>OX401972.1:600000-952500 GCA_947859335.1 Tortricodes alternella
TAAAGTGCACTTTTTAAACCCCCTGAATAAGTTGCAAGCTCACGTCTATAAGGTTATAATATATTATATATCTAGTCTGGTCAGTGAAGCAGCAATGTAAAACAGGATACATTTAAACAAACGACCCATCTACATCCGTAACATGTTGTAAATCCGTGGGTAATCAAACGATCCAGTTCATTAGACATTGAATTTGAAGTTCGTTAGACCTCTTCACTCTCATCCCTGTCATTCTTTTCTGGGCACTAACTCGCTAGCGAAGCGACTTCGTCAGTGCGGATTTTCATCACCTCGCAATTTTAAATAGAACTGACTTTGCCATTATTTTTGCAACATAAGTGTGATTCCTGAAGCATGGTTACTGATATAAACGGTATCATCCTTTATCGGATTGCATTACTAATTACTTCTATGCTACATTTCATAAAAACCTATTAAGTAATTTTACTTGAAAGCGGAACAGTTGGGATGTTTCCTGGGTTTTTTTTTTATTATAATTAGTCCGTCAGTTAGATTATCAAAAAACATTGAACACGTGTTTTTTGCTTTGTCAAATGAATTAAAATTGACAAAGATAACGCGCATCAAAGTTCGGGAGAGGGGGCTAATGACGTCACTTAAGGCCGGGGCAAACCAAACGCGGTTGCGGCGCGTTTGCGGCGCGAACGCGGGTCCGCGCCGTTGTCGAACGGGGCGGGCGAATATACCATGCCACACCGCGGCGGTGCGGGATCGCCGCGGTTCCGCGGCTACTTTGGTGTGGCATGGTAAATTCGCTCGCGCTGTTCGACAACGGCGCCGACCCGCGTTCGCGCCGCAAACGCGCCGCAACCGCGTTTGGTGTGCCCGGGCCTTTAATGGTAAAAAGTGTACAAAGTCGTGACGTCACGCGGAACTTCAACGCACTATATCTTAGTTATTTTTTGTTTAATTGAGAAAAGAAAAAATATGTGTAATAAGAATTATTCAGGAAACTAGCCTATTCAATAAACGAAACGATTTCTTCATAAATATATTTAATGGAAAGTATTTTTTCTTATGTTATTAACGTAGTATTAATGTTTAGTTTATGAGCAGGTATTTGAAAAGATTATGAGATTATGACTCACACTTCCTAGAACAACGTTAGCCTGCGGTGTCTCTTATTTCTAAAAGTACTTTTTTCTGTTCGAGACGAAATTCAAGACGTTGTCAACAAACCAAATAGTTCTAGTATCTGGTATCTGTTTAGACAAACCGTAATTTTGCTAAGCAATGTTTATTCTTTAATTAAACCGCTAGGAAAAGGAAATCTATCATCTATCAATACATGTAAAACAGTACCGTTGTGACTCACTTATATAGCTTCGCCCCTTTTCACCCCTTTAGGGGTGGAATTTTGAAAAATCCCGCCGACTCTTGTCTACACCTCTAGGGTACTCGAGGAATGTCTCCTGCAAAATTTCAAATGTCTAGAAGACATTCCTCGAGTACCCTAGAGGTGTAGAGGGGAATCGGCGGGATTTTTCGAAAATCCATCCCTAAAGGGTGATAAAGTTTTTATGGAAAATACCGCGGGCGAAGCTGCGGCGGCTCCACTAGTTTATAATAAAATTTCATCTAGAAATTCTCTGAGGCACATATTAAAATTATTATACTGTACTCAAGTAAGCAATTTCTCATTCCGCATCAAGAGGGCACTGCGCATGCGCAATAACGCTTGGTTACACGTCATCTAAGTGATCATAATTAATAGAACGTGGATAAAACCATTAATAAGTATATTCACTTCTGCTTAGCCCTTAAAGAAATTCCTTGTATCTCAAATTAAAATTGAATTTAATATATTGCATATTGCGCGTGCGCTGAGTCAAGCTGTATCGCGTTACGTTAATCATTGTAAGGTCGCCACGACACAGCCTTTGCCTGGTGTGGGAGCATTGGAAATCTTACTGTATTTTTTTGCCCATGGACATCTGCAACACCAGAGGTGCTGCCAATGCGTTGCCAGTCTAGGGAGGATGGGGAATGGGGATGGGATGGGGACGAGGGAATAGGCCTCCGGATCTCTTCACTCACCGTACGAAACACAATAGCAAGCTATTACTTTACGCCGATATTCTGTGAGAGTGTGGTAGTACCCCGGTCAAGCCGGCCTGTTCGAACAGTAATCATCTAGTGAGGATTACTGTTTGGCTCTACCACTACTAAATACTTGATTTGGTCAACACTTTTCACTGTAATACTTGATTTGGTCAATAAACGATTTATTATTATTATTATTATGTATGTCCTTTTCCATCACGGGACTATGAGAGTCCCGGACCTTTGGAAGGCGTACATGGGGCCGAAGCCAACACGTAGAGGCCCTTAAGACAATTTTAATGTGAATGTGATGTGATGTGATGTGACACCCATTATCCCTGAGGTCAGACTATAGAAGTGTGCACGCACGCACAACCACCGGTTAGTGTAGGACTATGGTAAGGAGATGGATACGAAACTAACTAGACTATGTGGATGAAAGGCTGTGGATTGATTAACTGGGCTATGGGAGCGACTATGGCGTCTGCCTGGTCATCGTCTTTTTTAAAAACGGATAAAATGGCAGACGGTGACCCGCCAACTCAATTGCATGGGCCCCCCAAAATAGCCGCATATACAGAGCAGCAAGGGGGCAACAATACCAGAGCGGCTGAAGGGCGGAGAGGTGTTTCTGGACTTTAAACGACCGTCATGCGGTGCCCACTCACCCCTTACGCAACACATCCTCCCTTCGAGCACAAAGCTCTCGCGACTCCACTCTGACCGGCCGGTGAAGGCAAGCCAGAGGTGAGGGTCTATTCCTCATCACTGTTCACTCCAACCAGCCAGTGAAGGCAAGCGGTGATGAGGAATAGGGTCTTCCCTCGGGAGCACTCAGGTCCGTGGAGTCGCTGCTCTCCAACAGCTCGCCACAAGCTGCCCTGCGGTGACTGATTTCACTGGCAACACCAGCGAGCGATGGGGTCGTCACATCCCTACGCTTATTATTATTATTATTATAGAATGTGATAACTTAGATTTAGCGCAAGGTTTGGTAACCGAAGATACCCGGTGTGCTGATTGCAACCACTGAAACTTCATCGCGGGCGTCAATTTGCCGAGTGATTGCACGACCAAATGTGTTTGTGGTTTAAGAATAAGCTTAAATTACTTATTGTCAGTTTGTTATTTAATAGTAACAGTAAAAAAACCGGCCAAGTGCGAGTCGGACTCGCGCACGAAGCGTCTATAAAAACGGCAAAATAATCACGTTTGGTGTATGGGAGCCCCCTTAAATATTTATTTTATTCAGTTTTTTAGTATTTGTTGTTATAGCGGCAACAGAAATACATCATCTGTGAAAATTTAAACTGTCTAACTATCACGGTTCATGAGACACAGCCTGGTGACAGACAGACAGACAGAGCTTTAACAAGAAAGAGACAGGCTGAGAGCACGCTATTTTAAAATGAAATGCAACGTCATAGAGTTCTGTTCTGATTGACTGCTCTTAAAAAAGGCCAAGGTCTAACTAGAGATACCTTATATTTTTGATTACCTATCAGTGAGTCATTGATTGAACTGCCATTTTCTGCCATCCATTGCAGACACATGAACGCCATTCGGTATTCTGCATGAAAAAAAGTAGTATTGCTGCAATATATACTGATATACTGGCTCGAAACAGTTCGCGTAAAGAATGCTCGGCGTGCGTACCGATTTCGAACTTGGCCTTTGCGCACGCCGTGCGCTTCGATGTACTTTCCCTTACCCCAGGGACTTTTATATTTAAATGTCTATAATGTAAAAACTTCCTAGATTTTCACCTTCCTTAAAAGCCATTATAATAAAGCATTATTGTTGGTACACAGGCAATTATTATTTCGCTATAATAACTATAACACGTTTAGTGACAAGACCAGATGTTTTCAATTGACACCGTCGCGAATTGGCACGGCTCGTGTGGTAATGAACTTGAATTTATTTATACGCACAGAATAACGTTACATAACTTTTAATACACACTAAAACTGACCTAGTGGAGAACTAGTTTGAAAAGATATAGATACACTTGCATTTTGTTTCGTTGTAGAGTTTTTTATTGGTCTAAGAGCATTAGATCCATACTATTTTAAATAATTTGACGCAGATAAATCGCTTTTCCTGATTCTGTCGTTACATTTATAAGCAAGCTACTAAATGACAAAAGTTCATGTGACATTCAATTAGACTCTTACTAACGTTCCTTATATTAGAACTATTTACTATTAAAAACATCACGAAATAAACATCACCATATTCATCCACCTTTGTGATCAAACAATTACAATCTGTTATATTTATTTATTTTTTATTTTAACTGTCTTTAAAACTATGTACATATATAAAATCCATGCGGTGTTTACCTCTAAGGGGACTGTGAACCAACGGCAAAAATCCCCCTTTTTACACAAAAGGCGATAATCATTTCCACCCCTTAAATGTAAATTTTGACCAATTTTTGACCAAACTCTAGGTTTATACGTTTTTTGAATATTGATTTAAGATCAACAAAGACAAATAATCGCCGAAATTAGTTTCATATAAGAATACTAAAACAACAATAAAACTGAATTTATTGATATAGTGAAACAACCAAAACGTATAGACATAGATTTGGTTCTGACTGACAACGCAACAAAAATTGGTCAACATCGGTTAACATTTAAGGGGAGGGGTCTTTTGTTAGGTTCACACTCCTCTTAAGTATCTGTCTATCTGTGCAACAGCAAGTGTTCTTTTAGACTGTAAAAATATTGTAAAGTTGTAAACACTGTTTGCAGACCTAATTTAAATAAAATAGGATTTATACCTACAATACAAAATCTAGCGCCACTTCCACTACACACGGTGGACACAAAGTCGGAGACTTGGCCACAGTTTTTCATGAGATTGAATTCCCGTTCGTAATAAAATAACCGAGCGGTACCTGCGCGCATCGAACGATCACGCAAGTTAAGCGATGTTTACTCTGGCCGGTTTCTGGATGGGTGACCGCCATTGAGGTATTTATGTTTTTTCTCACAGGTGCAATATTATTTTACTGGACGGGCGCGCGAAAGACCGATTGACCAATTGATCATTGAAAATTGTTTAATATCTTTAATTGTTTTTTTTTTCATAGAAAATTAATATTTTTCACTTTCAATATATTACAGACTAGCTCTTTCATCCCCTATTCCCTATTGTTATTTTACATCCTTGAGGGTAAACCTTTTACAAACTTCGAATGTCTTTATGTATTTATATCGAATCAACGTCCTAAAAAATAAGTTTCAACCTTCTAGCTCCAAAAATGACGATACATCCATACAACTTTTCATCCCCCCCTTTTAAGCCTTTTTTCGCATTAAAAAGTAGCCTATGTCCTTTCTAAGGCTCTAGACTATCTGTACACCAAGTTTCATTTAAATCGGTTCAGTAGTTCTGGCGTGAAAGCGCGACAGACAGACGGACAGACAGAGTTACTTTCGCATTTATAATATTAGTAAGGAAGGATGATTCAGGCTTTACCATTAGAGTAGGTAAGTTTTTATCATAAAATAAGTCGTAACAATGTCTCGATGCGCTTGCATTTAACTCGTTCAAAAGTTGAGTATAAAGCAGACGCAATTGAGTCGTTTATTATTAACTATGACTTAAAGCTACACTAAAGGCATCGGTATCAAAACTGTGGTAAAGAAACAAACAAACAGCAATTGAGTGAGGCAAAGTACACTGTATCATAAATGAAAAACTGTTATCAATACTTATCTACGCGGCTTCCTACAAATGAGAAGTTTATGTTCTAAAAAGGCTTATGTGAATTAGCAGGGACACATTTAATTGAGACTTTATCAATTTGGACCTAAGTCTAAATGAGAAGTGTTATCGAGATACACGCGAATCTAACGCAATGCGTCCTTCATCTGACGGAATCTACACTACGTAAGATAGATGTGATGCGGCGTAAACACTAACGCGATATTCCTTCAAGGTAATATTTTTAACTGGCGCCACAATTTACCATAAACTTTGAACCTCCTTTTCACCCCTCCCGGGTCGAATTTCGAAAAAATGTTTCTTTGTGCTTTCTTGTTTTGATGAGTGGCGAAGCCTGCCTACAAGCCGATTCCTGACGGCTTTACCAAGCTAGAAAGCTACAGCTAGCTGTCAGTGATGTCCATGTTACTCTAACTAAACGTCAGAATCGCACGTATGGTTCTAATTTTTCCGGCTTCCCTTAGGAAATATTTGACGCTTCGCCACTGTGATATAGTCAGTGGTATTTTGCGTTTATGTGTATTATTTGATACGTTTATTTGACTTTGACTTTGATAGAAGATAGACAAGCAATTCTATATGTATAGATGAGAGTTACGTTAAAATACTGCCACTGCCTGTAGGTACCTTGAACTCTTGGGTATGGAACTTTATTCTAATTTAAACTCTAGCTGCGCCATTTTGTCTAAAGCGAGAACAGCCGCTAATAATTATTTGTTAAAAATGAAATATTGAAGACAAGCTTTTTTGTCATATGCACTCTAATATTGTATTTTCATCGGGCTATAATATTTATTATTTATTTATTCATTCATAAGTCATGTTCATTACAATTATAGTTGATAAAGTACATGGCAGTTGGTACATGACACTCTGTAAGGGCACAAAATGTTATACTTGTCAAGACAATCAAACGAGCGCAAACACGACGGAGCTATGTTGTGTAGTTGAGGAGTGCCTATAGCCACCTTCCGACTGCAGCATCAGAGCAGCTCCATGCTACCAAATTATTGCATCGTCACCGAAGTTAGGTGTAGGTATGCCTGTAATCAAACCACCGGTACACCGGTTGATTACAGACAAGACAAATATATATCGGTTTTTTTGAAGTCGGTTAGAAACTTGGCATCCTCTCTAAGGTGCTTTACTTCACAGAATTCATAATTCACAAGTTCGGTGTATGGAGTATTTTAGTCACCTCTGCCAAGTATCAGCTGGATGCGATGGACGCTGGATCGCAGGACCAGGAGGTTCATTGGTAACGAGTACTCGTTGGAACCAAACTCCAAAGTTGAGTTTGGTGCATCGCTGTAAAGCCAGTGCGCAGGAACTACATGATCTTATACCACTATCGGGAGGGTTTTCATCCAAATGCATAGCCGGGCGACCCCCGCTGTCAGCATTAAAGGTGAAAAGCCATAAGCGACGGGTCTGCTGGCAGGCTCCAAAAACCCCCTGAACCCCTCAAGGTCAGCAGCTTTGTTTGCTAATAAAAGTTAGGCTAAGTAGTATCTTTAGGATATTTGGTTTGTGTCCAAATGTCATTGAATTTCCTATGAGCCGGACTACGCGATGCGCGAAATCCATTTTGGTTCGCACCGCTAAGGTTTCGACGTCTGTATTTCCTAAATCATACAATCTTGGTGTTTTCAAGATAAGAGTGAATAGGCATTTTCTTGGCAAGCATGTTCTACATTGAAATATAAAGTAAGGAGCTACTCAAGGCAATTCCCTTGATGCTTACTTTTGAGGTGTCAGAACGCGAATCTGACACCATCGCAGGTTCAGTTGCATTTCAACCACCATCCATGACACTCGTTTAAGTGGCACTGTTATAATTGATAAAATGCCCTCCCGCATCGTGCGGTGTGAGACCGCAGCACTACCGACCCCACCGTCCACAATGATATGATAGCGTGTGAATCGAGCAATATTAGACTTTTGTATGTATGTCGTAAGAACTAAGACATCAGCAATAGGTGTGGGTAAGCCATGGCGCTGGCGTTTGATAACTTACTGTGAGACTTGTTACAGGAAATTGTACTGATAGGCATATCCTTCTTTTGAGGTGTTTGGTGTTCTACCCTGTCTTCGCTTTCCAACACCCATCTATATTTCAGACGCTGCAAAGTGATACAGAGGCAGACACGAACGCAAATAATGTATCAGCTGAATATACATATTTAAGAGAAATATTTTTAACATGGCTAATTGCTGATCAACTCCATGGTGCAGTGTACAGGGTGGGCCATATGTTTTTGCACTTGTAGAAAAATGATAGAGGCAAAACTACAAATGCTAACTCAGTAGTAAAAAAAAAAACACTATCGTCTAAATGAGCTCAGTCTTGTTGCTGCACTCCTGGAACCATCATTTCTGGTACGTAACCTGTTTGCTTAAAATTCGTTGTTGAACCAGTTTCTTTAAACTTTTCGACCCAAACTTTGATTAAATTGACGCTAGATTGATAGAAATGATAGAAATGTATACTCACTTAAACGGCGCAATCCGTATTCAATCCTAAAAGGGCATCGCATAGTAAAGTAAGACTATGTTTTTGAAAAAGTGTTTAACTCAATAACTACGTTGCTTTCCTGTGAAACGGTCAATCGTAGTCAAAAATTTACAAAATGGCGTATAATTTCCCGTCATCCTTTGTACCACACAATTAATAGTTTAGAAAAAAAACTGTTTCTATTTACAAAAACTTATGGCCCACTCTGTACACTGTAAGGGTAGTGCAACTACCTAGGGACTAGCGATGAGAGCCCGCTAATGTCTTTTTATGTAACTGCGAGATTTACGCCTAAACTACTTGACCGATTTTGATGAAATTTGGCATAGAGATAGCTCTGAGGAAAGTCGTAGGCTCCTTTTTTAAGTCAAACAACCCCTAATAGGGTTAAATAGAGGCTAGAAGATTATTAAACTGTAAGTTTGTGCGTGCTGTTAAAAACAATATACATATTATCCACGTATACACATAATTAATTAAACTAATTAAATTAATTACAATAATTAATAGTGCCCATTAGGTTTATTTTAGTTAAAATGTAATTTTAAAGTTGAAAAAAGACTTACTCCTGAGTTTCTTGTGGCGTTTCTTCTCAGCAGATGTCACCTTTTGAAGCGCTGGTAGATTCAGACATGTGAAAAAGCCCGTGTGGCCTACTTGCAAAATAAATATGTTTCATTTACATTTTTATTTTTCACGCAGATGAAGTTGCGGATAAAAGCTAGTACCTATAGTTGTCAGCAAACTCAAACACTTTTAACCTTTTGGCCACCGTTGTCGACTATGCGTGACAGGCTATACAGGGTAAAAAAGAACTTCAATACCTTACCTTAACTTAAAGTTGAAATTCGTGTTACTTCTCAGACATGCTTGGCGGCGAAAAGGTTAACCTAATTATGCTAGCCCACAAGTTCGCTCGGTGTTAAGGAGGCGAAGGTCATGCTATTTAAAGCGTACTGCACCTCCTTCTATACTTGTCGCCTCTGGAGGAACTTTACGCAAAGATTATAAAGAGCTCTACGTGTCAACAACGCATATAGGTGCTGATTAGTGAGATCGACAATGTCAAATGAAATATTTAATCGATGCGTAGTGGTCAATTAAGTAGGAAGTATATTTTGTAAAAGTCTTACTTCGTTCGTAGTTCCATATGGTACTACTGGGATATTTACTTTAAAATGAATATCCCATTAGTTCCATATGGAACTGAAAAATATGGAATTCCCGAGATATATCCTATTCCGCGTGTTACTCGGCGCGCGGTGTCACGCTCTTGCGCGTGCGCGTGACAAGAAGAAGGAGAAGAACATGTATTCACTAACACAGAAGACACAGAGTAATATAAATTAAGAAGACAATAATTACAAGGAACATTTAATCCATAATATGCTTGGGCGAGAAGTGAGCGGATAGGACGATGGCTCATGCTTTCATTCATATCATATCTTATTCCACTTGTATTTCTATAAGATTGCATTTAGATTTCTCAATAAACCAGCGGTATATAACTTCTACTCCTCTGCTGCACTGGGAGTGAAGAAATTGCATAGAATGCGTGCAGATGCTTATCATCCTGGCATGTCGTAAAAGTCGACTAAGGGACGGGTCCTCTCCAACCTAGTGCACTGTCTCTATGGGCGATGGGCTGATCTCCTGTCACCATACGGTTCATTATACCATCTTAGGACTACTTAATTAATCGAACGTGGCCACAAGTAGTCTTGTGGCTCTGCTCACCCCATTAGGGATTTTTGGGCGTGATGATATGTATGTATGTATAACTTCTATCAGCGGTGTTCCCGGACGGTTTCGACATTGAAGCCTTTAAGAAAAGAGTCAATTTTTTTCTAAACGGTCGGCAAAGGCTCAATGACTCCTTCGGGGTTAGTATGTTCATGGGCAGCGATGATCACTTACCATCAGGTGACTCGCATGCTCGTATACCTTCCCTTGTATAATAAAAAAGAAAAAAATGGATTATTTCAAAAGTATACGAGATTGTAAAATTGCGATGCTGAATGAATGAATCATAGGTTCAGAGGCATGGACGTTATTCAATGCTATTAGGCGCCGACGTCACATAACCACGACCTGATATCAGCGTCGTGCGATGACGCACCATCAGGTGATAAATTGCCTGAAGTGTATGTTAGTGTTTGTTTAATCTCGATAGCTTAAGAGGGTCGTCTAATATATACTTTCCATTCAAGAGCAAATTTTTAACCCACTTTTATAGGTTATTTTTTATTATTATTAAATAAATAAATAAATCATGGGACAATAAATCAGGGGATAAAGTCAATTTACACAAATCGATCTAGTCCCAAAGTAAACTCTAAAGGCTTGTGTTATGGGTACGAGACGACGATACACATACTTATATAGATCAGAAACATCCAAGACTCAGGAACAAACATTCGTGCTCATCAAACAAATATTTGCCCTTACCGGGATCGAACCCGGGACCGCTAGCTTCGGAGGCAGGGTCACTACCAACTAGGCTAACCGCGTCGTCAAATATCGTTTGTCATATTGTTATGAGCCTGTTGTTTCCCACTGCTGGCGAAGGCCACACCTTCCTTCCATAGTGTTCGTGACGTTTAGCCGTCTCCGGCCAGTCCTGTAAAAAGAGGAGTCCAACTCATCCCCTCAGCGCTTAACAGGTCTGCCACGCTTCCGTCTTGAGTTGTTTGTCTTTCAATCTGTGGTAAACCTGGCCCACAAGTCAGTCGGCATGCAACAGACGTGGCCAGCCCCGGCCCACTTCAGCGTGGCTGCCTTTTGAGCTACATCGGCTATTTGAGTTTCGGAGCGCAGTGTGTTGCTTCGTTTTTAACCGACGTCAAAAAAAGGGGAGGTTATCTATTCGACCCGTATATATATATTTTTTTTATGTATATTCCCACATAACTATTTTGCCCGTGAACGGATTTCAATAATTCTTTTTTTGTTGGGATTTTAATAGTTCAGAAATGGTCCCATAGAAAAAATTGCGGTATCTGATGATGGGATCCATGAGGAATGAACAGAACTCCTCGAATTTTGTAAGCAAGCATATACCGTTTTTGCCATTTTCTAAAATAACTGATGGATTTGTACAAGAACAGCTTCATTTGATAAAGCGGAGTGATGATGGAGTCCACGGATTACTACTTGGAACTCTTCAGTGATAGATAGTTAACGGATAATGATAACATTTATTTGTATCTGTCGCTAAGCAACTTGATCTCGTTAAAGCGCATCTGGTAAATCGGAACTGATAGTGGGGTTCGCAACAGAATTCCTTAACGGTCAACAGTCCTTGCATTCTGAACGCAAAACTTTATAAAGATCGATGAGCAATTTACGTAGTACTATCGTCATCTGGTACTTGTAGATATAATGAAACTATAATATTACATCATATTCACCAAAAATCTAAAAATAAAATTAATTTTAACAAAAATCAAAACCGACTCCGAAAACTCTTTGAAAACTAAGAAATAAAGACTGGCCGTTAGTAAAAAGTAAGTCGGTGGCAAGTAGGTAAATAAGGCATACAGGTATACATCTCATACCTACTGTGTTCATTTACTTGCCACCGACTTCTATATATTTAATTTATTACTGAATCAACAAATATATCTGATATTTCTAGGTAATTACTAACGGCCAGTCTTTATTTCTTAGTTTTCAAAGGATTTTCGGAGTCGGTTTTGATTTTTGTTAAAATTATTATTATTAATACATTAAAAAAATATGTATGTTGACTTTTAATTGATCAACATAATAATCAACTATAAATCCAAAACGTAATAACCTAGATTTTTACGCATGCTCCATCTATTATTATATTCTCGAAAACGGTCACTCTAACACTAAGATTTTGGAATTTGGACGTAGTACTATTATTTATTCTGTGGTTTGGACCATGTATGGACCAAAACCGTCTCCCTAAATCGTTGTTTCTTTAAAACGCTTTAATGCCCTCAATTTCTAAATACTTCTGACTGAACCCCCCCCAATTCTCACTTCAATAGAGATGAAGTAATTCAAGATATTAAGTTCAAAAATCTATGCATCACATCCAGCCAATCAAGCTGCGTTTCCACCGACCTGTGAGAGGCAGCTAAACGGGTGCGAGGAATAAACCACCAATAGCATTACTACATTTTGTAATGACCGCAACTATGGTGAATTTATCCTGCTTAGCTGCCTCGCACAGCCTAACTCCCTGATAATGGTGATCCATCGTTTAGTATCGCTTTAATTAGTATTATTCTATACGATTTTGATATCGGTCAATGCGACGCGGTATCTTTATTCAATTGTTTCCACATGACATTTGCATGTTGCTTCATTTTCATTAGGCCTCATCATTGTTTAATTTATAGCCAGCAAGAAATGTTAATGCGGAGAATAGAATTTTATCTACTTATAGTAAATTGCTGATTATCAGTAATAGTGACACACATATGTTCAGTTTAATGACATGGCATTATTTTAAAGTCTACGTAACCGTTTTGGAGAAAGAGCAAAATTGCTTAAATATCTATTTTTACTTTAAGATGGTTGTTTCTTTCGTCCTTGTGCTATGCTCGTGCTATAATCCATACTAATATTATAAATGCGAAAGTAACTCTGTCTGTCTGTCTGTCTGTCGCGCTTTCACGCCAAAACCACTGAACCGATATAAATGAAATTTGGTACACAGATAGTCTGGAGCCTGAAAAAGGACATAGGCTACTTTTGATGCGAAAAAAGGGTTGTATGGGGTTGAAAGGGGGGGACGAAAAGTTGTAAGGAAGTATCGTCATTTTTAGAGTTTGAAACTTATTTTTTAGGCTGTTGATTCGATATAAATAAATATGACATTCAAAATTTGTAATGTTTTACCCTCAAGGGTATAAAGTAACAATAGGGAATAGGGGATGAAAGTTTGTATGGAAATATATAAGGTTTTCGTGAATGTTTTATAAGTTTACGACAAGAGACAAATTAGCCTAAATAATTAAAAATGCTACCCAAAGACACTATTCCATGCGGACGAAGTCGCGGGCACCGCTAGTAAAATATAAAATAATATCATACTCCGCGACCCAATCACTTCATCATAAGGGCATGAAACCTCTAGCAGAAGTCGAACCCGCGACCCTAATAGACCAACCGGTTAAATCATTATCATCAGCCTGATACGTCCCACCGCTGGGGGATCCTCCTCGCATTACATACATACATACATACATACATACATAGCATCACGCCCGAAATCCCCAGTGGGGTGGGCAGAGCCAAAAGACTACTTGTGGCCACGTTCGATTAATTAGTCCTAAGATGGTATGATAAACCGTATGGTTGGTGACAGGTGATCAGCCCATCGCCCATACAGATAATCCACCATGTTGGAGAGGACCCGTCCCTTAGTCGACTTTTACGACATGCCAGGATGATAAGCATCTGCACGCATTCTATGCTATTTCTTCACTCCCAGTGCAGCAGAGGAGCAAATTCTCTTCGCATTAACCTGTCAAATAATCTCACTTGCTGACCTATATCTCTAATGACATGTTACTTCACTTGTTTTCATGAGTTCCGAGTTGTCATAAACGCTAAACAAGGCTTCTACGCGTGTTTTTAGTGTTTCGCACCTCAAAAGAAAAGAAAAACGGAACCCTTATAGAATCACTCGTGTGTCTGTCTGTCTGTCTCTCTGTCCATCTGTCACAGCCAATTTGCTGCGAAACTGGAGTGATATAGTTGAAATTTGGTACACATATGAAAGTCGGTGACCGCAACACGGACGTGTAACGTAAATTAATTAATTTGAAACATGAGGGCAAATTAGAAAATTACAAAATAAAGTTTTGTAAACTATATCGTGTGACATATCAACTGAAAGGGCTCATTGTGAGAGTTATAAATATATTTTTATTAGACTTTTAAAATAAACAGTTTGGAAGTTAATTGACCATTCCCCCCCTTTCCGAAACTACTGGGCATACAATTTTGAAAAAAATAGTTCTTTAACTAGCTACAGATTACAAAAAAAACCTAAATCTCTAGTATCCATATCTAAAGTAACATAGATTTCAGATAATCATGTACGGAACGGAACCCACTCCACGCAAGTTTAACTCGCACTTTACTTGTAAACTAACAAAATTCAATGGGTTAGTATCAGATGGTCGTAAACGCAACTGGTCTACGGCATCAACTCGCCTATGAAGCAGCTCGTCAAAACATTGTTATGTCTACTGCCCTATTATCAATTCGACTTAAATGTAAGTGGTCTAAATAGTTGGTCGCCTAATAAGCAACTAGTCTTAAAAAACAAGTGATCCTTTAAAGTTGGTCGCCCGTGAAGCAACTCGTCTTAAATGCGTGTCGGGTAACATTAAGCCTGTCTCAATCTTACCGGAGCGTTGAGGTTAAGCAGTATGACTGTAAATGAGGAAAACTCGGACAATATGAGGCACACATACATAATTCAGGTTTGTTTGGTTAAGTTCGGTTGAGGAATCGTAGAAATATTTTAAGTACCTATGCCACCTACACTGAAAATTTCTCTATTTTATTAATACTTTTTAAACTATTATTTCTGACGAATTGCTTTTTAGACCGAATTGCGAATTTGTCCAGGTTATTTTAAGACGATTATCTAAAGAGTCCAGTTACTTCATGGGTAACCTGATAATTTGTCAAACTGATTTCTGACGACCAGCTTCATAGGCGAGTTACTTTTTAGGCTAGTTGCAATTTCGTCGAGATGATTTTAGGACGAGTTGATGCCGCAGACCAGTTGTGTTTACGACCATCTGATACTAACCCATATGAAGCCGTTTATGATAACGAAGATCTCATTTTTGTCATCGCGATAAAATTAAAACGTTTCTACTTCAGGAAGAGCCAGTAAAAATCGATATATATCTAATTAACTTAAACTTATATTTAAACTGAAACTAAAAATGCCCGAAAAATTACGGATTTGCTCCACAAGGAAATCTTAGAATTTGTCACAAAAATATAAGTCTACTATTATGCACCCATAAGGCTTCCTACAAAGAATATGCCCACACACATCTATTAAGCAGTATACGTACTACCTCTATTCTTTACCTAGAGATGACAGTTTCCTGAAATGTAAAAAAATCTGCGACATTATTATTCTGCACCTCCTCTGCTGCACTGGGAGTGAAGAAATAGCATAGAATGCGTGCAGATGCTTATCATCCTGGCATGTCGTAAAATTCGACTAAGGGACGGGTCCTCTCCAACATGGTGGACTATCTGTATGGGAGATGGGCTGATCACTTGTCACCATACGGCTCATCATACCATCTTAGGACTAATTAATCGAACGTGGCCACAAGTAGTCTTGTGGCTCTGCCCACCCCATTAGGGATATCGGGCGTGATGCTATGTATGTACGTATGTATGTATTATTCTGACTCTGACCTGAGAATCGTAGGTACCTGAAATCGTAGAACAATATAATTAAAACATTCAGCTCACTTTCCATGAAATTAACGAGAAATGCGAGCTTCGGCAAAACACAAAGCAGCTATATTCTAAGATCGCAGTTTTCAGTTTAGGACGTTTTGTTTTTATTTTACTTTCTTTCGATATTATTTCCAACGTGTCGCATGTAAACGGGCTCGTAAGCGAGCTAGTTTTTCGACAATTTATTGCTGCAATTCGGGCTATCCCCAAAAAGATTTCATATTACATCACTAATGGGGACAAAAAGTTTGAATTTAGGTGTTCATGCCTTCGCTTGAACCACAGGTGAGATAACACCCTTGTAACTCAGCCCTATTTCAGCCATTTTCTTGACAAGCAACGCCATCTATTGCACCGAAACGTAACGAACAGTCGCCCGGTGCCCCGCCGCCGGCTGTCAGTTTGCCAGTACGCTTTTGTAACTCAGCCGTGGAACACGTACACAAGCCGAAACAAGAAGTTAAAATCTCTGGTAAGAGTCTTCTCATAATCTCGTTAGACGACAACTAATTCCGCTCGGCGCCTAAGCCCAGCGACGGGACGCAGTTGCCTCCTTAGGCACCGTCAAAATGTACTTGTCCGTACATGTCGTCTACCGCCTACCGCCTCATAAGGCGACGAGCGTCGTCTCGCCTGACGACACCCGCATAGTCACTTAACTGAAAAGGACCTGTCGCCTTACAAGACGACAATGTTCTGTAGGAACACGACACGTCGCCTCACGAGATATCCCAAAGCGCATGTCGCCTTCTAAGGCTACCAATGGGTCATGTCGTCTTATTCAACGACTGATGTTGAATTACTAAATAGAACCGTTTTTCCCCCGAAGGGTAAAAAACGGATATTTAGGTTTCTGCCGTAGCTTGAACCACAGGTGAGATAACACCCTTGTAACTCAGCCCTATTTCAGCCATTTTCTTGACAAGCAACGCCATCTATTGCACCGAAACGTAACGAACAGTCGCCCGGTGCCCCGCCGCCGGCTGTCAGTTTGCCAGTACGTGGAGCCGGCAAGGCCCTTTGGTGTGGTTCAAGCTACGGCAGAAACCTAAATATCCGTTTTTTACCCTTCGGGGGAAAAACGGTTCTATTTAGGTGTTCATGCCTTCGCTTGAACCACAGGTGAGACGTGTTTAACCTCTGCCGGCGCGGTACTGGGCGTACTGTGATAGGAAGGTTGTTGCATAAAAGAATATGAAACTTCTGTGTAATTTGTAGAAACAAGTAATAATTTATTAGAAAACAAAATAAAGAAACATAATCAAAAATAATCAACATTTACGCTCCCATAAGTAACATTAATCAGTCTTAATTGGAATTATTTAATTATTAATAGGATTGAAGCAGCTTCCAAGGCCAGCACTGTTGCCCCTTATGTTAATTGGTTGTACTTCTCGAAAATAATGATTGAAAAATGTGTTTCTCGATCTCCAATTTCCTCTCTTCAGAACTTCATCAATGTTCATGTTCTGCTGTGTCCAGTTATCTGTGGCTACGCCAGCTCTGATACTTCCCGCCGACGATGATATATTTGCCTCTTTGAATAGGGTTTTTATCCATCCCGCTATGACCGTACGTGATGCTTCCTTGACTGCACCGCGAGTAGTAATAAATAGACTTTGTAATTTTCTAGAACCCCGACGTTCACGAGATAGAGAGATTAATTGTTTTACCCAATGAACTATATTTAATCTCATACTTGGCATAGTCTTGATGGACCATCCCGATTGCCTGTATGAAGAGCTGTCGGTTTTCGACCCATATCTCGGCCAAAAAATTAGTTCGTCATCCTTCTCCTCGAAGTTGTCTTGGTGTAAGCTTAACAGAGTTAAATCGTGCACCCTTCTGCCCGACGCTAATAACAGCAATATACTAGTATGACGGGAGACTGCAAATAAACTATTACTGTCGATTGTATAAGACTCGATGAATTTCATCAGATCTTCAATTTTCCATAATAGAGGTGGCTTTCCTTTCGGTTGTTTGGACAGGATTCCTTTCATTGCGTGGACGACAATCGGATGTGAACTTAAGCAAGAGCTTTTATGTGGGTTGGTAAACGTGGCTACTACAGATTTGTGAAGGGATATGATACTAGGTGCTAATTTCACAACTTCATACAGATAACAAAGGAACCGTGCCAAGTCAGCTGGTTCCGGGTCATCAACTTTAATATTATTGTCGACTGCCCATTTGCACCATTTAAGCCACGCTGGTCGATAAGTCTTTAAAGTGGACTTTCTCCAGGAAGCTTGCAGTAGCTCTACTTCGGCATTGTTCCACCTGGAAAGTTCATTGGCCCAGCCCGTACTGTCCAAACCTGCAAATTGAGGTTGTCTACTCTCGAAGGTGGCAAGTTCGTTTGTAAGTCTATGAGATGGTGAGAGAGGTTTGGGATTCTCCATGGTTGTTGGGTTGCCCGTCTCTTTATTTCCGGTGCCCAAAATGCTTTGTTCCACTCCGGGGCTACTAGAAGGTAAGTTCCCGTTGATTGTTGTAGGTGGTGAAGCACTCTCGGCATCAGAGCGGGCGGGGGAAAAATCCACCCTAGGCTGTATTCCCAACTCCGGCTGAAGGCATCTGTGAACTGACTCCTGACATCGGTTGCATCCTCTGATACGTAAGTTGGAACTACCGCTGAGCGCATCGAGGCAAACAAGTCTATTTCTGGGGTGCCCAGATGATGAAAAATCACTTTCGTTATCGAAACTTTCAGATGCCATTCTGGTAGGTTTTTTGTCCGGGAAAGGCTGTCTGCTAAGCCGTTGTATGGTCCTGGAATGTAACGGGCTATCAGGATGCAATTGTATTGGTTGCACAGATTCAAGATGCTGACTGTTGTTTTTAATAGTCTTCTTGATTTCGTGCCACCTTGTTTCGTAATGTAAGCGGCTGCCGTTCGGTTGTCCGTCTGCCATATGACCGTTACGTTTTTGAGTGAGAGACCCAGTAGTTTTACGGTTTCGTATAGTGCCCAAAGCTCTTTCTGGTTGCAGTGCCATCCTTGTTGCGATTTCTTCCAACATCCCCACAATTTCCGGCCGTTTGAAATTGAGCCCCACCCTGAGTCCGCCGCGTCGGTGGTTATGAACACTGTTGGATCGGGATTGTGTATAGCTGTACTTCTGCTTATATTTTTCATCCACCATTCCAATTCGGCACGGGTTGTGTCTGTCATAGGATAACGTGTGTGACGCTTTGATATTGGAAGCCTGTTGGCCTCTATCTGTAACCAACGACAATGTAGTCTTCCTAGCGGAACCGTGAACGTTGCAAAGTTCAACTTTCCTAGTAGAATTTTCGCATCTATCCAGCTCCAGTGTCCTTTTGTGATGAAATTTTGGGATAGTGATTCGATTTGTTTGATTTCCGAATGGCAGACAAGTCATTTCGTAAATTTTCCCTTCGTATACTAGGGACAGGAATCTCCAATGCGCTGGTACTATCGGTACATGATAGTAGGCTTGCGAGATGTCTATTTTTACCATGTAATCGTTTGGGTTGAGAACTGAGGGTATTCGATAATGGTTTATGAGTTTGAATTTGGGGGCATGAACATACTGGTTTAATCTTTTCAGGTTGAAAATCGGTCTGTTTGTTCCATCGGACTTTTCCCTGAGAAACATTGTCGACAAAAATCCCGTTTGATGTTCGCTCTTGCGAATAGCGCCATTGTTTAACATCTTCTGTATTTCGTTTTCCATTGCTTTTGAAGGACGAACCTCGAACGACTTTTGTCGGCTTGATAAATTTACCAAAGGTGGCTTTTTTCGAAAGGGTATTCTGTAGCCTGACAATATTCTTAAGATTGCTAATGGAGCTCCTATTTCGGTCCACTTTTCCCGATGGAACAATAACTGACCCGCTTTGAAGTCATGCTCTTTTCGGACCTTTCCACTTAAATTGTCCTCCTGTAGTTTTAGTATTTTTGTCGTTGGAAGGCTGATTTCTCTTATTGTAGTTGGCATTGGACGTGGGATTAAAGAATCTGGTGCCATATTTAGCGGATCCCTTTCTAAATTGTCCTCTTCTTTCCTTGTAGTCAATTTTCTGCAAAGATTTATTTTCGACTCTTGACGGTCGAGGGTATGTCTTTTTGAAAGGAAAAAACTTGTGTATTCCACCTTGGTCTTTAACGGTCTGAGATAGCTCCGGTTCTTTGAATAAATGTGAGTCTGAAGGTGGTATGCTGTGTATAATTTCGTGAAGCGTTCTATTATTTTTTATTTTATACACGTCTCTCCTTTGCTGGATGATTTCTGCTCTACGACCACAGACATATTGAAGGAGGTCATCTGAGCTTTTACGAAATTTGGAATTGTTAGCTAGGAATTCCTTTCCGACCTTGTGTTTTAACTCCTGCGGCATTTTGTCGCATAGCTCATCAAATATTTTCCTTTGCTGAAGCAGACCATTTGTTATAGCGCCCAGGGTAAGATCGGATTTTTCTAATATTGCAACAGAAGTCCAGTTCGGAGTCAACCCCGCGAACTGGTTATTCACCTTCAGAGACGAGAAAACAGGCGTGGCCTGGAACTGTTTCTGCACATCCGTGAAGCGAATATTTTTCCAGCCATCAGTACCGAGCCTTTGACAATCTACTGCTTGCTCTGCTAGAATTGGGTCCGCCTTTGAAATTTTTGTCTCCGACTCTGTCGTATGAGGTTTAAAATTAAACACTAGTGGGTCTTCAGTTGAAAGCATAGACATCCCCTTAGACGCTTTGGCTGACCGAAGCTCTTTTAAACGCCGCTCAGTTTGAGCTATTTCATCATCGAAGGACTGCTCAGCTGAGATCGCTCCCTCTGATTCAGCCTCTTCTTCTCGAGCGTTATCATAGTCGTAGCTGGCTTCGTCTATAACCGGGGAGCGCTGCTGTGTTATTTCAATTTCCTCGGTACTATCCGGGACTGATTCATACGACTCATCCAAAACGGAAACTTTCGACTTTGATTGTTTTAGCTCATCAAGCTTTTTGTTTTGTTCAGACTGCATTTCGATGAGCTTATTAAACAGATGCATTTGTTGCTGAAGGACTGTGGCCAAAAGATGATCACTGCTTCCTTGGTTCGTTGAAATTCGCTTCGGGGGAGGTGAGTCACCCCTGGCCTCTCGTAGGCGCTTGGAACCTCTCGGGCCCGTGGATGTTTCTGTTCCCCCCCCTCTTTTTTTTTCCGCAAGACTCTGTTGAGAGGGGCGAGCTACAAGCTCGTTGGGAGTGACTATCGTCGTCAGCTAGAATCCTGGAGGTCCTTTCTCGGTTGGTAAGTTTGCCTTGAGCTTTTAGTTCCCGTATATTATCCATGAAAGGCCTGTATGATGGTGCGTGAAGCTTTTCAACTATGGCGTGCGGTGAGTAAATCAAGGCTCTTCCTAACGGCCATGTTATCAAAATCTTCCTAATGTTTCTATAAGCTCTCTCAGGAAGGTCTCTTGCATTAGGATAAAACGCTCGTACAAGGTCAGTGGTTGGGATACCAAACCTTAACTTGCTGTCCGTGATTGGTAACAATTCTTTACCAAATACATCTCCGAAGGAGCAATCCAACACTTTCCATGACTCCCAATCTGTGGGATAAATGTTTTGTATGGATTTAAGTATTGCTTGGAAGGCCTCCTTCTCGTCGTCGCCATCAGGAATCCACTGGGCTAATTCGCCCATCGTTTGCGTCGGCGTAGACGCCATGATCTGCAACCAACCAACAACTACTATTTAGTAATTCAACATCAGTCGTTGAATAAGACGACATGACCCATTGGTAGCCTTAGAAGGCGACATGCGCTTTGGGATATCTCGTGAGGCGACGTGTCGTGTTCCTACAGAACATTGTCGTCTTGTAAGGCGACAGGTCCTTTTCAGTTAAGTGACTATGCGGGTGTCGTCAGGCGAGACGACGCTCGTCGCCTTATGAGGCGGTAGGCGGTAGACGACATGTACGGACAAGTACATTTTGACGGTGCCTAAGGAGGCAACTGCGTCCCGTCGCTGGGCTTAAGCGCCGAGCGGAATTAGTTGTCGTCTAACGAGATTATGAGAAGACTCTTACCAGAGATTTTAACTTCTTGTTTCGGCTTGTGTACGTGTTGCACGGCTGAGTTACAAAAGCGTACTGGCAAACTGACAGCCGGCGGCGGGGCACCGGGCGACTGTTCGTTACGTTTCGGTGCAATAGATGGCGTTGCTTGTCAAGAAAATGGCTGAAATAGGGCTGAGTTACAAGGGTGTTATCTCACCTGTGGTTCAAGCGAAGGCATGAACACCTAAATAGTAGTTGTTGGTTGGTTGCAGATCATGGCGTCTACGCCGACGCAAACGATGGGCGAATTAGCCCAGTGGATTCCTGATGGCGACGACGAGAAGGAGGCCTTCCAAGCAATACTTAAATCCATACAAAACATTTATCCCACAGATTGGGAGTCATGGAAAGTGTTGGATTGCTCCTTCGGAGATGTATTTGGTAAAGAATTGTCACCAATCACGGACAGCAAGTTAAGGTTTGGTATCCCAACCACTGACCTTGTACGAGCGTTTTATCCTAATGCAAGAGACCTTCCTGAGAGAGCTTATAGAAACATTAGGAAGATTTTGATAACATGGCCGTTAGGAAGAGCCTTGATTTACTCACCGCACGCCATAGTTGAAAAGCTTCACGCACCATCATACAGGCCTTTCATGGATAATATACGGGAACTAAAAGCTCAAGGCAAACTTACCAACCGAGAAAGGACCTCCAGGATTCTAGCTGACGACGATAGTCACTCCCAACGAGCTTGTAGCTCGCCCCTCTCAACAGAGTCTTGCGGAAAAAAAAGAGGGGGGGGAACAGAAACATCCACGGGCCCGAGAGGTTCCAAGCGCCTACGAGAGGCCAGGGGTGACTCACCTCCCCCGAAGCGAATTTCAACGAACCAAGGAAGCAGTGATCATCTTTTGGCCACAGTCCTTCAGCAACAAATGCATCTGTTTAATAAGCTCATCGAAATGCAGTCTGAACAAAACAAAAAGCTTGATGAGCTAAAACAATCAAAGTCGAAAGTTTCCGTTTTGGATGAGTCGTATGAATCAGTCCCGGATAGTACCGAGGAAATTGAAATAACACAGCAGCGCTCCCCGGTTATAGACGAAGCCAGCTACGACTATGATAACGCTCGAGAAGAAGAGGCTGAATCAGAGGGAGCGATCTCAGCTGAGCAGTCCTTCGATGATGAAATAGCTCAAACTGAGCGGCGTTTAAAAGAGCTTCGGTCAGCCAAAGCGTCTAAGGGGATGTCTATGCTTTCAACTGAAGACCCACTAGTGTTTAATTTTAAACCTCATACGACAGAGTCGGAGACAAAAATTTCAAAGGCGGACCCAATTCTAGCAGAGCAAGCAGTAGATTGTCAAAGGCTCGGTACTGATGGCTGGAAAAATATTCGCTTCACGGATGTGCAGAAACAGTTCCAGGCCACGCCTGTTTTCTCGTCTCTGAAGGTGAATAACCAGTTCGCGGGGTTGACTCCGAACTGGACTTCTGTTGCAATATTAGAAAAATCCGATCTTACCCTGGGCGCTATAACAAATGGTCTGCTTCAGCAAAGGAAAATATTTGATGAGCTATGCGACAAAATGCCGCAGGAGTTAAAACACAAGGTCGGAAAGGAATTCCTAGCTAACAATTCCAAATTTCGTAAAAGCTCAGATGACCTCCTTCAATATGTCTGTGGTCGTAGAGCAGAAATCATCCAGCAAAGGAGAGACGTGTATAAAATAAAAAATAATAGAACGCTTCACGAAATTATACACAGCATACCACCTTCAGACTCACATTTATTCAAAGAACCGGAGCTATCTCAGACCGTTAAAGACCAAGGTGGAATACACAAGTTTTTTCCTTTCAAAAAGACATACCCTCGACCGTCAAGAGTCGAAAATAAATCTTTGCAGAGAATTGACTACAAGGAAAGAAGAGGACAATTTAGAAAGGGATCCGCTAAATATGGCACCAGATTCTTTAATCCCACGTCCAATGCCAACTACAATAAGAGAAATCAGCCTTCCAACGACAAAAATACTAAAACTACAGGAGGACAATTTAAGTGGAAAGGTCCGAAAAGAGCATGACTTCAAAGCGGGTCAGTTATTGTTCCATCGGGAAAAGTGGACCGAAATAGGAGCTCCATTAGCAATCTTAAGAATATTGTCAGGCTACAGAATACCCTTTCGAAAAAAGCCACCTTTGGTAAATTTATCAAGCCGACAAAAGTCGTTCGAGGTTCGTCCTTCAAAAGCAATGGAAAACGAAATACAGAAGATGTTAAACAATGGCGCTATTCGCAAGAGCGAACATCAAACGGGATTTTTGTCGACAATGTTTCTCAGGGAAAAGTCCGATGGAACAAACAGACCGATTTTCAACCTGAAAAGATTAAACCAGTATGTTCATGCCCCCAAATTCAAACTCATAAACCATTATCGAATACCCTCAGTTCTCAACCCAAACGATTACATGGTAAAAATAGACATCTCGCAAGCCTACTATCATGTACCGATAGTACCAGCGCATTGGAGATTCCTGTCCCTAGTATACGAAGGGAAAATTTACGAAATGACTTGTCTGCCATTCGGAAATCAAACAAATCGAATCACTATCCCAAAATTTCATCACAAAAGGACACTGGAGCTGGATAGATGCGAAAATTCTACTAGGAAAGTTGAACTTTGCAACGTTCACGGTTCCGCTAGGAAGACTACATTGTCGTTGGTTACAGATAGAGGCCAACAGGCTTCCAATATCAAAGCGTCACACACGTTATCCTATGACAGACACAACCCGTGCCGAATTGGAATGGTGGATGAAAAATATAAGCAGAAGTACAGCTATACACAATCCCGATCCAACAGTGTTCATAACCACCGACGCGGCGGACTCAGGGTGGGGCGCAATTGCAAACGGCCGGAAATTGTGGGGATGTTGGAAGAAATCGCAACAAGGATGGCACTGCAACCAGAAAGAGCTTTGGGCACTATACGAAACCGTAAAACTACTGGGTCTCTCACTCAAAAACGTAACGGTCATATGGCAGACGGACAACCGAACGGCAGCCGCTTACATTACGAAACAAGGTGGCACGAAATCAAGAAGACTATTAAAAACAACAGTCAGCATCTTGAATCTGTGCAACCAATACAATTGCATCCTGATAGCCCGTTACATTCCAGGACCATACAACGGCTTAGCAGACAGCCTTTCCCGGACAAAAAACCTACCAGAATGGCATCTGAAAGTTTCGATAACGAAAGTGATTTTTCATCATCTGGGCACCCCAGAAATAGACTTGTTTGCCTCGATGCGCTCAGCGGTAGTTCCAACTTACGTATCAGAGGATGCAACCGATGTCAGGAGTCAGTTCACAGATGCCTTCAGCCGGAGTTGGGAATACAGCCTAGGGTGGATTTTTCCCCCGCCCGCTCTGATGCCGAGAGTGCTTCACCACCTACAATAATCAACGGGAACTTACCTTCTAGTAGCCCCGGAGTGGAACAAAGCATTTTGGGCACCGGAAATAAAGAGACGGGCAACCCAACAACCATGGAGAATCCCAAACCTCTCTCACCATCTCATAGACTTACAAACGAACTTGCCACCTTCGAGAGTAGACAACCTCAATTTGCAGGTTTGGACAGTACGGGCTGGGCCAATGAACTTTCCAGGTGGAACAATGCCGAAGTAGAGCTACTGCAAGCTTCCTGGAGAAAGTCCACTTTAAAGACTTATCGACCAGCGTGGCTTAAATGGTGCAAATGGGCAGTCGACAATAATATTAAAGTTGATGACCCGGAACCAGCTGACTTGGCACGGTTCCTTTGTTATCTGTATGAAGTTGTGAAATTAGCACCTAGTACCATATCCCTTCACAAATCTGTAGTAGCCACGTTTACCAACCCACATAAAAGCTCTTGCTTAAGTTCACATCCGATTGTCGTCCACGCAATGAAAGGAATCCTGTCCAAACAACCGAAAGGAAAGCCACCTCTATTATGGAAAATTGAAGATCTGATGAAATTCATCGAGTCTTATACAATCGACAGTAATAGTTTATTTGCAGTCTCCCGTCATACTAGTATATTGCTGTTATTAGCGTCGGGCAGAAGGGTGCACGATTTAACTCTGTTAAGCTTACACCAAGACAACTTCGAGGAGAAGGATGACGAACTAATTTTTTGGCCGAGATATGGGTCGAAAACCGACAGCTCTTCATACAGGCAATCGGGATGGTCCATCAAGACTATGCCAAGTATGAGATTAAATATAGTTCATTGGGTAAAACAATTAATCTCTCTATCTCGTGAACGTCGGGGTTCTAGAAAATTACAAAGTCTATTTATTACTACTCGCGGTGCAGTCAAGGAAGCATCACGTACGGTCATAGCGGGATGGATAAAAACCCTATTCAAAGAGGCAAATATATCATCGTCGGCGGGAAGTATCAGAGCTGGCGTAGCCACAGATAACTGGACACAGCAGAACATGAACATTGATGAAGTTCTGAAGAGAGGAAATTGGAGATCGAGAAACACATTTTTCAATCATTATTTTCGAGAAGTACAACCAATTAACATAAGGGGCAACAGTGCTGGCCTTGGAAGCTGCTTCAATCCTATTAATAATTAAATAATTCCAATTAAGACTGATTAATGTTACTTATGGGAGCGTAAATGTTGATTATTTTTGATTATGTTTCTTTATTTTGTTTTCTAATAAATTATTACTTGTTTCTACAAATTACACAGAAGTTTCATATTCTTTTATGCAACAACCTTCCTATCACAGTACGCCCAGTACCGCGCCGGCAGAGGTTAAACACGTCTCACCTGTGGTTCAAGCGAAGGCATGAACACCTAAATAGAACCGTTTTTCCCCCGAAGGGTAAAAAACGGATATTTAGGTTTCTGCCGTAGCTTGAACCACACCAAAGGGCCTTGCCGGCTCCACGTACTGGCAAACTGACAGCCGGCGGCGGGGCACCGGGCGACTGTTCGTTACGTTTCGGTGCAATAGATGGCGTTGCTTGTCAAGAAAATGGCTGAAATAGGGCTGAGTTACAAGGGTGTTATCTCACCTGTGGTTCAAGCTACGGCAGAAACCTAAATATCCGTTTTTTACCCTTCGGGGGAAAAACGGTTCTATATAAACTTTTGAGGATAGCCCGAATTGCAGAAATAAATTGCCAAACAACTAGCGAGTTTTCGAGCCCTTTAATATTTTGTACGGCTACATTTTTCATGAACAAGTCTAATTTAAATACCACATAAATCAACCAGAACACCGTAATTAATATGATCTGCCCCATTGCAAATGTCAATGTCGCTTCGACAGCTCTCGACGTCACCGGTACCGCGCCGGCGGACAATTCGTGTTCTTTTCCGAATTCATTTTCATTTTAATGGAAAGTATGTAGTATATGTTGACGACGCGGTTAGCCTAGTTAGGAGTGACCCTGCCTCCGAAGCTAGCGGCCCGGGTTCGATCCCCGGTAAGGGCAAATATTTGTGTGATGAGCACGAATGGTTGTTCCTGAGTCTTGGATGTCTCCTATGTATTTAAGTATTTATTTCTCTATATAAGTATGTGTATCGTCGTCTTGTACCCATAACACAAGCCTTTAGAGCTTACATTGGGATTTGCGATTTGTGTAAAGATTATCCCCTGATTTATTTATATATTTATTATATGTATGTGATAGTGCGATCTTGTACTTTTATTTGAGGTAATTTATGATAATTATTCCGTCCGACCGTAGTAGTCAAGAATGTGAATAGATTTAGATTTAAGTAGATATTTTATTTCTCAAAATAAAATAACATTATAAACTAGCTTCCGCTCGCGATTTCTTTCGCGTGGAATTCGGTTATAGTTATTCCCTCGGAAACTTTCAGGATAAAAAGTATCATATGTGTTATTCAGAGTATAGGCTATGTCAATTTCAAATTTCATCGAAATCCGTACAGACGTTGTAGCGTGAAGAAGTAACAAACATACTACTCTCACACAAATTTTCACATTTATAATATTAGTGTGATAGTTGTAGGTATAACTAATAGGATGCTGTTCATTAAAAGTTTAAGTGCCGCTTTGTTTTTTAGGGTTCCGTACCCAAAGGGTAAAAACGGGACCCTATTACTAAGGCTCCGGTGTCCGTCTTTCCGTCCGTCTGTCACCAGGCTGTATCTCATGAACCGTGATAGTTAGACAGTTGACATTTTCATAGATGATTTATTTCTGTTGCCGCTATAACAACGAATACTAAAAAACAGAATAAAATAAATATTTAAGGGGGCTCCCATACAACAAACGTGATTTTTTTGCTCGTTTTTGCTCGATGTTGATAAGGGCAACAGTTAGACGCTTGAAATATTTACAGAATATTTTAGATATAGGTATATTCACTTTAAAAATAAATAATTAAATTAAAATAAACTAAACGTTTTAGGGGGGCTCCCAAACAACAAACGTTTTTTTTTTGCTTGATTATAGATAGTGGTACGGAACCCTTCGTGCGCGAGTCCGACTCGCACTTGGCCGGTTTTTAAATATAAGTTCCACAAATATTTAAGTAAAAAAAACTATAAATACAGTCGTGTAGTGCGTAAATATAACTGTCATTTTTAATGTCATCCAATACCTCATAATTAATCAACAGTCGTCCCTGTATTCACAGTGCAATTATTTTCTTATGGCAACCGGAATTATTGTACGTTTTGACGCTTGTGTCATTAATTGGGCATTTATTCGTGAAGTTACGACCGGACGACAATAATTCGCATGCGAGATTATTTTCACTTCAGTCACATGGATTATTTAAAGGTTTCACCTGATCTACATTATATTTCATTTAATAAATAAATATTATACGCTATATCGTGATGTATAATATAACTGCTGAGTTTCTTGCGGCGTTTCTTCTCAGCAGATGTCAGCCGTGGAAATAGAAGTGAGTGACTGGGAGTGAAGAAATACCTATCATTGAATGCGTGCAGATGCTTATCATCCTGGCATGTCGTAAAAGTCGACTAAGGGACGGGTCCTCTCCAACATGGTGGACTATCTGTA
Organism: Tortricodes alternella; assembly: GCA_947859335.1. Taxonomy (NCBI): domain Eukaryota; kingdom Metazoa; phylum Arthropoda; class Insecta; order Lepidoptera; family Tortricidae; genus Tortricodes; species Tortricodes alternella. The sequence continues at coordinate 628,894 of OX401972.1, forward strand.
TGGGCGATGGGCTGATCACCTGTCACCATACGGTTCATCATACCATCTTAGGACTAATTAATCGAACGTGGCCACAAGTAGTCTTGTGGCTCTGCCCACCCACTTAGGGATTTCGGGCGTGATGCTATGTATGTGTGTATGTAGATGTCACCTTTCGTAGCGCTGGTAGATCCAGACATGTGAAAGAGCCCGTGTGGTCTACTTGCAAAATAAATATTTTCATTTTCATAACTTTATCTAAACATGCATCCTTGCAGCACCTTTGGTGGAAGTTTACACAATTACCTATATTATCCTTGATTTGTAATTGTCATGATAGGTTATGATTATAAAAATATACAAAATATCAGCCCCTTGGACATTCCTCAACACTTTTTGTTAGTTTTTGGAGACCTATGATTAGCAGTGGGCGATCGGGTTGAAACGATAATAATGAATTAGTTACTGATTGGTAAAACATAAAATAATTGTAAAACATTAAATATTTTAAGGAATCACAAAAATAATATAAATAAACGACTCGATCCGTTATCAACGATTCATGATTTCTAGGCTTAGTAAAATATATAGATTTTTAGAAATTACCTCAATAGACTTAAACGTATGGACGTATTCTTCTTTTTTAATAGACTACTTGTATAGATAAATAATTGCGTTAACATACCATAGGAGAAACCAATTTGCATTCTTAACAAACACAAACGCGTAGCGACTTTAGATAATCCTAAACTACTTTTGATATGGTTCCAACTAAATAGACGATTGTTTACCCGAAGTAATGAAAAGTTAACAATAGTTATGGTTCTTAATTGTTTTCTTGTTTGCTATTAACTACTAATAGGTTTATTTGTAAATAAAACCAATTATAAAAATAAGAGAGCAGTTCGAGGAAACTCATTATGGTTTGTTAGGTAATTATTATAATATAGGCATTTGTTTATTTCAAATAATATTCAAGCTTCGTAATAATAATATTTCGCATAAAATTAAAATTTGACATTAAGTCTTGGACTTGGGTTCGGTCACATTAATAATGTGAATATAGATAAATTATTATAATAAGCACATAAAAATAAATATCAAGAAAATTTACTGATAGATCCGATAAAAAGTAGCTCAATTTAAAACATCCTGCATCCGCTCGAAATTAAAAAGTAAACGGGTTCAATAATCAAGATTACGAATAAACCTGTTACGCAACAGAAAAAATCGGACCATACCTGTCAAGGAATAAGGTCAACGTTCCGCCGATTGCACAAGATCCATTATTGTTTACCACAGTTTAAACAAATTATGCACTTTTCAACACACGCATTAAAAAACAACATGTTTTTAACACATATTTGACAACCCAATAAATAAATGAGTTTAGTTTTAATTAATAAAAAGTCACTCAACAACTTTTCTTGTCGAAGTTTGTCGCGTAAGTTTTGGCGGGCGATTTTAATGGCGGTTAGTACGTGTTTCCCGTGCAGGCAGCCAACCGATACTGGGCGGTTGACGTGTATGCAACGTGTAGTTCTTATATTACACAAATGCACCTGCTTGCGCTCTTGTTCTACATGAATTAGAGTCTAATTTCGTGTGATCGGCGTGTTACCGTGAATTGTAAGAAGAGTATCGTACGATGCGATGTAAAAGTAGACGGAATACTTTCAAGTAATTCGTCTTGTGAAAAACTTGTCGAGTTGGTTTCAGGAATACGCGACTACTGTGACGTTATGTCGAATGCATGACCAGTCTTCGGTCGAACAGAATATAGTCCAGGGGTCACCAATTAGTTTCGCTCGGGGTCCGTTTTAAGAAGTGAAATGACCATCGCGGTCCGCCCAATATTTTATAGAACAAAATATTTATTAAAGAAACGTAATTACGGAAATAAAAAAGGTATTTTTTACACATCAATGACAAAAATTACGTTTTGCGTTGCTGACTATCGGTCTGAAGTTTGGAGTTAAATTGGTGCAAGCTATTGACATTAAATCCCTGCACTCTGTAGTGCATGTTGCTGTGTTCTCGCGGTCCGCACAAAATGGGTCGGCGGTTCGGATGCGGCCCGCGGTTCGCCATTTCGTGACCCCTGGAATATACTATAATAATCGAATATTAACCATGGCAAAAATGCGAGAAAAGAAGCTTGGTAAAATTCAGAAGTACCTATACAAAAGTATGTCTCCTTCGCATTTTAATCGAATAGAGAGTTAGGCACGAAGTATGAAATAACTTTTCTGTACAATTGTTTAATGGCACGTTTTCGGAAACAAGTGGTTTTACTCCCTATGAAAATGAAAATGAAAATGAAAATATTTATTTTGCAAGTAGGCCACCTGGGCTCTTTTACATGTCTGAATCTACCAGCGCTTCGAAAGGTGACATCTGCTGAGAAGAAACGCCGCAAGAAACTCAGCAGTAAGTCTTTTTTCAACTTTGGCAGTACAGTTTTATCTAAAAACTAAAACAAAATGTGCAACATAAAAACCTAATGGGTACAAATTAATTCTAATAAATAACTAATAAGGGAGATGTATAGTCTCCACGTCTGGAAAAGTTAAGTGACTTAGAGATGTAAAAAGTCTCTAAGGGTCATAATAATAAAATAAAAATTGAAGCAAAGAAACATCTAAATAGATTAATCTAGGTTAAATGGAGGTGTAGACAGTCTCCACGGTCAAGTATAAAGATGGAGATGTAAGGTCTCCAAATATCAAAAGAAACAATTTGAAATATAACATTTCATGTCCTAACAATACAAATATACGAATATGAAAAAGTATCAAATATAGTATAGAGAACACTATGAAGTCTCTCTAGTCAGGTTCAGATATCGCACAAAACTAATAAATTAAACACTAACCAATTTAAATGGTCCTTGCGAGCATGAACCGTCCGGACCCCACAGACAGCACCCGTTCACGAGTATGACGCGTATCTCAGCCATCGTCTCCCTTAACCATGTTTTAGGGAAGGTGGCGACCCGATCAACGACGCCGCCGTAAGCAAAGACCTTTGAGCGAGCATGACATGCTCATGCTGCCGGACAAGAATGAAAAATGAATGTGTCCACATTCAACTTAAAAAACAGTTTTTTGTGTGTTGCTTAAACTCGATTAATAATGATAAATAATATCTTAATCATATTGTACCTGATGCAATATGAAATGTTTCCGCATCATAACATAACAAGGGCAGAGTCGAAATTCTTGAAGGGCAAAATAAAGAGATTAAAGAAAAACAGACAAACATACATACATACATTACACACAAACATATAACCATTGCGTGCGCAGTCGCGTTAAAAGTATAGTTATCAAGTGCTGGTAAAATCAAAACATAACCAGTAGCCACCAAAATCGAAAGCAGGATATTATTTTGACTCCGTAAAAGATTGAATTCAACGTAATAACACAATATGAAGGTTTGTACAATTAAAATGTTCACTTTTTTTTTGTTGTTGTATACAAAAAATCCGTTCTAATATTATAAATAGGAAAGTAGCTCTGTCTGTCCGTTACGGTTTCACGGCTAAACCACTGAACCGATTTTGATGAATGGAATGGTTTGTAATGGAAAGAAAAAAAAGAAAGAAAGAACAAAGAAAGAACAAAATAAAGAAAGAAAGAAAAAAAGAAAGCAAGAAAGAAAGAAAAACATTTATTCATAACAGAGCTCAAAAAAAATACAAACGAAATAACTAGAACAGGTAGAACAGTGCCAACTGTTATAAAAAGTTCCCAACTCAGCATAATGCTGGCTTGGGGGCCAGCGCTGGTCTTCCGTTGGGAGATAGTAGAGATAATGATAATGAAGATGAAGATGAATGATGATAATGGAGATAGTAGAGAACTGGTAAAGTACATAGGCTACATATTTTAAGACAACCAACTCTTAAAAAGGTTTAAATAGGGGCTGAAATTTAACGGCAAGTTCGTGCGTGCCCGAAAATAAGAGCACGCAATTAGAGGAAAAAAATCTAAATTTCAAAAGTCAGTATCATGAATTATCTTTATATTTTAAAGATACGACCACAGATCCCATAAATCCGTTAGAAATGCCAATAAGAGTTTTGCTAACGAATCCTGACGTTTTATTTTTAAAACATGGTTTATTTCAGATTCGTCTATATATAAGCCAATTCTCAGACGGTCTGTTCACTACATCGAGTTACCAATAAAGCGGGAACGATTGCACGGAATAAAATAAAATGTCATCCCTATTAAAAAGCTATTATGTGAACCGAAACATTTTGGTTAATTAATTTACTCACTTTTTATTAAAAGAGCAATAAATTTCTATTCCCAAATGTTTCCTGAAAAATTCTAATTAGTCCGGCATTTACATTATAAAAAAATATTGAACACATATAGTCAATGAAATAAAAAAACCGGTCAAGTGCGAGTCTGCCTCGCGCGCCTAGGGTTCCGCAATTACGTATGAAAAAGAAACAATACCTTGTAGTACGGAACCCTAAAAAAGAAAAAAAAATAGCTTTCAACAACGGGGTAACCATTTACAACATACCTATGAAATAAGACAAAAAATTACTTTCGCAAGCTCCTATCTCCGTTCAATCGCAGGGTGTGATACGACTTTGTAAAGGTCATTCTGTTTAACTTTTTTTTATGTGATGTAATTACAAATTCACGGTTTTCAGACTTTTTCCTTTACTTGTGCTGTAAGACACTACTTCTTGCCAAATTTCATGATTCTAGGTCAACGGGAAGTACCCTATAGGTTTTGATTCTCTTTGGATTCCATTGAAAGTATCAAAATATGAGACATAAACGGTCATATCTTTTGATTGCGGTGACTTAGAAGGTTGATTTTTTCATAGCTTCAAGAGATTGCAGACCTGAGTATTTGATATTAATTTCAACTTGATACCTCCACCTGTTCCTGAGAAAAAGGTCTTGACAGACAGACAGACAGACAGACGGACAACCAAGTGATCCTATAAGGGTTCCTTTTTTCCTTTTGAGGTACGAAACCCTAATAACGCAGAAATAGTTTGTAGAAGTTCCGCTCAAGACTGCACACTATTTACCATTAAGAGGGCACCGACCGTCCAGTGGCGCCCTCATCACTGTTGTTGTGTTTTCTATTAAAGGAAAGTATTTTATTAAAATTGAAGCCGTATAAGTTGTTACGCAACTTAATACACAACGTATATGCTATGTTATATAGCTTTGCAAATCATCTAATCAATTAAATAGAAAATAGTGGCCGCTTTTTTCTGTTAAATTGTTTAGATGATGGTTATACTTTGCAAAGCTATATTACATAGCATATACGTTGTGTATTTAGTTGCGTAACAACTTATACGGCTTCAATTTTAATAAAATACTTTCCTTTAATAGAAAACACAATAACAGTGATGAGGGCGCCACTGGACGGTCGGTGCCCTCTTAAGTGACGTCATGTCTTTGTCAATTTTGCTTTATTTGATAAAGCAAAAAATACGTGTTCAATATTTCTCGATAATCTAACGTACGGTAACGTTCGGACTCTCAATTTGAGAATAGAGTCCCAGCACCAATGATGAATGAAAAACGTTGCCGACATACCCGTACTTTATGAATTGATCATCATAAAATACGTATAATATAGCCAAAGTATGTTTCAAGGATGTATACCACGTCAAATCCGCAGTACATCTATAAGATTTTTCAAGTTTCGTTTCATTTGCACCAAACAACGACAATGAGTAATTTTGTACGAATAATGATTTAAAATATCGCATCGCTATCGCATTAGGTTTAAATCCTGTAATGATAGTGTTAAGTTAATGATACAATAAATAAATAAAATAAATAAATAAATAAATATACAAATTGTGTGATTATTAATAATTATTTATGTGCGGGACGAATTATTCTATTTGTTGTAGCCTGTCCTGCACAATTTAGTATGTGAAGTAAAATTAGAACCTGATTTGAGTACTCGAGTGACAACAGCGCTAGCGGCCTTTCCCTACCGTTTGACGTTACGGTCCGGACACATGGAAATTCAATCAAGAATATTTCCGTGGGAACAACGGTAACGACATTTTTTTTTCATAAAAAAATCGAGGAAAGTACAAAGTTATAGAAAATACATTTTCTGATTATAAAAGTACTATGGGACAGAAACATTTTTCGCATTTTCTTGTAATTTAATCAACTTCCGGTACAAATAACACAGGCACAGCACATAACACATGTAATCTTAAATGTCATTTATCTCGTTCAAAAGAACGGTAAAGTGGTTTTATTTTTTATTACACTTATGCGAAACGACTAATATTACCATTCTGTTCAATTTCAGCGAAAAATATACAAATCGATATATTGGGTATACATACATCCTTAAAAGTCCAGTCTTTACGATTTGCTAATGCATTTTCGTATAAGTATCTTTGTTTACATTTTAAAATTCATATTTAACAAATTATGGCCGTAATTTTAAATTGCAGTATATGGTAATCTGTCGACACAATAGTGTGTTTATTATGCGAAACATCTGAGCGATGTTCGAACGAGTTCTGAATAACTATGCTTTTTTTTTCAAAATGGCGACCGGCTATTCTTGCATGCCATCGTCGCAAACTTTTTGGCCGCATAATTTGCGGATGATTCAACATCAAAAACATTTTTAAATTTATGAAGTAACCCTCATAGTAATAAACTATTGTTCTTCGTTTGGAGACCTATGTCCAGTAGTGACCGTCTCCAGATTGACAATGATTAAACATATTATTGTTAAGTACACAACACGTGTTTTCAGGACTATTGCTTCCCTATTTAGCTCTACTTAGAAGCATATGTCTATCAGTACAACTTCGTGTAACAAGTCTCATAGAAGGTTGTCAAACGCCAGCGCCATCGCATAACCACGCACCCTATTGCTGATGTCTTAGTACTCACGACATACATATTAAAGTCTAATATTGCTTGATTCACACGCTTTCATATCATTGTAGCGGTGGCTTCGGTGCTGCGGTCTCACAGGTTGTTTGTGGAATCACTTAAACGGGTGTCCATGACCGTGGTTGCCGTGCGACTGAACGTGTGATGGTGTCATATTCGCGATATAACACCTCAAAAGTAAGCATCGCGAGAATTGCTTTGAGCAGTTCCTTACTATTTATTTCAATGAAGAAAACACTTTAAATATACATTATATAATATGTAATAAACACAGACCAAATATGCTAAAAACACCGCTTAGCCTAACTTTTACTAGCAAATAAAAAAATTGCGGGGCACGCGTGGGTTTTTCGAGCGCTGTGATTGGTGGGCTCGAGGTTAAGTGCGCCCGGGCCTGCTTGTAGTCCCTTTGCTTATGGCTTTAAGCTTGTAATGCTGACAGCTGTCTGTTATAATAAATACCAAACTTTAATTCAAACAATAAATTTTAATAATTCTCTACATTCAGAACTGAATAGGTAAGAAAGAACCTTATCACAAAACACAACCCCAAATTTGTTCGGAGCGTGTCCTAATGTCACACTCAACTGTTTTCTTTCGGACACAAAATTACCGGCCAGCTCTCAAGAAGTCACTTAAAAAGGTGTTACCAACTTAACAATAGGGTAATAATATAATAAACGATAATTCATTCATGCGAGCTATCTCTTTTTAGACGAAGTCAATGGCATTCCACGTGACTGCGTCTGCCATTTTGTTCTTTTTTTTTCTATTTGTCATGGCGGCGTCTTTTAACTGGCCGTCTTTAGGGTTCGATTGAATTGGGAATTTAGTATCTTCCTTATGAAATTATTATTATAAGAATGGTTAGCGTTCGTAAATTCTTTATTAGTTAAAATTCAAAGAATAGATAGCTCTTGTGCTGGGTGGGAAGCTTTTTGGTCAGGCTAAAAAATCCTAAAACCGTATAGCCTAAAACAACAAATTCTAAAAGGGTTGGTAGACAAAACATCTTAGATAGTTAATAAGGTTTAAGGCTATCCAGTTACAATAAGTTATTTAATCGAGAATGATTAGTTAGCGAGTAGTCGCTTGGTAGACGCGTTCTGGAGTGGAGACCGCGACTCGACAAACGTAGTGTAGGACAACTTGCGCAGTAGCTGGTAAAGTGCTTCGAATAGGGTTCGTTGGCAGGCATTGCAAGCGGCCAATGTCCAGCAGTTGACAGCCACAGGCTGATGATGATTGTGCACTACAACCATGGACCAATAATACAAGACTGTCAACCTCTATACATTCGCGCGTACATCGGAGCTTAGACCCGCCATCTATTGACGAATTCTTAAATTTAGGCCGTAATTCGTTAAAATAACTACAAAACTTCAAAACAACTGCTAGTTTTTACAAGAAACGTGAAAATAGCCGAATCAACAACAGTTTGAAGACAAAAATGATCTATTTTAATTTCATTTCATTGAATACCTTCTAGGCTAACTCTAGTAGCGTCATCTAGTGACAAGCTTCCGAACTACGATCCAATATTTTTTTTTGTATTGCCATCTAGTATTAGTCAGGGAAGCTAGCTTTTCCGGCGTACGCTCAAATGTATGGAGGTTGACAGTCCATTTGTATTATTGGTCCATGCTACAACTAACAATTCGAATCGGAGTTTTACGCGTGAGTCGTACGTAACTGTGGCATATCTGTGAAAACTCTTAGCGAGGCCGAGGTCCCGATCCTTTGGCAGGCAATCCTCTAAGCTACTGTCAAGAAATAAAACACCAGCACATAAATACAAACACTCAAGGTATTTTCCAAGCAATTTACGAATTTCACAGTTGGTTGAATTAATTAATAGTAATGTTTATACCAGATTAGGAGGCATTTCTTCTTTTCAACACCACATACAGAGAGAGTACAGACGGAGCAGTGAGAAAGTGTCAAATCCATTAACCACAAAATTACAAACCATAGAAGGATAGTTTACATACAACCGCCCTGACAAAAGTGAAGCAATAAACCGAGATGCGTTCGGTGCGCTTTGACATTTGACACCACGGCGCGTCCCGGCGGTTGGAGCCTCAAATGGCTCTGATTTTGTTGCTTCAAATTGTGCGCGCGGACTTGGTTTTTATTGCGTTATTATTTTAATTATTATTTATTAATTAAAATAATAACGCAATAAATTTAGTTATGTTTTATAGTAAGAGGGGGGCAAACGAGCAGGCGGGTTACCTGATGGTAAGCAATCACTGCCGCCGATGGACGACCGCAACACCACGGTTATCACGGATGCGTTGCCGGCCTTTAGAGAAAGGAATAGGCTGACAAAAAGGCAGATGGTCCACCTGATGGAAACTGGTTACCGCCGCCTATGGACATCTGCAACACCAGAGGTGCTGCCAATGCGTTGCCAGTCTTGGGAGGATGGGGAATGGGATGGATGGCATACCAGGATTACCAACATCATGTGAGCATGCCCAGTATCGACCGCAACAATCTCAACAAAATCTATATCCGGTCAACGTTTCCCAAAATGCAGTCTGTACACACTTTATCAATGGTTGTCTGCGGAAACGGATATCACGATGTCAGTCGGATACGTTTTTGGTCTGATGCGGCTTTGGTCCGTTTCGATATTTGTCACTTACTTATAACCAGATTCTCCAATAGTCAGATAATTTATTCACCAGATGCATTGTCCGTCGGACCCGTTTATGATCTGACTATTGGAGAATCTGGTTAAAATAGTAACGGATGAATATCGAAACGGATCAAAACCGCATCAGACCAAAAACGTATCTGACTGACATCGTGATATCCTAAAACACTAGGCTCGCAGCTCGAAGCAGTCATGACCGATCGCTTCATGCTGTAACTGGATAGCGAACTACAGTCTTCTATTCAGGAGTAGGGTAGTCAGCAGCATGGGGAAATTCCGTCGTGCGGTCGAAAGCAAGACATACACTGATTGCTTTCGACTTCTCGAGCTATCGACTGTCTGCCCCTCCCCCTGCCCGTCCGCAGCAGTTGAATAGTCAACTCAACTCGCAAGGACCATTTAAATTGGTTAGTGTTTATTTTATTAGTTTTGTGCGATATCTGATCCTGACTAGAGAGACTTTATAGTGTTCTCTATACTATATTTATTGATAGTTTTTCATATTCGTATATTTGTATTATTAGGACATGAAATGTTTCAAATTGTTTAATTTGATATTTGGAGACATTACATCTCCATCTTTATACTTGACCGTGGAGACTGTCTACACCTCCATTTAACCTAGATTAATCGATTTAGATGTTTCTTTGTTTCAATTATTATTTTTATTACTATGACCCTTAGAGACTTTATACATCTCTAAGTCACTTAACTTGTTCAGACGCGGAGACTATACATCTCCCTTATTAATTATTTATTATAATTAATTTGTACCCATTAGGTTTTTATGTTGCTCATTTTGTGTTAGTTTTAGATAAAACTCTACTGCCAAAGTTGAAAAGTCCCGCCAGCCAGTCTGCTGAGTTTCTTGCGGCGTTTCTTCTCAGCAGATGTCACCTTTCGAAGCGCTGGTAGATTCAAACATGTAAAAGAGCCCATGTGGCCTACTTGCAAAATAAATATTTTCATTTTCATTTTCAACTGCTCCAGCGGTCGAAAACAAATGATCGAGCAGTTGACAATGACTGCTTTGCATCATTTCTATAAGTATTGATACGGAACCCTCAAATAATTTTCAACACTCGCTATTATGGATAATCCAATTGTTTTTTCTGACCAGTTGTAAAGCAGGGCACACATTGGAACTGACACCTACTTCATTGTGATGGCGAAATGACTCGACGATATGATTTGAATCTACAGGTTGTTAAAAAACACAGTCGGAATAATTTTCTGTTTTTATAGGGATATATTGGGGATGTATGAGCTCCTACAAAAACATTTAATAATTTAAAAAGTCCTAAATTTTGATTACATACAGAAAAATTAAATTGTTTAAAACCAGTGTCATGATATGACAACGTAAATAGTGGCACAAGCACCTATTTCATCTATCTATAGGTGTATTACAAAATGATTGTTTAGCTACATTTGTATTTGAATTGTGCCTGTGGATCTTTGTTATCTGATAAATAAATATATTTTTATTATCATTATTATAATCAGATTTGAGCGCCGTAGTTGATCAAAAAGGGTGTGTTCGGTGTGGCATTGGCCTGACATTGGCAGCAGCGAAAGTTGAATTAAACCATCTTCAATATTTGTTTTTTATTACTAATGAATTTAACTATGTCATTACACGTGGAGTACCTACCAATTAATTTATGACAGTCGCGCGAAAAAAAAAACTTGAACTGGTAGGATGAGACTGCAACTCATGCGCACTATCAATCACGCCACAATGATACCGTTACAGATAACGATATTTCTTATCGCATATAATTACAGTCAAGGGCAAAAAGATCGGAGCAAGCAGGTTTACGGAATTACGCGCCCTTTTGACTTGATATATAGGGTACGAAAACTTGTCGGCCATGACACCTGCTTCAGATATCTTTAAAATTCTCTTATCTCACAAAAAATATTGAAGTATGTTGTTGGCATTGGATATTTACCTCCTATTAAAAATGACAAAAGGGTGGAATTATTTTTAATGATATTTTTTGCATACATCCTGTATTTCCTAAGGGCCGCCCAGGTAGGTGTTTGCTCGACTCTCAACGGAGACTCCTGCGCAGGTAGGGGCAAATATCGATGACGATGACTGCTTGGAAGAGAGAAATGGAACAATTCTGTCAAGTAGCCATTCTTGACAATGCTTTGAAGTGCCATTTAGTTAGCTTATTTAAAAAAATACCGAAGACTGGTTCCTTGCTTAAAATTTGTATAGGTAATATCGATAATTATAATTATCACGTAATTAAAATTTTACTACAACATTGGGTCCAAATCGAAACGCTGTGTCTAAATTTAAAATGTCCTAAACTTAAAATAAGAAACGTAAACTCGATTGTGTATAGCACAAAGCAGTCAAAATCAAGTTTGGAGTTTTTTATTTTAAATTTAGTAACTTTTAAATTTAGCGAACACACTTTCGAATTGGCCCTATTGTCAAAGTCCCTTTGGAGGCGCCGCGCCGTCCTCCTGCCGCACCTGCAATGTGACCGAGCCTTGAAAATTTCTCTAAAGTGAATATTTCACCGTTGTATTTGGATTAGGATACACATACTGTGTGTACTGATTTCAGTACACGCGATTTAGGATAATAAAACGGAAAAATTATACGTGTTTGTAGCGTTCGCCTAACCTTTACATGGCAGAGCGGTTTTTATCGTCATTTCATAATATTGTTAAATCAGGTTCTGGGTTAGGTACTTAATTCGAAACTGTATTCGCTAAATTTAAAATAGAGAGATTTTAGTAAGAGCGTCGGTGGCCTAATGGTTAAGGATGTCGACTCGTGATCGTGAGGTCCGGGTTCGAATCCAAGCGGTTGCCATGTACCAATGAGTTTTTCTAACTTATGTATATTATCTGCCTGCGAATTGCATTAACAGATGCTCTTACGGTGAGGGAAAACATCGTGAGGAAACCTGCACATTTGGGTTACTAAATGTGTAATCATAATCCAATTAGTCTGGTTCCCCTGTCACAAGGGTTACAGAGGTCAAACGGTACCTAACCCGACCTACCGAATCTGGGATCATGGTCAAAGCGTACCCCGAATTAGAAATTTAAAAGTCAAGCTCCGTGCTATACAAAATCGAGTTAGAAGTTTCTTATCTAAGTTTAGGCAATTTTAAATTAAGAAGACACTGCTTCGAATTGGACCCACTGTCTAATAGTTTAAAGCAATTGGCTCGAGCTTCGGACCTGGCGCCTCTATTCGGGAACGCTAAGTGATTCTGTAGCGACTCGTAAGCCAGATCTCTCATCTCGCTCTTACGCATTTCGTGTCGTGCGGAAGAGTGGAATGAGAAATCTGGCTTACGAGTCGCTACAGAATCACTTAGCGTTCCCGAATGAGGCGCCTGTATTCGGAGCATATCGTGTCGCGTACGTCGCTCCTTATAGGATCGGAGAAAGGCAACGGCAGCGCCATTTTAGAAGGGCGCTGGACCGTTCTGCAAGAAAGGAAATACCATAGCCACTGTGGCCGCGTTCTAGGAAATATGATATGACCGTCTTGCAAAAGTTTCAATATTATTTCTTTCCGACTAAGGCCCGTTTTTTTGTGACTCAAGGATATTGAATTTCATTTATTTGCTTAAAAGATTCCAGTCAATCCATGCAAAAACTTATAATTTATCACATTTATAATTAATTAACACAATAAAAATTACATTAATCAATGAATATAAACATAAATATATCTAAGGTTAAAATTAAAATAATCACATTAAAATTAAAATATAAATCAATTTTTTAAATAAATGTCATGATGAAATTAATAATAATAATGTCACTCAAATACTTTACAAAAATACTATATCGAGGCCTTTTTATAATCCAACTTATAAAAAGGCCTTCAAACGATTTCAGCTTTCTAGTGAATTCTCTTAAATTATTTGATTTTCTTATTTTGATGTCAAGACTATTAAATATTTTAATTTATTTATTTATTATATTGGTATTTAATTGATATTTTTTATAATAGGTAAAGTGCGGTAATAGGTAAATCAATACAAGTGCCCGCACTTGCGGTTGGCTTTGCAGCTAGTAGCTGACTGCCGCCCGCGGCGAATAATCGCAGGTGCGGCCTGGCCCTAACAGCATTTCGATGTTCCATTTTTGAATAAATTTTAATTTAAAAACAAAAGAACTTATTTTACCAGTTGATTGAAAAATCTAATTTACCTTCCATTTGAAAGAAGAAAGAAAGAAAATAATTTTATTCACAACAATTAACATACAATAACATCAGTAGAACACGTAAAAGAGACAATAAAAAAAAAAAATTGTTGCGAAACGGTCCCAACTCGGTGCTGGCTGTGAAGCCAACGCTGGTCTTCTGTCGGGACCGCTCGGTGAAAACACGGAAGGTGACACAAACATATTACACAATACACTATGACAAATAAACAAAAGTAAAGCACTAAGGAGTTAAAAATAAAAATAAAAAAACTCAGCAAAACAAAACAACAAAGTAAACAAGACATAAGGCAGCAAACGATGATATATATATATATATATATATTTTTGGCAACAATGGTACCTAAAAACCAGGGTAAATTATCTGATTAATGGTACCGAAAGCACAGAATATCTAATTTACTTCGTGTCGTTCCCAAAGTACCAGTTACCGATATCCTTATTGTAGTATGCACCACTATTAACTGGAAATAAACTTGACGTTTCAAACATTGGAAGGATGCTGACAATATGACTGCCTTCCTGCGGCCCTAACATGCAAGACACAAAGATAAGTTAAACCCGTTTATCTCTATGACTATCTCTTTCGTGTGAAAGAGACGCACTTAGAGATAAGACGGTCTAACTTATCCTTGTGTCTTGCATGTTAGGGCCGCAGATCGACGATATTGAAAGCGGCAAACTAGAACTGCGCATTGGGAGTAAATAAAATTTCATCACACTTGTTCGGAAAGGGTGTTATTATACGCAAGCGTATAGAGCAACTATAGCCGGTTTAACTCCAAAATCCATAACTCCCTAGGGAGTTAAGGATTTTGTATGGTTTCGAACTCCCGCGGGCAGTTAAGTGCGCCAGGTCGGCGGAGCTGCTCGGGAGCCGCAGCCGGCGGAGCTGCCCCGCGCTGATCACAACGTACGCTCAGTTTATGAACACCCACCTGATGGTAATTCACGATGTAAAATGGAAATAAAATTAATATATATACTTTTTTTTGTCTAATTTTTATTTTATTTCCTCGCAAATGTGATGAAAAACATTGTGTGTATCACGGGCAGTAAGGGGATAACAAACTCGAGTCATAAAAGCCCTCGCCTGTCGGCGTCGGGCTTCTAACAGACTCTCGTTAGTTATCCCCTTCTTACGGCCCTAGATGCACAATGTACTATTATTTTCACTATAAAACTCGATTCATAACCTCTTTCGCTGTCATTCAGGAGGTTAAATAACTCGTTACAGATATAGTGAACAATATGTTTCCATCGGTAAAACTCGGATCTCAATCGGAAGACGACGGGACCCGAAGTGTCAGTTAATTATTGTATTAAATGAGTGACATGTTTATATTCATTAATATGAAACTTTATTATTTAGTGTCAAATGTCAAAATGAAAAATGACAGCATGGTATGATGGGTACTGGCCCCCAATTCTCGATGCATTCGGGATAATGTCGATTGCGGGATTAAACGTCAGATTTATACAGTTGTGTCAAATGACTGTATGCATTGACATTGAGTCTCGATTGTGAGATTATGTCCAATGCGCCGAGAATTGGGGGCCTTCTGAAGCTAATTGAGAGAGCACGATAATACGAACTTTTCCGATAAAACACGATGGAAACCAATTACACGGGTCAACATGAAATTTGACTTTGATTGCAAAGCATTAAATTTCGGTAGTTTAGGTCGTAATTAGACGGGAAAAAAATATATGGCATGAAAAACTTTGCTTTTGTGCTTAGAAGACTGATTGAACGAAATTTTTAAAAATCTCGGATTTTAATTTTTGATTGAAAATAAAATTATTGAAATAAAAATGTTTATTATTTTTATTAAGTTTTACTATCAAATTAGCTTACAGAAAAGTGGAAAATAACTTAAAAGTGCACACTTTTACTTTTTCTTTTATGTTCATAGCTACTTTCTCTCATATAAACCCCAAATATAGTCGCCCATCATGTTTTCATTGTATTGGCCAAAAGCAAACTTTATACCGAAAAAAGGTATTTTCTTTTCGTTTTTGTGCATAACTAACTGGAAAATAATAGTATAAACTTTAGGACAAAGAACGAAAATTTTTTTGTAGAGTCGTGTTATGCACTACATCTGTACTATTCATTCGAGTTTTAGCTATTGCAACTATGCTATTATTGCAGAATCACTGCGGGACACTTTATTACGTCGTGCGCGTGCTTCGCGGAAGAAACTTCACCGTCTTTACAAACCGACTACATTCTTCTTACTATTCAAGATACATTATTAGGATAAAGTGAAAGGAGTGTTAGGAGTGTTTAATGTACGGTAAGAATTTGGAACGAGCTTGCTGCAGCAGCGTTTCCGGGCCGATACAACTAAGGGGTCTTCAAAAAACGTGCCTAGTCCTTTCTCAAAGGGCCGGCAACGCATCTCTGATTTGATTTCCCTGGTGTTGCGGGAGTCCATGGGCGGCGGTGAATGCTTATCCCCCTTACTATAAAAAAAAAATGTGTTTCAATATAAATAAAAATGTCACATAGGTAAATATATGAATAAAAAGCCCCCTTTTCAGTAAAATTTTACAATAATATTTTAACATCTTATCTTATCCCTGCAATATATGGGGGCACGCAAGTTCTATAACAATTCTAAATTTCAACTTCATTAGATACATTAGTAGTTACTGAGATAAACGGCTATGACATATAGACTGACAATAAAGTCTCACCATAAGGGTTAAATTTTTAACTTTTAAGTACAGAATCCTTATAAATAGGCCTAGTTTAGACTTAACGGTCTTTTCAGATGCTTACATACGAAACACGTCTGTGCTCGCTGCAGTTTAAAACAATAGCGTATTTTAGTAAGCGTACCTACAAACACGTATTGACTTGGCATACTTTAGCTCGGGATATTTTTACGTCTCCGGGAAGTAGCTGCCAAAAATTTTAACCTATATTTTTTTACATCTGTCAATTGCAACTGTCAGCGGTACGTCATAGTTCGCTTGATAATGGATCCAATTAGAAACTGTGTCTTCTTAATTAAAAATAACCTTAGAAACGTCAAACTGGATTTAGTATAGCAACAAGCTGTCAAAATCAAGTTTGACGTGTACAAGCTGTGACTTTTAAATTTAGCTAACACACTTTCGAATTGGTCGAATAAGTGCTTAATTTAAGACGAGTGTCAACCTACGGCTTTTCATACAAAAGGCGATAGGTAACGATTTCCACCCCTTAAATGTTAACCGATGTTCACCAATTTTTGATAGGTTGTCAGTGAAAACAAAATCTAGGTCTATACGTTTTGATTTTTTCACTATAATTAATAAATCCAGTTTTATTGTGGTTTCAGTATTCTCATACAAAACTAATTTCGGCATTATTTGACTTTCTTGATCATTAATCAAAATTCAAAAAACGTATAGACCTAGATTTTGTTCTGAATGACAACCTTTAAAAAATTGGTCAATATCGGTTAGTTATCGCCTTTTGTATGAAAAGGATGATTTTTGCCTATGGTTCACAGTCTTCCGCAAAAGCTAAAAGTGTGTCTGGCCTTGAGAGCTATTCCAATTGCGTTATCTTGGCGCCAGCAGAAAACTATAATTTCAAGCTTGCAACTTGTCATTTGATCATTTTATAAGCAGCCTGTGATGTCATCGCATTCCTCGATAATGAGATCTCGTTCGATAGTTATAGGTTATAGCAAATTGCGTACGTTTAATTCGAACCATAATTATACGTCTATATAACATTGATATTATTTAGTCTGTGAATTTTTAAAATGATTTCACCTTCGGTTTTCATTATATAATATCCTAGACCAAAGACTTCAGAAGAAGGATATGCCTCTTAATACAATTTCGTGTAACAAACGTGTATCTCCTGTTGTATCTCCTTGATGAACTGTTATTGACCTTTTCTTTTTGGCTTAATAGCCAATAATATTTGTATTATTAGGACATGAAATGTTATATTTCAGATTGTTTTTGATATTTGGAGACCTTACATCTCCATCTTTATACTTGACCATGGAGACTGTCTACATCTCCATGTAACCTAGATTAATCACTTTAGATGTTTTCTCTGTTTTAATATTATTCTTATTATTATGACCCTTAGAGACTTTATACATCTCTAAGACACTTAAATTTACTTGTTCAGACGCGGAGACTAGAGATCTCCCTTATTAGTTGTTTACTATTTAATTGGTGCCCATTCGGTTTATTTGTTGCACTTTTTATGTTAGTTTTAGTTATATGTAATTTTAAAGTTGAAAAAAGACTTACTGCTGAGTTTGTTGCGGCGTTACTTCTCAGCAGATGTCACCTTTCGAAGCGCTGGTAGATTCAGACATGTGAAAGAGCCCGTGTGGCCTACTTGCAAAATAAATATTTTCATTTTCAAGTATTATAGAAGATTGTCAAACGCCAGCGCCATGGCTGAACCACAACCTATTGCTGATGTCTTAGTTCTCACGACATACATACAAAAGTCTTATATTGCTTGATTCACACGCTGTCATATCGTTGTAGATGGTGGGTTTGGTGGTGCTGTCTCACAGGTTGTGGAGTTGTACAAGTTACTTAATTATAATTGTGTCACTTAAACGGGTGTCAAGGACCGCGGTTGCCGCGCGACTGAACGTGCGATGGTGTCAAATTTGCGTTCTGACACTTCAAAAGTAAGCATCACGAGAATTGCTTTGAGCCATTGAAATAAATAGTAAGGAACTGCTCAAAGCAATTCTCACGATGCTTACTTTTGAGGTGTCATATCGCGAATATGACACCATCGCACGTTCCGTCGCATGGCAACCACGGTCATGGACACCCGTTTAAGTGACACTGTATCTAGTACAATTCCACAACCTGTGAGACCGCAGCACCGAAGCCACCGCCGACAATGATATGAAAGCGTGTGAATCAAGCAATATTAGACTTTAGTATGTATGTCGTAGGTACTAAGACATCAGAAATAGGGTGTGGGTAAGCCATGGCGCTGGCGTTTGACAACCTTCTATGACACTTGTTACACGAAATTGTACTGATAGGCATATCCTTCTTTTGAGATATTTGCATAGAACTGTACTAAACATTTTTTTTTAATGCCAATTGACTGACAAACGAGCTGACGGCCCACCTGATGGAAAGTGGTCACCGCCGCCCATGGACATCTGCAAAACCAGAGGTGCTGCCAATGCGTTGCCAGTCTAGGGAGGGTGGGGAATGGGGATGGGATGGGGATGATGGAATAGGCCTTCGGATCTCGTCACTTACCGTACGAAACGCAATAGCAAGCTATTACTTTACGCCGATATTCTGTGAGAGTGTGGTACTACCCCGGTCGAGCCGGCCCATTCGAACAGTAGTCATCTAGTGAGGATTACTGTTTGGCTCTACCACTACAACATCCATAACTCTGCTTTTTTTCTGGGGTATTGTGGAGTTACAATTACCTACTCCTCATTTCATTTCCTCTGATCAAAGGTCCCCTGGACATGTTAACTGCTTAGTATAGCCCTTAGTAAATAATTTGGGTTTTGAATCTACAATTGTCAAGTTTAAAGGGCCGCTCACTCCAATGCAATAAATACAACATGATGGCGTCGTACTGCGCTCACGCTGCAGCACGCGGCGTGGTGCTACGCCATTATATTGTATTACATTGGTGTGAGTTCGACGGATCGCACCGCCCTGCTGCGCGCCCGTAATGTGACCGGCTTTTAGTGTAATCGTAAAATCGCCATGTTTGACGGTAGGTCATAAGAACTAATAATAGTAATAATTGCAGGTGCAGCCACCGACGATATCTCAGCCTCAGCGATCGAGAGCCGCTGGCGCAAGTCAAGAGAGATCGGTGGTTCTTTAAAGATTGATTTTCTTCACTAGAAGAAGAAGAAGAAGAAAGGCATTTATTCACTTCACAAAACACACAAAAATAAAAAATAAATATATAATAAATAATAATAATAATAATAATAAATTTGTAATAGTGCTGATGCACTACAACAGAACATATATTATTTACCCTTTTGATATCCTTAGGTGATATTTTAAAGCGAAGAAGATTTCACTTTTGTGTTGTACTTTGTGGTTAGTACCTTTCAATACCTTATATATTTAAGCGGCTGATTGCCAGAGCGCCTCCTACTCTAAAGAGTAAGTATTCTTTTCCCTAACAAACACCTCAACCACGTGGCCGGTCTCTCATTTATAAGCACTTTCAATAATACGCGTCGCTCATGCCTTGCACCGAGTCAACAGAAGTCTTAGGAAAGCTGCCAAATCGCTGTAAAAATTGTGCTCAGTGACACCTCTAGGGCTGCCAACGATTACGTTAATATTGTACAATATTTTAGAGCATATATTCATAATACTGGTACCAGTAAGGTTTCTTCGATGTAGATTTATCAATATTTTGAGTGCAGTCAGAAAGCTAAGGGTCTTTGTAACTTTCTATCTATTTATTGTATCTTTGTGTCTATAGTGTAAAGGCGACAGCGAAAAACGCGCGTTGTGAATGCGTTTAAAACACAATGCAAGCCCTTACTGGTTAATGACAACTTCTGTCTAAGCTGTCAGCTTGCTCGCAGCGAGCCTCGCTCGTATGTAGGTTTATCAGCTTTTCTGTGGACTGTTACGTTGATTTGAATTCAATTAGGACTTTGACAGCCAGCCACTTAAGATCACGGAAAAGTTGGTAGACATACACCAATTTCTCTACTCGGCTTTAAGATCCTACGATTTATTTATCCTATTTCCTATCCTATCCTACTTTATTATGATATTATAAATGTGAAAGTTTGTGTATGTATGTATGTGTCAATGTTTGTTACCACTCAGCTCCGAATTCCACGCGGCATAGCAGAGAGCTAAGCAGTATTGACATAATTTTCTACGCTATATTAAAATGTAATATCACAATTGAGAAAGTGGCAGCCCTACGCATGCAGCGTGACGTCATCAATTGTGCATCTCCCTGCGAGTGACAGCGGCGGTGGCGCCCTCTCGGCTCCTATAACTTAGTAGGTGCCTGCTCAAGAGAGCATACAGAATACCAGAAAGAATGCGTGCTTTTCTAATCAATATTCTTAATTTGAAATGTTTTTAATACAATACCATAAATCTATAATACATAAATACATACATACATACATAGCATCACGCCCGAAATCCCTAATGGGGTGGGCAGAGCCACAAGACAACTTGTCGCTACGTTCTATTTATTAGTCCTCAGATGGTATGATGAACCGTATGGTGACAGGTGATCAGCCCATCGCCGACAGATAGTCCACCATGTTGGAGAGGACCCGTCCCTTAGTCGACTTTTACGCACGCATTCTATGCTATTTGTTCACTGCCAGTGCAGCAGTGGAGGTAGGTTTTTTTAATACAATACCATAAATCTATAATACATAAATAGATGTATAACTTCTAGAGTACTTAACGGATTTTAATGAAGTTTCCACCATAATTTACAGAATATATTGAGGAAGGACATCTATCAAGTTGTGCGACAAAGTGTGGCCTTGATTTTAATTAAGTACTTGAGGTTAATACAAAAAACAATAACATTAATAAGGGCGCCACTGGACGCCTGCGGAAGTATGACGATCACAGCTAATAAATTTTAATAAGCCGAGCTCACAATTCATATGCTACTCGCTGTGCCCCGCATGCGTTGCAATGCTATTTCCCGTATTTTACTCAGCCTTCACAGTCTAGTCGTCATAATAACAATAACAGCAAATTGTGGGATCAATAAGCCTACATACGTTATAATTGTATTGGTGATTGGGCTGGGTTCCATACATTTTTGCCCATCATCCTTTAGGGTATAGCTTAGCCTCAGCAACACGTGGTGGTTATGCTATTCAATTGTAGCCTATATGAAACGTTTGTATTTGTAACATAGCGCCATCTATAGAACACCTACTCAATCCAGTCAATAGATATTGCCATCTGTTGGAATCGTTTGGAGCTAACAGATAATTGTGACTGTCAAAATAATAGACAAATATTTTGCAATAAAATAATATTGCGACTATACATTGAGATGTAAGCTATCCTATCTTTCAAGTTGAATCAAATTACACACGGTGTGTAAATCAAATTTATAATCGGTTATGTAGTTTAAGAGTCCATCGCTGACAAACAACGTGATGTGTAATTTTTAAATATATGAAATATGTAATAAAGCTTTATATGACCTTTATTTTCCGTATAAGTGGCCGCTACTTTCCTTTCAATACAGGGCGTCTATTCGGGAACGTCAAGTGATACTGCAGCGACCCGCGAGCGGACTCACATCTCGCTCTTACGCATTACGCGTCATGCGGAAGAGTGGGATGAGAAATCTCGCTCGCGAGTCGCTACAACATCACTTAGCGTTCTCGCATAGAAGCGCAGTTATATCTTATAAAGCTTAGTTGAATAGCAAAGTTTTGTATTCAATTGTGCGACAACTTGTGTAGCTTTATTCTAAATACCATAATACCGATCAGGGCCAGACCATTGTAGTGGTAGAGCCAAACAGTAATCCTCACTATATGATTACTGTTCGAATGGGCCGGCTCGACCGGGGCAGTACCACACTCTCACAGAATATCGGCGTAAAGTAATAGCTTGCTATTGCTTTTCGTACGGTGAGTGACAAGATCCGGAGGCCTATTCCCTCATCCCTATCCCATCCCCATTCCCCATCCTCCCTAGACTGGCAACGCATTGGCAGCACCTCTGGTGTTACAGATGTCCATGGGTGGCGGTGACCACTTTCCATCAGGTGGGCCGTCAGCTCTTTTGTCAGTCAATTGACATAAAATAAAAGCGGCCAAGTGCGAGTCGGACTCGCCCATGAAGGGTTCCGTGATTTATGACGTATTAAAAAAACTACTTACCTACTAGATCTCGTTCAAACCAATTTTCGGTGGAAGTTTACATGGTAATGTACATCATATATTTTTTTTAGTTTTATCATTCTCGTATTTTAGAAGTTACAGGGGGAGACACACATTTTACCAGTTTGGAAGTGTTTCTCGCGCAAATTATTCAGTTTAGAAAAAAATTATATAAGAAACCTCAATACCATTTTTGAAGACCTATCCATAGATACCCCACACGTAGAGGTTTTATGAAAAAAAAAATTTGAGTTTCAGTTCTAAGTATGTGGAACCCCGAAAATGTATTGTTTTTTTTTTTTTTCTATTTTTGTGTGAAAATCTTAATGCGGTTCACAGAATACATCTACTTAGCAAGTTTCAACAGCGTAGTTCTTATAGTTTCGGAAAAAAGTGGCTGTGACATACAGTCGGACAGACAGACAGACGGACAGACAGACAGACAGACAGACAGATAGACATGACGAATCTATAAGGATTCCGTTTTTTGCCATTTGGCTACGGAACCCTAAAAAGGGCGCCCCTGAATTGGACGATGATACGGGCTTATTGCGAAGTCTGTAGGGAAACTGAGTTACTAGTGCCATCTATTGTTAAAGAGAAAAAATTGTTTTAGTTACTCTACTCGTTCATAGATGGCGCTATTAATCAGTTATTCGTGAAGAATAATTCTCAAATATTAATTAGAGTGAAACATATTTATTTCCTCCTCGCGCACACATTATTTGAACACATGAATCATCGGCAGAAATGCAGTTTACATGAAGATGTAATGACGAATCATAATTTGGCCAATCCTTGGTTGAAAAATTAAAATTTTCAAATTGACTTCTGGTCAAATGGCAGGATTCAGAATTTAATTTAAAATTAAAAACAGAGCCCTTCCGGCTCACCCCAGAATTTAAATGAATCACTTAATCTACTACTACATCGATGTTCGCTTGCCTGCCCCCCGCCCCCCCAAGAAAAAAACCATTGTTACGCCCTTGCGTCTAGTTTAAGCGTCACTGGCGCCTTCATTGTTTTTTCTGCTTCTGTCCGGTGATTGATTTCAGCGCCCTCTTTACTCCAAATTTGAGTAACTTGATAACAACGTATAGGGTTAGCAAAACGACAGCCAATTGGTCGAGCATGTAGCGCTCGTACCACCGGTAGAGGTACGCGGGTGAGCGAAGGTGGTATGCCCCTGGAACAACAACAAAAATAAATAAATAAAAAGTGTGTGTGTGTCAGCTCCGACGCACGACAGGAGTTTACTCCTTACGAACGATTATAAAATAAACCAGTACCCATCATACCACGCTGTCAATTTTCATTTTGACATTTGACAGTAAATAATAAAGTTTCATATTAATGAATATAAACATGTCACTCATTAAATACAATAATTAATTGACACTTCGGGTCCCGTCGTCTTCCGATTGAGATCCGAGTTTTACCGATGGAAACATATTATTCACTATATCTGTATGCAATGCGAAGCGACCGACGCATCTTCGGCTAACATCGTGTGACTTCGTGTGACTCCGTCGTGTGACAGTGTGACATCGTAGTTTGATTTTACTTCCTATAATTTTTCATACCCCGGGCTTATATATGAAAATCGATTCTTAAGGAGTAAACTCCAATAATTCGTCTTATCGTTATTAGAACCTTATTGCTAATATAATACCAGCCAAAAAGGCATAAGATTTACTTAAGCTTTAATCGTTAGTCCAAATTATCATTAATTAAATCTTACATGTATAACTTTTTCATATTTTGCCAATAGATGGCGCTTTCTTTTGAAAAAGGAAATTTTTGCAAAATAATGTCGCTCATGACAGAATAGCAATAATGGACAAGATTTCATATTTCTAACACTATAATTTGATTAGTTCATTATATTCTGCGTGAAAAAGGGAAGCCGGCAATAGTTCTAAAAGGACATATCTAATCGCCAATTTTACACTAGAGCAATTGCAGCAAACAGCGAAGATATTTTATTTATGTATTCTGCCATACAAATGTGAAAATTTGGTTGGATATTTTATTTTGTTATCATTTTTAAATAATGAAAATATATTTTATTAAATATATTGACGTGTTCTGTTCAGGAGGCAAACATCTTCTGATTCCGGAATGAAACATTTAATACTGTTAATTAACTAAGCGTCATACCCTTCGTCTCAATGGCGAGCTCCACGTAGTGCGAGATGGTCTTGCTGGCCGGCACCAGCCGCTTGTTGAACACGCGGGACAGGAACTTTGCCCTCTTGTAGTAGCTGGAACAATTGCACAAAACATAACATATAGTTAGGGAGCTGGGTGCCATTTTGGTATATGTTTTGTTCGTCTTTCATACTGATAGGGATGAAAGTTTATGTCAATACAAATCGATTTAGTACAGTAAATGATAGTCTTATGTTCCTGCGGTTTTGAGTTAAACCTTTAAAAAATCTTACATAAAAAGTCTGCCAACTTTTTTTTCTATTCTGGGAGTCCTAATAAATCGAATGAACGCAAGGAGAACGACGAACAAATGATTTACTATAGCTTTTTTCATTTACATTTGTGCAACTACGTCCCGTTATAATACAGAGCCCTGCACGTCTGCCTCTTCGATTTTCAACGCTGTGAAGATGATTCTGACCATCAGTCCAAGAGGCAGACACGAACAAATGATATAGCACACCGTTTTATTTTTAAATTTTTGAAACGCTGTCAATTTAAAACGCAGCGCTACGATGGTGGCAGACTATTTTTCTGTGGTTCTTTACATTGTCAGTAATCGAACAATTTCGTTCTGCCAAGCGAACAAATCATATAGAAATTTTGGCACCCAGCTCCCTAGCTAATACACAACATCACGAAACGAAACGAAACGGAGAAGTCGTTTGCGAATATAGTGTTATGTTCTTAAGTACCTATTCATAATTTATAACACAAAAACAAAAAATGCGCCACATTATAGGGGCTTGCTTGTTGCGGACCTGTGGCATATCAGAATAAAAAAAATAAAAACTTTCGTAGATCTGTGAGGCCAAAGATCAGTGTCTGCCTTCTGTTAAATGCTAACTTTGTCTTACCTACCTATGTTTTTGCATTGTGTGTTAGTCTTATTATTTTTAGTCTCGTTAACTTTTCTATTATAAATGTCACAGTGCCTTAGTAATTTACTGCAGTTATTTAAATAAACAAATCAATATTAATTTTGTAAAAAAGGTACTAGACTCACCTATCATTCCCCAATATTTCCTTGAGCGCCTCCTTCAGTTTCTCCCCCATATCTGGCGAGAACGGCACGGTGACCGCGTACCCTGAGCGCACGGCCCGTCGCGCGTTGCTGGGCTGGTCGCCGAACACTGGCACGGCCAACAATGGGACTCCCTGCTGGATACCCTCCAGGGTGCTGAGGAGGCCACCGTGGCTGATGAAGAGCCTTGTGTTACGGTGCGCTAAAACAATAAAACGTCACACTCATAGATAGAAAAACCTGTAAGTATCTTGGGTCGATGAAAGATATTTTGATACACAAACGACCAGACCCCAGCCAAATTCGGTTCTTGACTGCTTTTCAAACAATATTTCAACCTGCTTGTGAACTCTATTGGAATGTGACAAAAAAAATTATTCGTCATTAAATTTCCTCATTTTCAAGGCAAAAGCGCTAAAAATATGTTGCATTTATAAATTTGCCACCAAAACGCTATCCACTTTCATCTCTCGCATGTGACGTCATTCCACTGCCAGAAAGAAACAAAAATACACAGGTTGTCATAAATGTAAACAAGCGGGAGCCAATAATGAACGACCAGGGAATGCACGACCCGATAAATCGGTACGAGCGCGAGCGCGATCTGGCGCTGTGAGCGTGATTAGGAACGCCCCCGATTGCTATGATTTTATGGCGTCGTGATTAGGGTTTTAAGTCACGTGACTTAGAAGTAAAATGTATGGTTTTAAATTATTAAAATATAAATAATCTTGATTTATTGTTACATGACTCCTGTTCTAAATGTATTGTTGAGGGTTAAGCTTACATTCCACAGAAATATTTTAATATTTGTTACTATAGTCAACTACCCAATTCAAGCATGTTATGATACAAGTATCTGACTCTGACGGGAATCGAACCTGCACCTACCTAATATAGCTGGCTGCGGCATCCACGGTCTGACGTGAACGTTCTTCGGTAGGCCTTTAAGAGACTCCTCAAGTTTCCACAGCACGGTGTATGGCAGCTCGCCAAAGATCCTGATCAAGTCCTTCTTCGTGTGCTCAGAGAGACCCGTAGCCATGACTACTGAGCCCATGCTGAAGTAGACGACGCCTTGAGTAGACTTGTCTAGGAGGTCTTGAAGATCCTGATGTAATCAAAATTGATGTTGAAAATCTTCCACAATAAAGATTGACTTAAGTAAATATGGGCGCACGCGAACCACATACCGTCTGTAGTTGAGTGCATCATTAGTTTAAGTAGACATCACTGGCGCAAAGTGTGACGCAAAGGCCTCAATTAAAAACCGCATTGTTCCATTGAAATTGTTTTATTTCATGACAATTGAAAACAAATAAAACACCATCTGCGCGCGCGACGGTATTATAGTCCACGAGACAGGTGCAAATTTCGTCAATAATTGGGTGGGTTCAGCAGCGATAACCGTAGAAAAAAAGAAAAAAAGCCGACTGGCTATAAAGAGGTGCATTATACGTCAGGTGAAATGAATGAAAATGAAAATGAAAATGAAAAATATTTTGAAAATGAAAAATGAAAATGAAAAATATTTATTTCTTTAAAGTTAGTTATTATGACGAAATAGGTTGAGACTTCGTAGTAAGTATATAATACCTGTGTCAGGAAGTCCCGCTCCTCCATACATAGTAGTTGTTATTTCAACAGAAATAAATTAAAAGTAGCTATTATAATAACTATTATTAATAACATAAATACTAATGTGGGTGTGTCAGTATGTGTCAGATGGTGACCAGAATATGAAATCTGACGTATAATCAACCACTTTATAGTCAGCCGACTTTTTTTCTTCAAGACATTGAGTTAGACAGAAACGTCACTTAAGCATTTGATTAGATATTAAATAGTTAAATAAACCTAAACAGAAACGTCACTGAAACGTCACTTCAATTAAAAGTCAATTTGAGTGGCCCTTCGGAATCCGGCCAATCTGATAAATTTTAAATCGGGAAGGAATTATTAAAAAAGTTTTTTTTCTACGTGCTTGGGAGGTTACCGCTACTCAACCCACCCGCGGAACCGCTGCTGACGTTCACGAGGCTTCATGATGAAACTCTCTGAAGCATTTTACGAGTTATCGTCCGGAAGGGATTTGATTATGGAAATCAGTTGCTTATATCTATGCGTGATGAATCGAAAAAGTAGTGAAGGATCATGAGATTCTTTCTCCGCGTACTTTCCACTGTCATATGTGGGAATGGGAAATTCCCCAGTAACCGTCAAAGTTGAAGTATATAAAGTATTTTAAGACATACATTAAATAATAAACGTCAGAAAAGTTTCTATACTTAAAATAACGCTCGATTTCATAAATGTAACGCTGCATAAAAATTAATAGGACGTTCTCCTGTGTAAAAATGATAAGACGCTGAGACTATTTTATAAAGAAAAACAAGAGACACAAAACAGGCTAGTTGTAAATAAATAACAGAAGACAGCCATGTTTAGGAAAAAATTATGTAATGTGTGTATTTACACGGCTGGCCATGGTTGTCTTGGAACCCTAAAAGCATTGATGTAACATTCAGATTTATGTTTTTAAGTAGTGTTTTGTTTTTGCTTCAAAGGACACATAAATTACCTTAGGTAACTCCGAATGATGTTCATCGATGTGGTACCCAGCGATATCTATAACGTTGGGCGGTAGACTCTGCGCCGGCGCTATAGAGGGGTGCGAGTTCACGAACAGGATGGAGATATTGTACATCGCTTCGGAAAAAGGGGGAAGTACGACCCCCCTCTCTTTCGCTAGGGGACCAAAGATTTCTGTGTAGTGAACCTCGTTGGGCGCCATGTCGTTCCTGTAAACAAAACATTAAATTACAAAAAGGTATCGTTTGAGCTCGCATCGTTGCACTTTTCGCGTTTTTCTCGATTATCTAACTGAAATTAAGTAAAATTCTCAAATATAGTCCATTAACATTGTCTATCTAATGTATTTAAGTATATGTGTGAAATACAATTTTTTCTCATAATAAGTCATGTGATTGTTTATTTATGCAAAAATATGTGTAACTAAGCTTTTTTAGCGAAAAATGTGACGTTGCC
The DNA here is from genome assembly GCA_947859335.1 of Tortricodes alternella. Classification (NCBI taxonomy): domain Eukaryota; kingdom Metazoa; phylum Arthropoda; class Insecta; order Lepidoptera; family Tortricidae; genus Tortricodes; species Tortricodes alternella. Next base: position 657,832 of record OX401972.1, read on the forward strand.
CGTTCACCTTTGTAATCCGTGTCTGTGGACCAACGTCAAAAATCACAATTTTCATACAAAAGGTGATAACGATTTCCACCTCTTAAATGTAAATAGATTTTGACCATATTTTTATAGGTTGTCAGTCAGAATAAAATGTAGGTTTATACGTTTTTTGAATATTGACTAAAGATCAACAAAGTCAAATAATCGCCGGAATTATGAGGATACTAAAACAACAATAAAACAAAATTTATTGATTATAGTGAAAAAACAAAAACGTATAGACCTAGATTTTATTCTGACTGACAACCTAACAAAATTTGGTCAACATCAGTTAACATTTAAGGGGTGGAAATCGTTATCGCCTTTTGTATGAAAAGCCACATAGGTTCACACTCCTCTTACATTACCTTAAAGTACAGTTACATGAGCAACATTTTCGTGGAAAAGTGTGGCTGGCAACTAGGCATCATCCTCTAACGTACGAAGTTAGAGTAAAACAGCTATAGTTGCCGGCTATAAATTACCGTAAAAAATTGCTCGTGTAGTTGCACTTTTAGACAATGTTTGGTAATGATGGGTGCTCATGATAGAGAAATGTGGCACTATTTCACGCTGTTATGCACGCACAATAGTTGGCATTGGATTTAATTATGCAAACCTTACCAGATTTTGCCGATGATCTTCCCTGTCATAAATGTGTTGAACAGCCGTTGCCACAGGTTCATAGGGGTGGGACAGTCGTTCATCATACTCGGGAGGAGCGGAGCACTCCTGACGTCATCAATCTGGGCTTCTACTGCGGTGTTCATGACTGTCCCGCTGACGAGGATCCATGGGACTTGCTGGACGGCGGCGAAACTGTGGACGATGATGAAATTGTATAAGGAGACGATGGATTGTCTACAATCCTTGTCAGAGTCCGAGTCCTTTAAAGCCCAGATCACATATAACCCCTTAAATAAAATGTATTTTTCTTCTGTTTGAAGGATAATTCTGGCTGATGACCTTACCCAGCCTGAAGATCACAGAAGAACTTCTCGGTTACAACGGCATCAAACTTGTCTTTCACCAGCGCCGCTCTCACTCCAGGGTTGGTAGCCGCGAGAATGGAGATATTTTGCCCATATTCGTGTATCTTACCGTAGTCCCAACAGGCACTCTGTGGGTCGACTCCGACTCCTATGAAAACGAATAGTTATGAATACCTACCTAGCAAACATTTAAGTCGATTTTTTTGATTTAAATACAATCTATTATACCTCTTCCGTTTTCATACAATTGGTGACGTAACTAATCACTTAACACTGGACAAAATAGCATGTGTTCCATTTACTATGCCTTGATAGTGACTTAGTAATATTCAAAAAGTTGGTAACATTCCGCTTCAAAGATACTTAATTTACGACTAGTATGCATCCACCACTTTACAGTGAAAAGATGAACACAGTCTAACCAATTTTTAAAACGTTATTGCAAGTTCAAAGTGATTTACCTAGTCGTCTAACATTTGGTAAAATTCTTTAATAAAGATACTTTATTAACGAATTATTAGTAACAGCACCAGTTCGTTTAGTAAGTTCATTTAACCATAGAGGAATAAGACCTAGAGAAACCATGCCCTCGGTGGACTACTTATTTAAAAAAACCTTGAACAGATGTCGCTAGTATGCACATGGTCATTTAATATTTTCCAAATCTATCGATTTCATGTCTAAAAATTTAATGATTCATTTACTTTTAAGGTTTTTATGTATGAATAATCAAAATTATACGTTCAATGACCTAAAATCATTCACTTAACAATAAAAAGTAATATACGAAAAATCTGTTTTAGCGCCATCTTACACAATTGTAGCGTACTTTTTCGTTTGTGCATTGTGATGTGACTAATTTGACCGATAACAATGGTTTTCATATAAAAGGTCATAGATACCGGATATACATACTTATAAATATAAATAAAGACTTAAATACGTAGGAAACATCTAAGATTAAAAAAAAAAAACATTGTTGCTCAACACGTAAATTATTTTCCCTCACCGGGGATCGAACCCGGAACGCCAGCTTCGGAGGCAGGGTCACTATCAACTAAGCTAACCGCGTCGTCAAAATATCCTATTTTATAAACTTGTAACAGAGAGAGCTACGTCTGTACATTGAAGTACACTTCGTTTTTAGGGTTCCGTACCTCAAAAGGAAAAAACGAAACCCTTATAGGATCACTCGTGTGTCTGTCTGTCTGTCTGTCGGTCTGTCTGTCTGTCGGTCTGTCTGTCTGTCCGTCTGTCACAGCCAATTTACTCCGGAACTACTGGACCGATTGAGTTGAAATTTGGTACACATATGTAAGTCGGTGACCGCAACACGGACGCGTATTGCAAATAAATGAATTTTAAACATGGGGGCTACTTTTGGGGGGTAAAGAAGAAAATTTAAAAAAAAGTTATGCAAACTATATCTTGTGACATATCAAATGAAAGAGCTTATTGTGAGGATTTCAAATATATTTTTTTAGGATTTTGAAATAAATAGTTTAGAAGTTATTTAGGAAAATAAGCGAAAAATGACCCCCCCCCCCCCCTTATTTCCGAAACTAATGCAATGCAATAATGAAATTTGTATGCAACTTAAATTGCTCTAGAGCAAATTAGGGCTGCTTTGTGCTGAGTATTTAAGTCCATAATGATGAAATTAAAGCGTAGTTGGAAGAAAACACATAAACGGGCTCTCACCAGCGATGTTACGTCATTCTCTAACTAATCTCGTCTCTCATTTCATCCCACATTTCGTCTGACAATCATAAATTGACCCGCGTGCTCGTCGGCATCACGCGGAGTTAGGTATCTACGTCCAGGACCACTTGCGCCGAAATGACCAAGGTCGAAGACACGCACGAACTAGTCATAGCTGGGCACAAGACCGTTAATCAGTTAATCTTAATTAACGAAGTTAAGAATTCTAGTAACTGATTAACTTTTAAGTTAACTTTATAAATTGTTAACGGACTCATAAACTGCAGTTAAAACAACCAAATATTTGCCAAAAGGACACCGAGCGGACCGCACCGCGGTTTGGCCTTCTGCCTAAACCTCCACAGTCCATACCAATTTTTTTTTTATAAGTAAATTACTAGCATTAACGATATATAAAATGCAGTTTCTATCACGTTTTAACGATTAACTTTAACTTCCGTTAAATCTTGCGAAATGTAACGCTTTAACGTTTAACGAATTAAACCTTTTTATTAACGGATTAGCGATTAACGAAGATAATTATTTAATTAACGGTGCCCAGCCATGCCACAGCTGGACATAAGACCGTTCATCCGTTCATCGTTAATTAACAAATTTAATATTTCGATTAACGGATTAATTAAGTTTTGTTAACGGACTCATTAACTTCCGTTAATACAATTAAAGTCGGCTAAACGTTAATTAAGTACCTACTGTTTGCCAAAAGAACAATGTTCGGGTTATGTCAGATAGCTTTTGATTTGAATTTGATCTCTAAATAATAGTAATAGGTATTATTTATTACAAACTCTAATGCAATAAGGAGGTACCCAATTTTTACTAATGTTCCATGTCCTGCCTATACTTTCATAGCACCTACCAACATTTTGTATAAGTAAATACCTAACGCAACAACATATGTATAAAATGCAATTTCTATCACGAGTTACCAATTAACGATTTACGTTAACTCCCGTTAAATATTCCGAAATGTAACGCTTTAACGTTTAACTAAGTTAACTTAGTAACGCAGTAGGTATTTACGAAGTTAACTATTTGATTAACGGTGCCCAGCTATAAAAATGGCCGCCATTTTTTGTAGTTCTGATAACGGAAACGGATTCGTATTCGGTGGCTACATTTATTTATTTATTTATAAACACATTAACATGACATTACAGTATATAACCAATGCGTCACCAAACTTAGACTAACAATTTAAAAAAAAAGACAATTATTAAATATACATTTGAAAAATTTAAATCAAATAAAAAATTGCTTAATCATCTGAAATACGCATATTATATTAAAACTATCCGTGGCGTGACGTCAAAAGCGGGGAGCGCACGGTACTTACCTACCGACCTCACGCTATGAAGCTATGGTCGCGTCATGAAATTTTACCTAATTATTTTTATACGGCGCTGCAGGGTATCGTTTTGCGAAATTGATTATGCTATTCCTAAAATAGCGCCATCTGCGATTCTTTTTCCAAAGATCCATAATCAGAAACAGTTATTCTTTCATGTATTTTCAAAGAAAACTGACAGATGGCGCTGAAATCCTAGAGGCTTTGTAAATAAAAGATTGCTCCCTAGTGCCATCTACAAATACGGGGGTTTGAGGTGGTCACATTTCAATGTATGGAGTTGACCTATCTGGTTATACTTAATTTATGATTTAACGTACTTTTTACTCTAATGGTCCGTGAGCCTGCAACAGATTTTCATGACCAATGCCCTCTCGGACGATAACTCGTCAAATGATTCAGAGACGTATCATGAAGTATCGTGAATGTCAGCTGCGGTTCCGTGGGTGGGTTGAGCAGTGATAACCTCAAAACTACGTATATTTATTTTTGGTATTTTCCTCCCGATTGAAAATTTATCAGATTATAGCTCACTCAATAACTTGAAGAAGAAAAAAGTCAGCTGACAATAAAGTTGTGGACTATTCGTCAGCTTTCATGTTCTGGTAACCATACATACATACATATTATCACGCCCGAAATCCCTAATGGGGTGGGCAGAGCCACAAGACTACTTGTGGCCACGTTCAATTAATTAGTCCTAAGATGGTATGATGAACCGTATGGTGACAGGTGATCAACCCATCGCCCATACAGATAGTCCACCATGATGGAGAGGACCCGTCCCTTAGTCGACTTTTACGACATGCCAGGATGATAAACATCTGCACGCATTCTATGCTATTTCTTCACTCCCGAAGAAGACTGACGTATAATCCACCTCTTTATAGTCAGCTGACTTCTTTTTCTTCAAGATATTGTGTTAAGTTATAAGCTGACAAATTTTCAATGGGGAGAAAAAAAATCGTTCTTTCGAGGTTATCACTGCTCAACCCACCCACAGAACCGCAACTGAGGTTCACGAGGCTTCATGTTACAATTCTCTAAAATATTTTGCGAGTTATCGCCCGGGAGGAAATTATTGACAAAATTTGTACCTGGCTCGTGGACTATAATGGCCGTTCTAAATATTCAATACGCGGATATTGGATTGGATCGTATGTGCACACACAAGTTAGATTTGCAATTGCATGTTGAACAAGTGCATTATGTAACGGCTCTCTTTATCATTTTTATTTTAAATAATGTTTAATATACCTTAAATTGATTTCTTTATGCCTGTAAACCAAATTTAAATAATTGCATATGCGAAGTAAAAATGTTTTATTCGAGAGAAAAATTATGTTGTTGTATTAATTACTACTTCATTACTTTTAAATCCATACTAATAATATAAATTCGAAAGTACGTCTGTTATTCTATCAGTCTGTTACGCTTTTACGGCATAACCGCTGAACTAATTTAAATAAAATATAGTGTGGAGATTGCGTGAGCCCTAAGCAAGGACATAGTTTAAAAAACAATCATCCCCTAAAATGATGAAAAAATTGGGTTGGAAAAATTATTTACGAGAAATTCCTGGCCCCCCATTCTCGGTGCATTCGAGATAATGTCGATTGCGAGATTAAACGTCAGATTCATACAGTTGTGTCAAACGACTGTATGCACTGACGTTTAATCTCGATTGTGAGATTACCTCGAATGCAGCGAGAATTGGGGACCTGCGTAGAGATTAGATGATGCCTTTTATGTATCTGCGTTATTCAGGTCTAAACGGCTGAACCAATTTTGATAAAATTGGTTATGAAGATAGTTTGAGCCTTGAAGAAGGACTGCTACTATGCTACTTTTTATAAAACAAACTACCCCTAAAAGGGTGAAAAACCGGTTCGAGAAAAGTTAGTAGCATGAAAAATCACTAAACTTTAGAGATCGAAGAGAAGAGACGAAGTCGCGGGTAAACGCAACTAGATTATATTCTCACCTTCTGAGCGAGCGAGAGTTATCGTTTCTGGAATTTCGATGTAAGTCAAGCCTTTCTCTATTTTTGAATCTGGATACGGAGTCGCGAACGTAACCTGAAATCGTGAAATCAATCGTACATTTCAAAAATAACCTAAAGTTAATAAGTCTACCAGTCTCTCAGTCTCTCAGTCTAAGACTGCCAGGTTCGTGGGGTCGATATGGAAATAGCAGTCGGTGATCTCAAATACGTATGATAGGATTTTAAGGAGAGTCACCGACTGCTATTTCCGTATCGGCCCCACGAGCATGGCAGAATAAATTTCTTGTTTCTTTCTTTTTGAGGTTATGCAGTTGGGTTTTTTGTTATTTTAATATATTTTTTTAATCTTTTTAGTTGTGTTATGCTTTATTTTTCACGTTGGTAAGACCTATTCTGCGATCATAATAGTAGTTTATGCAACGGTTGCATAATGATAGGCCTTAAAACACTAGTGCGGTTTTATGAAACGAGCTTTTACGAGCGAGTTTCATAATAAGATCGCACGTGTGTTTTAAGGCGAAATTATGCAGAGTTGCATACATAACTTTATCTACACACATATCATAAACGGCGACACGGCGACGATGGGGCCCCGCCGGCTGCGGCGACGATGGGGCCCCGCCAGATGCGTCGACGGCGGCGCGCCGGCCTGTAGCTCATATCTGTGTCGTTATGACCATTACGATACTTAAATCGATACTGTAATAATATTACAGTACAGGTTGGTCATTTCCTTCGGTTTTTGATTACATTATGGAGGATTTATGATATGGGTGTAGATAAAAGAACTTTGTCACAGTTTTATTATAAGTATTGAAAATTTAAGTGAGAATGGTTGCTAACCAAGTTTAAATCGTTATATGGTCATTCGAAATGAAAAATGCTATGAGAAACCTAAAGCTGATTTTCAAATAGCTATTCAATGATACCCCACTCAAATGGTTCGAAGACTTTCATTTTTTCTTTTTCACAATATGGCGTCTGATTGTCGCCATATTGAATTTTGATTACTATCATATCTTTAATGACACTCGCAAGATTAAGACAAATCGATTAACGTAAGAATCATCAAAATCGGCCCACGCGTTTCGTCTCCAGTATGCCACAAAGGAACAAACATACATACATAGATAAATACATACATACATAGGTTGATAAACACATTACCCGCCACGCAGTCGGGTAAAAAGCATCAGATTCCAATTAAAGTCCTCTTGGTAGACTGGCAATCGTATCCTTTTACTTTTGAGCCATTCTTGTATAGATATTCATATTCCTTTCCTTACATATTATAAAACAAAGTTAACCGCCGCGTCTGTCTGTCTGGCTGTCTGTTGGCGGTAAACTAAAAAACGGCTGAACGGATTTTCATGTGGTTTTCACCAATAGATAGAGTAATTCATGAGAAAGGTTAAGTTAGTTAGTTTAGTTATAATCTGTAACACTATATAATTTGAACGAATATCTTAAGAGATATCGCAAAAAATGAACGCGTGCGAAAATAAATTGAAGAGCGTTCCTCACACCGATGATGGGACTCGCTTGATGCGAGTTTGTCAACTTGAAACTTGGTATAAATACTCTTCATAACAAACAAGGTTGAACACCCTAAGGCACTCCTTGCCTTAGAGTGTTCAACCATAGTATAAAGAGAAGGGAAGTAGGTTCATCATCATGATCATCATTTCAGCCGTAGGACATCCACTGCTGGACACAGGCCTCCCCCATCGATTTCCAAAAGGGCCGGTTGGAAGCGGCCTGCATCCAGCGTTTTCCTGCCCTCCCCTCCTCCTGCTGAACGGATGGCCGATGGGGCCGAAAAGTTCTCGAATGGAGACCACGGACCGGTAAGCGCAGCGTGGGACGTCCACCCACAAGATGGACAGACGACCTAAAAGAAGTAGGTTATCTTCATACAAACGCACCGCATCGCCGCACGCACACTTAAACAAAATCTCGACCCGTTTCCCCTTACTAAGCAGGTCGAGATTTGTTTAAGTGTGCGTGCGGCGACGCATAGATACTTTGGCACACACATACAAGCCTCGCGCGGTGCGTTTGTATGAAGATAACTTACTTCCTCCTCTTTATACTATGGTTCAACCTTGTATGGGAAAAACTGATTCCATTTGTTTATCAATTTGAAACTTTATATAAATGCACCACAAAGCAAACAATTAGGTAACTGTTCAAGAATTAAACGTAACCTCCCCCTGGAATAAGATGCCTTGATGTATTTAAAGTTTGTATGGGAAGAACTGATTCCATGCTGATATCTACTTAAAACTTGGTTCAAATACTCTTCGACAATCCTACTTCCTACTAATTCTATTAATATTATACATGCAAAAGTTTGTGCGTGCGTGTGCGCGCGCGCGTGCGTGTGTATGCGTGTGTCTATGTGTGTTACGATTCAGCTCCATATGGCTGAACGGATTTTCATGAAACGTCGTTTATTTATAGTTAAACCTTAGCTCCTGGAATAGGAAATAGGGTAATTTTTATGGATAAGATATCCGGATAACTCAAAAGTCCCGAGGGAATAATTAAAACCAAATTTCACGCGGACGAAGACGCGGGCGGAAGCTAGTTAATTATTTAAAAAAAAAAACAAATAACCCGACTGTATAACCTCAAAAAAGATACAAGAAAAAAAGATGCCATGCACGTGGGCCGATATTCAATTAACAATTGGGGTGTCAATATGGCGGATGCTAGAAGATATTTTGTTTCTTGATATTTTTCCACTCGTGCATTATAGATATCAAATGAAAGGGCTTGAGAGCATTCCAAAAATATATAACATTTGTATTTAAGTATTTGTGTTTTCTACATTTGGAACCATTTCTCGCTACTCGAACTGTCCATATCAAGCATAACACAACTTATTACTAAGACGAAAATAAAAAGAATTAATTATGAAAACACCGAAAACCCGACTAGATAACCTCAAAAAAAGATTAAAGAAATTTTTCTGCCATGCACGTGGGGTCGCGGTCGCTATGGAAATAAGTCGGTGACGTCAATTGGCTTTTATAGGATTTCATGGAGAGCCACCGACGCTCTTTTTGAGGTTATCTAGTCAATGTAGAGAATAATTATTGTGAAATAAATAGCTTTAGTTTTTTAAAGTTAAGGTACTGGTAGAATTAAGACGCCCAGATATTAAACATAAGATATTATCAGAAAACTAGAAGGCGCTAAAACGTAGCCTGCAAGATGTTCAATGAAATGTGCTTAGGAAATTGTCGTTGATTGAGCTCTTACACGGCATTGAAAATTACCAGGATTCTACGATTCTACGAATTATGAATTGTCACCGGAATTTAGAAAACTTGCCAATAGATATTATTCTGCTTTCCGCGATTTTATGGCGTATTTAGTTAACTATAATATCTAAACGGGGCTGTTTTGCAATTCAAATATGAATTGAGTTTTAAGGTACCTCATGTCCAGCCTTCAGTAGGGCTCCGACGATTCCCTTGCCGAGGTGGGTGTGGCTCTTGGAAGGGACTGGGAACACGACGAGGATCCTGTAACCACAGGCTGCTGAGAGCACCGTTAGCAGCACTGATAGTGACGTGAGCTTCATGATGATTTCTGAAAATAATAATGTTCTTTTTTATACATAATAGCGATCTGCACTGGCTTGCACGGGTTTAACCACTTAAATCTTCCTAAAGTTTTCTAAATGAAACTAAAAACCGCATCTTTATCCGTTGAGAGCTTTAGAAGTTTTAAGCAAATATACGGAAAGATGTAGACTTTATTTTATAATAATTATTTATAATTTATAAGTACCGGGAAATGTGTGCGTTCGCTGTACGTCTTTACTATCGGTTCCAATGAGACCAAGTGCAAACTGCAAACATGCTTGATGCGCATGCGCGCTCAGTAGGTTTTCAATTCATTATTATTAATTGTTCCATAAATTGAGTGTGCACCAAATATTTACGCGGCGCCGCACACAGATGGCTTTCACTCCAGTTATCATGCGAAAGGTCACCTCTGTAATTCAGCGTATGCGCAGGAAATCGACAATCGCTTTATGCCGAATGGCGGACGTCTAGCTCGCCTCCCCAATATACCTATATACTTACGTAACTTATGTGGTTTCAAGGAAAACATAAGAATTATTCTGTGAATTCTATGCCTCGCCCAGTTTAAAAAGAGCGCTGACGGCCATAAATTTTATATAGCCGTTAGCGCTGTTTTTACATTGGACGAGCTATAGTCATATACATAATCAACGGATTTCGGTTCCATTTCTTAATAATATAACTTGTAATGTAATTATAATTTCATAAAATTAAATTCCTTTGTAGAAGAGCGAAACCAATAGGTTTTTGTTAGATAATTGCTTATACATAAAGGCCTACAATATTTTTTTTTAGGGTTCCGTACCTCAAAAGGACAAAACGAAACCCTTATAGGATCACTCGTGTGTCTGTCTGTCTGTCTGTTTGTCTGTCTGTCCGTCTGTCACTGCCAATTTGCTCCGAAACTACTGGACCGATTGAGTTGCAATTTGGTATACATATGTAAGTCGGTGACCGCAACACGGACGCGTGACGTAAATATATGAATTTTAAACATGGAGGCCACTTTTGGGGGGTAAATTAGAAAACAAAAAAAAAGTTATGCAACCTATATCGTGTGAATAGATAGATCTTAAATAGATTTTCTTTTGAATTTCAAGTAAAATAGTTTAGAAGTTATTTAGGAAAATAGGCGAAAATTGACCATTCCCCCACCCCTCCTTATTTCCGAAACTACTGGGGCTAAAATGTTGAAAAAAATACAGAAAATAGTTATTTACCTATAGATTACAGGAAAACCTATAAGAAGTCTATGGTATTTAAAGTAACGTAGTAAATTGCAGATAATCATGTACGGAACGGAACCCTCTCCACGCGAGTTTAACTCGCACTTGTCCGGTTTTTCAAAATAATCTACTTAGTTGGTACTTCATATTATAAGAAGGAAAGATAAAGGACCACCAGCATGCGAACCACACAATAAATAGGTTGATGACAGACGATTTAGTCACAACAGAGATTGTGCGTGCACATTGCAACATTTGCAACCTACTTATTTATCATTAAGGATATACTGGCAGATTGCGTTCTTATTTTATAGATGTCAATGTCAAGCTGACATGAAGATATCTCTAAGGGCCTCTCTTTTTACTTTTATAAATAAACTCAATTGCAGTGAAAGAAATAGTAAATTGTGCATCTAGGGCCGTACGACTAAACTAAATATTCGGCGTCGGGTTTTTAATAGACTCTCGTTTGTTATCCCCTTACGTGATACACAAAATGTGTTTCATCACATTTGTGAGGAACTAAAATAAAAATTAGACTTTTTTTAATTTATTTATTTATTAAAGTTGAAACATTACATTGACTCTACATTGACCCTACATTGACTCTACATTGACTCTACATTCACTCTGGGTACATTGACTCTACATTGACCCTATATTGAGTCTACATTGACTCTACATTGACTCTGCATTGACCACATTGACTCTGCATTGACCACATTGACTCTACATTGACTCTAGATTGACCCTACATTGACCCTACAATAATAATAATAATAAATCATTTATTTTCAGGCATCTAGTGGCCCATACATAAATACCTTACAGACTAACATACATATTAAAATACAAACAAATTAACTTAAAACTAACATATTAATTCTGCTGTGTGTGACGTAATTTCACGGTGTACAATGACTCTACACTACATTGGCTCTATATTGACCATACATTGACTCTACATGAGCCTATATTGAGTCTACATTGACTCACATTGACACAGACTTAAAAAAAATCTTTATTAAAAAACTTATTTGACAATATTACAACTAAAGATTGAGATTGAGAAGAAAATAATTAAGTTTAATTTAATTTGATTGAATATCTCCCAGGCTAACTCTAGTAGCGTCACCTAGTGACAAGCTTCCGAACTACGATCCAAGATTTTTTTTGTAGCGCCATCTAGTATTATCCAGGGAAGCTAGCTTTTCCGGCGTACGCTCAAATGTATGGAGGTTGACAGTCCTCTTGTATTATTAGTCCATGATAATGAGTAACATTCTCTCCTATGTTGATTACCTACATGTATTGTCACTGCGGTCATTTCACTTTATTTCTATTCAATTTATTAATCATTTTATTCTCCAGTTCATAGTTTCGATCTTTACCATTCTTTATCACTGATTTGCTTAAAGTACAATAATGGACGGTATTCTTATTAAAAAAGATCCAAAATTTTAAGAAAGTACTTTAAAAAAATCTCCTAAGAATAGTCTACTAAGCGACAATATCAGTGTGTTTTCTGCTTCCGTCCAGTGATTGATTTCAGCGCCCTCTTTACGCCAAATTTGATCAACTTGATGACAACGTATAGGGTTAGCACGACGACGGCTAACTGATCCAGCATGTAGCGCTCGTACCACCGGTAGAGGTACGCGGGTGAGCGGAGGTGGTATGCCCCTGGAAAAACAACAAAAAATATATAAGTAACTTTGCCCCTTATGGGATGGAATTTCAAAACGACCCCAAAATCAATTTACTTAATTGTCAGCCCTACAGGGGTTGATTTTTCTAAATGCTTTTGCAGTGCGCCTTTGTTTTTATTCAGAAGCCTAAATTCTCATTTTCATGCTAAGAAGCTAAAAAATGACGAATTTCCATACAAATTATTAACTCCTTTAGGGATTGATTTTCGTAAAATCCTTTCTTAGCGGGCGCCTACATTACCTAAAGAATACCTGTACCAAATTTCAGACTTCTAGCTCCAGTAGTTTTGGCTGTGCGATGATGTCACCCGATCAGTCAGTCAGTCAGCTTCTTCTTTTATATATACCCATAGATCATCATTCCTGTCTTAGAATGATAAACATAAAATTAAATGAAACCCTAATCGTTAGTCCGAATTATCATTAATCACATTTTCATTAATCCCTTGTGCCCGTTGATTTAAACGACTGAATTCGATTGTCTTAGCATTTTGCCAATAGATGACGCTTCTTATGAAAAAAAATAATATCTTGGCAAGATATCTATAGATTGCGCTCATGACTAGAAATACTATAATAGACAGGCTTCATATTTCTATTACTATTATTTGATTAGATCGCTGTGTGCAAAGAGAGAGAGTAATATTTTTTAATTCTTCCTAGGATTCATATTTATTTTATTAAAACGTACTCATTTCAAAAGGAAGTAACTCCAAATTATACGACAGAATAAAGCAATTTCTATGGACTCTATTTAATTGTCTCCTTTTTTTACAGGACAGTAACTCCAGGTGTCAAAATCTTGTTGTGGATAAAGAAATAGCAAAGATATTTATTAATTATAACAAAAAAATTGAATTGAAAATTTGGTTTTTAAATGATGAAAAATGGTTTTTATTAAGTAAAAATTGTGGCTATCCTCGAAAGTTTACATTGAAAGTTTTGGTTGCCATTAGTGATGTTATATGTAATCTTTTTGGGAATAGCCTGAATTTCAGTAATAAATTGTCGAAAAACTAACCCGTTTATGAACCCCTAAGTATATGGAAGTGTTCAGGAGTCAAATCTCACGTCACAAGAACAATGAAAAGTTGTCAAACTAAGCGTCATACCTTGCGTCTCAATGGCGAGCTCCACGTAGTGCGAGATGGTCTTGCTGGCCGGCACCAGCCGCTTGTTGAACACGCGGGACAGGAACTTCGCCCTCTTGTAGTAGCTGCAACAATTGCACATCAAATACACAATAAGGTAAAACTACTTCCAACGGAGAAGTCTTTTGTGAAGATTGCATTGTTGCTTTAGTCAACAAAAGAAGGATACGTCAAGATGACCCCACCACCAAAAATGACTAGATATAGGTATTCAACTCATTTCAGTCGAAAGACGTCCACTACTGGACGTAGGCCTCCCCAATACAATACAATACTTTATTAATAACATCAAGTTACATATGTCAGTTGGGTGTTTCATGATCGCCACAACGACCGATTCTGTGCTGCTCGCATCCAGCGGAGTCCGGCAATCTTGCCTCAGGTTGTGAGTCGCTGCGCCTTCCGGTACGTGGTCGCCGCTCAAGGACTCTTCGACCCCATCGGCCATCTGTTATACGAGCAATGTGCCTCGCCCACTGCCACTTAAGTTCAGCGATTCTTTGGGATATGTCGATTACTCTAGATCTTTTGAAGATCTCCTAAACCAGACCTATTATATCATTAGAAAGCTCTTTGAATCACTATTCATATATAATTAGTAACTATGGCAGTCTGACTCAATAGTTGTTTATTACATGTTTCTCTTCCGCTTAAAATATGTCTTATCATAATTATTAGACTGTATTGTCCATCCAATTTCCATTCCCAGAAGAATGCCCAGTATATACAGTATCAAGTGGTACTGTTTTTAAGGTACAATCACATTAGTTTTTGTATTAGCTATTACTCTTTTCCCGCACGGCAATATGATTTAAACTGTCATACAGTACTGTTATCTCACGAAGCGATGCGCGCTTTACTTGTGGTGACCAGTTAACAAACACACTGTGAATGATGTTGATGTGTAAGCGTCGGAGCTCTCAGTAGTTGGTTAACACAAGTAAAGCGCAAGTCGCTTCGTGAGATAAAAGTACTGTAGTAACAAATGACAACCATGAAAAGAGCTTTCTAATGATATACATAAGTCTAGTCGTTATTGGTAGTGGAAACGTGTCCAATAATGTTTTGCCGATCCTCCTTTAAAAGCAAAATTAAATAACGAATAGAAAGGAAAGAAAGAGAGAAGAGGTTTTTCTCACCAGAAAAACAGAAATGTACATTTATATAAAAATATAAACAACAGGCATGCTGGCAAAAAGGAGCTAGCTGAGCGAAGATGCTGCGGCTCGGGAACTGCAGCGCTTCACATTCGTACATGACAATTTAGGCTGCCTTGCCAGCGAGCTGTGTGAGGCAGCCAAGTGGTGTGTGTGGAAAAAATCCAACAGTAGGAGGAATATGATCAATTCATTTTCAAATGACCGCAATCCTATTTTGGTGGAACTTTCCTGGTGGCTTAGTTACCTCGCACAACTCTAATGGAAACTCAGCCTCAAAGGACCTGCATCTTAATCAAGAAAATAGGTTCTAAACTCGCCTGTCATTCCCCAATATTTCCTTGAGCGCCTCCTTCAGTTTCTCCCCCATATCTGGTGAGAACGGCACGGTGACCGCGTACCCTGAGCGCACGGCCCGGCGCGCGTTGCCGGGCTGGTCGCCGAACACGGGCACGGCCAACAGTGGGACTCCCTGCTGGGTAGCCTCCAGGGTACTGAGGAGGCCGCCGTGGCTTATGAAAAGCCTTGTGTTAGGGTGCGCTGAAACAAAGAAAAAACGTCATACTCACCGATGAGAAAATTATTACTTGGGTCCGCGAAAATATACAGACACACACGACCAAACGTTCAATTTCATGAATATTATCACTGAGTGGAAGTGAATCAATGCAATGGAGATGCGAACTTTGAGAAGTATGTGTGGTGTTTCTATGAGTGGCAGGATAAGGAATAGCGTGATAAGGGAACGATGTGGTGTGAAAGAAGATGTAGTCGTGAGAATTGAGAAAGGTATGTTTAGATGGTTTGGACATGTGGAGAGGATGGACGAAAGAAGACTGACGAAGAAGATTTATAAGGAGAGTGTATATGGTAGGGTTGGAAGGGGAAGACCTCGGTGAACGTACCAAAACCAGATCTAGGACGTTCTTAAGAAAGGCCAGATCAAGAGTATCCTAAACCGGCGAGCGTCCATGAAGAACTTAAAGTCAGTAGACGAAGCGAATGGTATGTCAGGATTGTAGAAAGTGGAAATCCGTGGTCTTTGCCTACCCTTTTGGGAAACAGGCGTAATATATGTATGTGTATATATGTATCACTGGCTTTATACCCTTTGCTACACGTTGTATTTTATAATGCAAACATGGATTTTGCATAGCAGCACTTAGCACCACTTTTTTCGTGAACAAGCCCTACAAGCATGTTATGATACAAGTACCTATGACCCTGACGAGAATTGAACCTGCACTCACCTAATATAGCTGGCTGCGGCATCCACGGTCTGACGTGAACATTCTTCGGTAGACCTTCAATATTCTCCTCGAATTTCCACAGCACGGTGTATGGCAGCTCGCCCAAGATCCTGATCAGACCTTTCCTCGTATGTCCAGGGAGACTTGTACCGTTGATTAATGAGCCCATGCTGAAGTAGACAACGCCGTGAGTAGACTTGTCTAGGAGGTCTTGAAGATCCTGAAGTGATCAAATTGATTTTGGAAATCTAATACTACATTTACGTATATAATAGATTGACATAAGTAAAAATGCAACCCTATGCGCATGCCTGTTAGATTAAAATGTATGTGGTGTAAGCAGTTTTTTGTTATTACTTCAAAGGATAAATAAAGTACCTTAGGTAACTGCGAATGAGTTTCTTCGATGTGGTACCCAGCGATATCTATAACGTTGGGTGGTAAACTCTGCGCCGGCGCTATAGAGGGGTGCGAGTTCACGAACAGGATGGAGATATTGTACATCGCTTCGGAGAAAGGGGGAAGTACGACCCCCCTCTCTTTTGCTAGGGGACCAAAGATTTTTGTGTAGTGAATCTCATTGGGCGCCATGTCTAACCTGTAAACAAAACATCAAATTACAAAAAGATATCATTTGAGTTGTTTCCTTCGCGCTTGCGCCTGCTAAATCTTCACCAAGGGCTGCGAGAGGCGTCTTACAAAGCTGAGCCGGCACTTTTCGTGTTTTTCTCGATTATTTAACTGAAATGAAATTAAATTCCCAAATATAGTGTATTAACCTTGTCTATCTAACAATTTTTTGTCATGATAAGTCATGTGATTGTTTATTTATGCAAAAATGGCTGTTTAGCTAAGCTTTGTTTAGCGAAAAATGCAACGTCCGACGACGACCACCTTACCTTCGTAATCCACGTCTGTGAACCAACGGCAAAAATCACAATTTTCATACAAAAGGCGATAACGATTTCCACCTCCTAAATGTGTCAGAACAAAATGTAGATTTATACGTTTTTTGAATATTAATTGAAGAATAACAAAGTCAAATAATCGCCGAAATTAGTTTTGTATGAGAATACCAAAAACAAAAATAAAACTGAATTTATTGATTATAGTGAAAAAACAAAAACTTATAGTCCTAGATTTCGCCTTTTGTATGAAAAGCCGTATAGGTTCACACTCCTCTTACATTACATTAAAGTACAGTTACATGAGCAACATTTTCGTGGAAATGTGTGGCCGGCAACTATAGGCATCATCCTCTAACGTAAGAAGTTAGAGTAAGACAGCTATAGTTGCCGGCTAAAAATTGCCGTAAAAAGTTCCTCGTGTATCTAACTGCAGTTTTAGACAACGTTTCGTAATGATGGGTGCACATGATAGAGAAGTGTGGCACTATTTCAGGCTGTTATGGATGGATAGATGGCATGACCAAAGTCGCCTGTTGCTACCACTAGATGGCATTGGATTCAATTATGCAAACTCACCAGATTTTGCCGACAATTTTCCCTGTCATAAACGTGTTGAACAGCCGTTGCCACAGGTTCATAGGGGTGGGATAGTCGTTCAACATGCTCGGGAGGAGCGGAGCACTCCTAACGTCATCGATCTGGGCTTCCACTGCGGTGTGCATGACCGTCCCGCTGAGGAGGATCCATGGGACTTGCTGGACGGCGGCGAAACTGTGGACGATGATGAAATTATATAAGGAGACGGTGGATTGACTAAAGTCGTCCCACGATAACTCTGCAATGAAAAAATGGCAACCCCATACGTCATTCCATACAACGGATTGAAATTTTGTATGGAATGACGTATGGGGTTGCCATTTTTTCGTTGCAGAGTTATCGTGGGACGACTCTATAATCCTTGTCCGAGTACGAGTCCTTTGAAGCCCAGATATATATAACCCCTTAAATAAAATGTCCTTTTCCTCGTTATGTTTGAAGGATGGAAGGATGGAAGGAAGGATGACCTACCCAGCCTGAAGATCAGAGAAGAACTTCTCGGTAACGACGGCATCGAACTTCTCCTTCACCAGCGCCGCTCTCACTCCAGGGTTGGTAGCCGCGAGAATGGAGATATTTTGGCCATATTCGTGTATCTTACCGTAGTCCCAACGAGCACTCTGTGGGTCGGCTCCAACTCCTATGGAAAAGAATTAAGTTATAAATACCTTCCCAGCAAACATTTAAGTCGATATTCGATTGAAATACCATCTATCCTACCTCTTCCGTTTCCATACAATTGGCGACGTAACCAATCCCTACACAATTCCACGATGACTCGACGTAACTGGGGAAATAATCATCATGCTGGCAAACTCGATTCGATGTCATTTTAGTAATGTAACTTACAAGTCAAAAACAGGTGACTTCGTCGACATCGACTCATCTTAGCCACGACCTGCCTCCCATCACTACTAATACTATTGACGAATAAAACAAGAATACTGTCAATCCCCCGTCGATCATACCTCGGAAATAAGCTGAAGCTGCTAAAAACACAGTTAAACTAAAACTACTAGTTAAAAAAAAAGTTAAATTGCTCGTCAGCGTGACTTCCTTTTGTTTTGTTTACCTTGTTGTTTTGTTTACCGAGTATATTTTTTTTCCTAAGTGTTTTTATTTTTGTTGTTACTTGTCAGTGTAGTGTGTAATATGTTTGTGTCACCTTCCATGTTTTCACCGAGCGGTCCCAACGGAAGACCAGCGTTGGTTCACAGTCATCACATGCTGAGTTGGGACCGTTTCGCAACAATAGTTCTTATTTTTTGCTCTTTTATACGTGTTTTACTATGTTAATTGTTACGAATAAATTTATTTTCTTCTTTCTTTCTTCTTTCTTCTTAAACTAGATAGCGTGACGCCAATCGTAGCCATCGAGGTATTCAATCAAATACAACGAAATGAAATAATGTATTAGGCAAAATAGCATCTGTTCAATTTACTATGCCTTGATAGTGACTTAGTAATATTCAAAAAGTTGGTAACATTCCCCTTCAAAGACACTTATTTTGCTGAGTTTCCTGCGGCGTTTCTTCTCAGCAGATGTCACCTTTCGAAGCGCTGGTAGCTTCAGACATGTAAAAGAGCCCATCTGGCCTACTTGCAAAATAAATATTTTCATTTTCATTTCATTTACGACTAGTATGCATTCCACCACCTTAAAGTGAAAAGATGAGCACAGTCTAACCTATTTTTTAAACGTTATTATAACATCAAAGTGATTTGCCTAGTAGTCTACCATTTGGTAAAATTCTTTAATAAATATACTTTATTAACGACTTATTAGTAACAGCACCAGTTCGTTTAGTAAATTTATTTAACGTACTTTTTACTCTAATGGTTCATGAGCCAGCAACAGATTTTCATGACCAATTCCCTCTCTGACCGTATTTCTGTGTGTCTGTTACGCTTTTTTTATGTCAATTGACTGACAAACGAGCTGACGGCCCACCTGATGGAAAGTGGTCACCGCCGCCCATGGACGTCTGCAACACCAGAGGTGCTGCCAATGCGTTGCCAGTCTAGGGAGGATGGGGAATGGCGATGGGATGGGGATGAGGGAATAGGCCTCCGGATCTCGTCACTCACCGTACGAAACGCAATAGCAAGCTATTAAGTACTTCACGCATACTTACTTACGCTTACTTTCACGGCATAACCGATGAACTGATTTAAATAAAATGTAGTATGGAGATTGCTTGAGCCCTAGGCAAGGACATAGGCTTCTTTTTTTTTTAAGGCAATCATCCTTAAAATTTATGAAATAGGTGTTTTAAAAATTATTTACGAGAAGTTCCTGCGCTGAGATTAGTGATGCCTTTTATGTATCTGCGTTATTCAGGTCTAAACGGCTGAACCGATTTTGATAAAATTGGGTATAAAGATAGTTTCAGCCCTGGAGAAAGCCATAAAGCCGGGTGAAAAACCGGTTCGAGAAAAGTTCATGCAAATTCCCTAAACTTTAAAGATGGAAGAGAAGAGACGAAGTCGCGGGTACAAGCAATTAGATTATATTCTCACCTTCCGAGCGAGCGAGAGTTATCGTTTCTGGAATTTCGATGTAAGTCAAGCCTTTCTCTATTTTTGAATCTGGATACGGAGTCGCGAACGTAACCTGAAATCGTGAAATCAATCTTACATTTAAAGAAAAACCGGACAAGTGCGAGTGAAACCCGCGTGGAGAGGGTTCCGTTCCAAACATGATTAACTGAAATTTCCTATGTTACTTTAAATACCATAGACTTCTTATATGTTTTCCTGTAATCTATAGGTAAAGAACTATTTTTTGGATTTCTTTCAAAATTTTAGGCCCGGTAATTTCGGAGATAAGGGGGGGAATGTTCAATTTTCGCCTATTTTCCTAAATAACTGCCAAACCATGTATCTTATAATTCCAAAAAAAAAACATATTTAAGATCCTCACAATAAGCCCTTTCATTTGATATGTCACAGATATAATAATATTAATAATAATAAATCATTTAATTCAGAAATAAATCCATACACATTTGATAAAATACAATGAAAATAAATAAAATAAAATTTACATTAAAATTAGATTCAAAATTAGATACATTTACAGTTTGCGCAATTTTTTTTTTTAATTTTCTAATTTGCCCCCCAAAAGTGGGCCCCATGTTCAAAATTAATTAATTTACGTTACGCATCCCTGTTGCGGTCACCAATTTACATATGTATACCAAATTTCAAATCAATCGCTCCAGTAGTTTCGGAGCACATTGGCTGTGACAGACGGACAGGCAGACGCACGAGTTATCCTATAAGGGTTTCGTTTCTTCCTTTTGAGGTACGGAACCCTAAAAAGTATCAGATTCAAATTAAAGTATACCAAGAGGACTGGCAATCGTATCCACAGACCAAATATCCCAAAATACACCGCTTAGCCTCACTTTTACTAGCAAATAGAGCTGCCAAAGTTGCGGGGCGCGCGGCGTTTTTAGAGCGCTGTGATTGGTGCGTTAGAGGTCATGCGCCCCGCGCGCCCCCTGTAGCCCCGCCACTTGTTGCCTATGCGGTCTACCGGTAATACCTCATGTCCAGCCTTCAGTAGGGCTCCGACGATGCCTTTGCCGAGGTGGGTGTGGCTCTTGGAAGGGACTGGAAACACGACGAGGATCCTGTAACCACAGGCTGCTGACAGCACCGATAGGAGCGCTGATAGTGACGTGAGCTTCATGATTATTTCTGAAAATAATAGTGTACTTTTTTAGACATAATAGCGACCTGCACTGGCTTGCACGGGTTTAACCACTTAAATCTTCTTAAAGTTTTCTAAATGAAAGTAAAAACCACATCTTTATCAGTTGAGAACTTAAGAGGAGTGTGAACCTACGGCTTTTCATACAAAAGGCGATAACGATTTCCACCCCTTAAATGTTAACCGATGTTCACCAATTTTTGATAGGTTGTCAGTCAGAACAAAATCTAGATCTATACGTTTTGATTTTTTCACTATAATTAATAAATTCAGTTTTATTGTGGTTTCAGTATTCTCATACAAAACTAATTTTTGCGGCATTATTTGAATTTCGTGATCTTTAATCAAAATTCAAAAAACGTATAGACCTAGATTTTGCTCTGACTGACAACCTATCAAAGATTGGTCAAAATCGGTTAACATTTAAGGGGTAAAAATCGTTATCGCCTTTCTATGAAAAGGGTGATTTTTGCCTTTGGTTCACAGTCCTCTTAAGAAGTTTTAAGCAAATTTACGAAAAATGCAGACTTTATTTTGTAATAATTATTTATAATTTATAAGTACCGGTAGATGTGGAAATGTGTGCTTTCTCTGTACGTCTTTGCTATCGATTCCAATGAGACTAAGTGCTAACTGCAATAATACTTGATGCGCATGCGCGCTCAGTAGGTATTCAATTCATTATTATTAATTGTTCCATAAATTAAGTGTGCACCAAATATTTACGCGGCGCCGCACACAGATGGCTTTCACTCTAGTTATCATGCAAAAGGTCACCTCTGCCATTCATCGTATGCGCAGGAAATCAACCATCGCCCTTCAATCGCCTTATGGCGAATGTCGGACGGCTAGCTCGCCTCCCCAGTATACCTACTGTACTTACGTAACTTATATTCAAAATTATAGTTTGTGGTTTGGGCTGTGCGTCGACATATTACTTAACAACTTCGTCCGCGTGGAATTTGGTTATAGTTGTTCACTCGGGAAAATTGTAGTTTTCCGGGATGAAAAGTAAGCTTTGAGTTAATCCAGGGAATAATCTATCTCCATTCCAAATTGCGTCCAAATCCGTTTAACCATTAACGCGTGAAGGACAGAGAAACATTCATCCATCCTCACAAATGGTAGGTATGATAGTAGGATAGGATAGTACAGTACAGTATAGTATAGTAACAAGCACGATTACCTACGAATTTCAATTCCGCACATGAGATAAAAAAATCTCAGCCATATTGTTTTCTAACGAGTGCAGCAGCTGATCACGAGGGACACATTAAAATTGGGGCCAAATGATTTTGTTCTTACATTCTACATTAATACAGATAGCGGGCGAGTTGAATGCCGTCGGGGCCTGAGGTGAAGAGCAGCCTGTCCCCCCGCCGCCCGCGCGTCTCGTCTCACGCGCCTACTTGCAGTGTAGTATAGTGACGTCCGTAACAGTTCTCGTACGCTTATCGATCGCGTTAAACTCAAGTTGCGGCTCTGTATTATTTTGCTGTACTTATTTAGTAATGGCTGATCCGAGTGAGTCAAGTTCTGTTACAAAAAAATGAGTTTTTATTCATCGCTAAGAACGACAAATAGCGAAAATTTTTCTGGAAATGTGTGTTGAAGAAAAGCAGAACAACAATTGAGCCTTCACTTTGAATCATGCTTTCAATCGAGCAAGCCGGCAGTGCACTTTCTGAAAAAACATTGAATGAATATTTGAAATACACACGGCTTTATTCACGATTTATTGTCATAAATAGTCCGACATGTTTCGAACTCGTATGGAGTCCTTCTTCAGGGGTTGAGTGCGGTCGCGGTCAGAGCGCACCCGCCACCCAGCGCGCTGCACCCGTGCAGAGGGTGTGGGCGCAGTGGCGGCGCCGGCGCTGCTGACGTGCCTGGCTGCGGCTGGTCGTCGATGGTGAACGGCGGCAAACATGCCGAGCTCACGGTGTCCACAAGAGTGTGGACGTGTCCAGTATTTCGAATGGCTGGGACACCGGGCTTCCACGCTGGTGGCAATCAATTCCCACCCATATCGCGGTTGAAATTGGGGCGTCGTCTAATCTCAATCGCCTCGCGGATCTTGCGTTTTACGAAGCACTTCTCCCTAATAAGCAACCTCACCTTTCGAAGCGAATGAAATGCGACGTACCAGCATCCAGGGTGTGCTCTGCCACCGCGGAGCTATTGGTCTTGCTATTGGTAAATCGTGAGTAAAGCCGTGTTTATTTAAAATATTCATACGAAAGTTTTAATTTGACTAGAACGTTGAATGTTGAACGTTTCTGAACGTTGATATTTATCGACATCAATAATTAGGTCACAGCACTATCGTATTCCTTAGAACGGCTGCTCAATTAAGTAGCACCAATTGATATCGCTTTGGCGAAACGTGAACCAATTGGACCCTTATTTATATCGAGTGATGACTAAATTGGTTTAATATTCGAGCCAAACCGATCCCAATTGTGTTACGTAATTGAGCTGCTGGATTCAACTCGCGCGCTATCCATAGTTTCGTTTATCCACTGATCAGCCACTGACAATCACACACAACACAGATGTGAGAAGCGGCGATTTAAAGCTGCGACGATTGCACGGAAGGCCAATACCGTCTTCACCATAAGGGCACACGGGGCCCGTGCCCAGGGCCCCCATTCCCAGGGGGCCCCGAAGGACCGACAATTTCTCTCACACATTTATTTAATTCGCTTTTTTTACTTCCCAAAAGGGCCTCAAATTCTTGTGTGCCCAAGGGCCCCAGCCTAGTTTAAGACGGCCCTGCGGAAGGCCGCTCGTCAGCTGTTTTTCTCTAACAAATCTCTTCGCCCATTTCGTCTTGACATTCCGTCCGATAATCATAAATTGACTCGCGCTCTCGTAGGTGAAATTGGTCAAAATCGGTTAAAATTTAAGGGGTGGAAATCTTTATCGTCTTTTGTATGAAAAGGGTGATCTTTGCCGTTGCATTGGTTCATCATCATAGTCCTCTTAGAGGGAAAGTGTGTTACCAGTGCCATCTATTGTCGAGTAGAAAAATGTATATTAGTTTATACTACTCGTCCGTAGATGACACTAGTAATCCGTTATTGGTTAAGAATAAACGATTTATTGTATTCATGTTTATCTAAAAAGGAACAATAATACTTTGATTGTTTATGCTTATTCGTCAGTTCTTCAATAAAAGTCAATTCATTCGTAACACAAACCAAAAAATAATTTATTATGATGTATAATAAATACCACATTACTTTTTATTATGTAACCATTGTAGAACTAAATGCATAATGAGTAACATATATCCGAACTATATTGATTAAATATATTGTCACAGCGGTCATTTCACTTAAATCGACGTATTAACATGGACCAATAATAAAAATGGACTGTCAACCTCCATACATTTGAGCGTACGCCGGATATGCTGGCTTCCCAGTCTAATACTAGATGGCGATACAAAAAAATGTATTGGATCGTAGTTCGATAGCTTGTCACTAGATGATGCTGCTAGAGTTAGCCTGGGAGATATTCTATCAAATTAAATTAAAATAAATCATTTTGTCTGCACACTGTCGTTGATTCGGCTTTTTTACGTTTTTTGTAAAAACTAGCAGTTGTTCGGAAGAAACCATAGTTGTTTGAACGAATTACGGCCTAAATTTAAGAATTCGTCAATAGATGGTGGGTCTAAGCTCCGATGTACGCTCAAATGTATAGAGGTTGACAGCCTACTTGTATTATTGGTCCATGATGGTATTAATCACTTTATTATCTAGTTCATAGTTCTTTTTCTACTATCCTTTATCACCGATATTCTTCAAGTACACTAATGGACGTTATGCTTATTTAATAATATCCAAAATATTAAGTACTTTAATACATTTCTCCTAAGAAAGAGTAACTAAGCGTCGATAGCGCCGTCAGTGTTTTTTCTGCTTCTGTCCAGTGGTTGATTTCAGCGCCCTCTTTACGCAAAATTTGATCAACTTGATGACAACGTATAGGGTTAGCAAGACGACGGCTAACTGATCCAGCATGTAGCGCTCGTACCACCGGTAGAGGTACGCGGGTGAGCGGAGGTGGTATGCCCCTGAAAAGACAACAAAAAAAATATAAGTAATCATCATTCCTGTCTTATGGCCGAATTAAAGCCACTCAAATTGAGCTTTAATTAAAATTAAGTTTCAGTGACGTTTTTGTATAGGTTGACAACTAGTTGAGGGACATTTAACTATTTAATATCTAGTCAAATGCTTAACTGGAGTTTCTGAATTCGACCATTAGAATGATAAACATAATAAAATTAAACTCGAATCGTTAGTTCGAATTATCATTAATCTCATTTTCATCAATCACTTGTGGCCGTTGATTTAAACGACTTAATTCGATTGTCTTAGCATTTCGCTAATAGATGACGCTTCTTATAAAAAATATATCTTGGCAAGATATCTATAGACAAGATTTCATATTTCTATCACATAAAGACAAAGACAGCAATGTTTTTAATCCTTGCTAGGATTAATATTTATTTTATTAAAACGTACTCATTCTAAAAGGAAGTAACTCCAGTTTGTACTACACAATAAAGCAATTACTGTGGTCTCTATTTAATTATCTCCTTCTTTGTTTAAAGTACAATATCTCGAGGTTATACATGACAAAATAATTTTGTGAATATAAAAATAGCAAACATATTTATTAATTCTGCCATACAAATTGGAAATTTGGGTTAGTTATTTCCTTGTCCCTTTTTAAATAATGAAAAATAGTTTTTAATAATTACGTATGGACGTGTTCAGGAGTCAAAAATCTTTTGAATAGTTTAATTTTCACACACATACACACACATAGCATCACGCCCGAAATTCCTAATGGGGTGGGCAGAGCCACGAGACTACTTCTAGCCACGTTCGATTAATTAATTAGTCCTAAGATGGTATGATGAACCGTATGGTGACAGGTGATCAGCCCATCGCCCCTACAGATAGTCCACCATGTTGGAGAGGACCCGTCCCTTAGTTGGTACGACATGCCAGGATGATAAGCATCTGTACGCATTCTATGATATTTCTTCACTTCGTGCAGAAGAGGAGTATTAAATTAAATGTTGTCAAACTAAGCGTCATACCCTTCGTCTCAATGGCGAGCTCCACGTAGTGCGAGATGGTCTTGCTGGCCGGCACCAGCCGCTTGTTGAACACGCGGGACAGGAACTTCGCCCGCTTGTAGTAGCTGCAACAATTGGGAACTTGCATGATTTTTATTTCATCTTTTATTGGAAAGTACTGAGTAATAGAAACCAAACTGTGGTCGCAAAACCCTTATTGTGTTGTTTATTTTTTTGAGATACGACGCTTTGACACTCACAAAAACGCTCCATACAAAATGGCCCTGAAATATGACGTCGCAGTACAGTTAGAGAGTTAGCAGACCAATGTAAACAGAGCGCTGACGGTCATACATTTTATATGGCCGTCAGGGCTCTTTTTACATTGGAAAGGTATACAAAATATATGATATTTGCAATTATTTCCGAAAATACTGTTTTAGGCCAATATCGTATAGATAAAAAAATGACAGAAATTTGATGAGGAAAACTAGTAATTCAGAACTAAAAACAATATTTATTTTTCGCTTATTTTGACTTCTAATACTAATATTATGAAAAATTATAAAAAATGCAAAAACACAACTTCAAACAGGCCTGCCTCTTAATCAAGAAAATAGGTTCTAAACTCACCTATCATTCCCCAATATTTCCTTGAGCGCTTCCGTCAGTTTCTCCCCCATATCTGGCGAGAATGGCACGGTGACCGCGTACCCTGAGCGAACGGCCCTGAGCGCGTTGCTGGGCTGGTCGCCGAACACGGGTACGGCCAGCAATGGGACTCCCTGCTGGATAGCCTCCAGGGTGCTGAGGAGGCCGCCGTGGCTAATAAAGAGCCTTGTGTTAGGGTGCGCTGAAATAAAGAAAAACGACATAATGATCAGTGATCGGCACGACTAGTGCCATTTGGTGTCAATGACCTCATTCATTATGTTAATATGGATATTCCCCGGGATTCGAGCAGTGACCTTCGACAGCCAGGTAGTAGTAGCCAGGTAGGGAAAAGGGTTTTTATGCACTTCAAATGATTATATTTTAACACTTACATATTTTATATGAGTGCACGTAATATTTTACGCAGTATAAAATAAAACCAAAGTTTATCAATATTTTCTTTAATGAACAATGATACATTTTATGAGTTTATTTAATATTCTGACTTCTATTTACAAATACATATAACATAACTCTTAATTTTTGCGAATAATGTCATGTCCATATTATTATATCCTCTTTGAATCCCGCGGCGTGGCACGGGTGTTGCCGATCACTGATAATGATAGATAAGAAAATAGTTTTTTGGGTCCGCAAAAATATAGAGACACACACGACTAGGCGTTCAATTTCATGAGTATTATTACTGGGTGGAAGTGCATGTTTGATATGGTAGAAGAAACATGAAAGTAGAATCAATGCAGTGGAGATGCGAGCTTTGAGAAGTATGGGTGGTGTTTCTATGACTGACAGGATAATAGCGGAATAGCGTGATAAGGGAAGATGTGGTGTGGAAGAAGATGCGTAGTCGTGAGAATTGAGAAAGGTTTGCTTAGATGGTTTGGACTTGTGGAGAGGATGAACAAAAGAAGACTAACGAAGCAGATTTATAAAGCGAGAGTGCATGGTAGGATTGGAAGGGGAAGACCTCGGTGAACGTATGAATACCAGATCGAAGACGTTCTTAAGAAAAGCCAGGTCAAGAGTACCCTAAGCCGGCGAGCGTGCATGAAGAACTTAATGCGAGTAGACGCACCGAAAGGTGTTTGTCAGGATCGTAGCAAGTAGAAATCCGTGGTCTCTGCCTAAACTTTGGGAAACAGGCGTGATATATGTATGTGTATGTATGTATATATTACTGGGTTTCAGATTTTTATACCCTTTATGTTACACGTGGCCACTTTTTTCGTGAACAAGCCCTACAAGCATGTTATGATACAAGTACCTATGTCTCTGACGAGAATTGAACCTGCACTCACCTAATATAGCTGGCTGCGGCATCCACGGTCTGACGTGAACATTCCTCGGTAGACCTTCAATAGGCTCCTCGAATTTCCACAGCACGGTGTATGGCAGCTCGCCCAAGATTCTGATCAGGTCCTTCCTCGTATGTCCAGGGAGACTTGTACTGTTGACTACTGAGCCCATGCTGAAGTAGACGACGCCTTGAGTAGACTTGTCTAGGAGGTCTTGAAGATCCTGAAGTGATCAAAATTGATGTTGAAATCTAATACTACATCTACGTATCTAATAGATTGACTTAAGTAAAAGTGCGAAAGAAAGCACATAGTCTGGCTTATGAAAAAAGAGACAGTAAACACTTTTTACACATACGAGAATATATTATGTATATTTTATAAATAATTATGCATTTAATTCTAATATTTTACTAAGATTTTCGAATCAAAACCATAATTCAAGACGCACAATTTATTTGCTACTCATGATTTTTAAAATACTGCGGGTTCATCCGTCTTTTTTTTTATTAAGGCGCTGACAAGACCTAAATCGGCTTTACTTAAACAGTTTTTTAACCAAAACTATTTGATTTGGCTAAGCCAAAAAAATATAGGTATGTTCATATTGGGTTAATCTCAGGTTGTACAGGTCGCAAAATGCCCAGATCTTTATTTGACTACATCGCACAATGACTAGGTTGCAAAATGCCCAGATTCTTCATATTATTGACCTTAAGTATTTAATAAACACGATTTGATAAAATCGATATATTTATTTATTTACGTTACATGTCCGTGTTGCGATCACCAGCTTATATATGTGTACCAAATTTCAACTCAATCGGTCCAGTAATTTCGGAGCAAATTGGCTGTGACAGACGGACAGAGAGATAGACAGACACACGAATGATCCTATAAGGGATCCGTTTTTTTCCTTTTGAGGTACGGACTCCTAAAAACAATGTGTCAGAGCTCTATTTTCCAAATGTAATGCGGCATTTAGATTGATCTGATGTTCTTGTACAGCACTAATAATGAAGAGATGCCGTGACTATAATATACTATACTCCACAGTGAAATTTTAAATAGCAACCCTATAAGATATGCGTGTAAGATAGAAATTGATGTCATTTAAGCAGTTTTTCTCTCCTCTGCTGCACTGGGAGTAAATAAATAGCATAGAACGCATGCAGATGCTTATCATCCTGGCATATCGTAAAAGTCGACTGAGGGACGGGTGCTCTCCAACATGAATCTGAGTTTCTTGCGGGGTTTCTTCTCATTACATGTCACCTTTCGAAGCGCTGGTAGATTCAGACATGTGAAAGAGCCCGTGTGGCCTACTTGCAAAATAAATATTTTCATTTTCATTTTCATTTTCATGGTGGACTATCTGTATGGGCGATGGGCTGATCACCTGTTACCATACGGTTCATCATATCATCTTAGGACTAATAAATCGAACGTGGCCACAAGTAGTATTGTAGCTCTGCCCACCCCATTAGGGATTTCGGGCGTGGTGCTATGTATATATGTAAGCAGTTTTTGGTACTCCAAAGGATAAATAAAGTACCTTAGGTAACTGCGAATGATGTTCTTCGATGTGGTACCCAGCGATATCTATAACGTTGGGCGGTAAACTCTGCGCCGGCGCTATAGAGGGGTGCGAGTTCACGAACAGGATGGATATATTGTAGATCGCTTCGGAGAAAGGGGGAAGTACGACCCCTCGCTGCTTCGCTAGGGGACCAAACATTACTTTGTAGTGAATCTCGTTGGGCGCCATGTCTAACCTGTAAACAAAAGATTTTAATAAGTACAAAAATAAAGCGTTTCAACTGTTTCCCTCGCGATTCCCTCGATGCGTCTGCTAAATGTTGACCAAGTGCTGCAAGATGCGTTTTACCATGGACTAATAATACAAGAGGACTGTCAGTCAACCTCCATACATTTGAGCGTACGCCGGAAAAACTAGCTTCCCTGGCTAATACTAGATGGCGCTACAAAAAAATGTATTGGATCGTAGTTCGGAAGCTTGTCACTAGGTGAAGCTACTAGAGTTAGCCTGGGAGATATTCAATCAAATTAAATTAAACTAAATCATTTTTGTCTTCAAACTGTCGTTGATTCGGCTTTTTTACGTTTTTTTGTAAAAACTAGCAGTTGTTAAAAACTAGCGGAAGAAAACATAGTTGTTTGAACGAATTACGGCCTAAATTTAACAATTCGTCAATAGATGGCGGGTCAAAGCTCCGACGTACACTCAAATGTATAGAGGTTGAAAGTCTTCTTGTATTATTGGTTCATGGCTATACTTAGCCAATGTGCAAGTTGTCTATTAACATTGTCTATATGAGGGCTTAGCACACTAATTTTATCGCGCACATAAAGCATTCATCCTTTTCGCACCGGCATATTAGTTAAAAAGTGACAGATGCTTCATGAGCGCGATAAAAACTAGTGTGCTAGGCACTCATGTGTTTAATGCAGTTATTTCTCATGGAAAGGCATATAACTGTATATTAATACAAAATAGTAGTTTATGCAACGGTTGCATAATGATAGGCCTTAAAACACTAGTGCGGTTTTCATGAAACGAGCCGATAGGCGAGTTTCATAATAAGATCGCACGTGTGTTTTAAGGCCAAATTATGCAGAGTTGCATACATAACTTTATCTACACACATATTATAAATCCTCCATGATGGGTTCAGAAACAATATTTTCTGGCAACAAGTTATTTGTTGCAATTGTGGCTGCATATTTCCGATATCCGGCGCATTTTCACATCACACACACTCCGAGAAGACTACTTACTATTCATATTTTCAACTAAAATGTAAATTACAAACAACTTTTTCTATTCAATTCAACAACAATTCTACTTTCGTTCAGCAAAACGTCAACATGGCGGCAAATACGATCTTCCGTCAAGACCATTTTTTTTTTAAATCATAGACAAACGGATGAAGTCTCTATTCTCGCGTCACTCGAGATCAAATATTGTGCAGTTTATATAAAAAAAACATATGAATTGACGTTTCGTATCAATAACTTTTTAATATCTATGGATACTAGAATAGAGACCCACTTGAGTTTTGACAGCTGTTCCAAATTTAATCTCATTTCTTTACTAAAAACGATAAAGAAGTCATGTTATTTCTTTATCGCAGCACTGGTTTTTCCTAATTGGTTGTCAAAATGGTGGTCATTTCATACGGTTTTTGATTAACCAATGGAGGTTTTATGATATGGGTGTAGATAATTAGTACATTGTGCATCTAGGGCCGTAAGAAAGGGATTCGTTCGTAGGAAGAAGCCCGACGCCGAAGGCGAGGGCTTTTAATGACTCGAGTTTGTTATCCCCCTACTGCCTGTGATACAGGCAATGTTTTTCATCACATTTGTGAGGAAAGGATATAAAAATTAGAAAAAAAAAATTGATTTTATACCCATTGTAAACCGTGAATTACCATCAGGTGGGTAGAATAAACGGTATGTCGCGTCGGTTGTGTACTACTTCTATAAAGAAACGATTCACATCGGACCCGGCGCACACGCCCCGCCGTCAGCGGGAGTTATAAACAATACAAAATCCATAACTCCCGTGGGCGGTCAATCAGCTATAGCTGCTCTATACGCCTGCGTATGATAACACACTTTCCGAGCAAGTGTGATGGAAAAGGTGTTTTTTAACTAGCGAAAAATGCTATGTTGCCACCTCATCTTTGTAATAAGCCTGTTTTCAAGTTTCCTTGGAATGAATGATGGTGCACATGATTTAAAAGTGCCGCACTATTTGACGCTGTTACGGATGGATAGATGGCATGACCAAAGTTGCCATTTGTTACCACTAGATGGCAATGAATTCAATTATGCAAACTTACTGTCCTGCGCCGACGATCATCCCGGTCACAAACGTGTTGGCCAGCCGTTGCCACAAGTTCATAGGGATGGGAAAGTCACTCATCATGCTCGGGAGGAGCGGAGCAGTCCTGACGTCATCGATCTGGGCTTCCACTGCGGTGTGCATGACCGTCCCGCTGAGGAGGATCCATGGGACTTGCTGGACTGCGGCGAAACTGTGAGTGACAATATCCAGACAATATCGATCAATCTGAACACTAGAATGGTGATGATGAAATTGTACAAAGAGTCTGTGGATGGACTACCCAATCCCTGATCGAGTCAGATTCCTTTAAAGAATAATTCTGGCTGATGACCTTACCCAGCCTGAAGATCAGAGAAGAACTTCTCGGTAACGACGGCATCGAACTTCTCCTTCACCAGTACCGCTCTCACTCCAGGGTTGGTAGCCGCGAGAATGGAGATGTTGCGACCAAAAGCGTGCAGCTGATCGATGCCCCAATCGGTGACTCGCAGTGGGTCAATTTCTATGTAAAAGAACAAACATTTTTCGTATGTAATAATAATAATTTCAGCCGAAAGACGTCAACTGATGGACACAACGACCGATCCTGCACTGCTCGCATTTAGCAGAGTCCTGCAATCTTCACAGATCGTCCGTATCTGTGGCCTGCCCACACTACGCCTTCAAGTATGCGGGCAATACTCAAGAAGCCAGAGGCCCCATCGACCATTTCTTTTCTAATAGTTCTTGCTCGTAGCAAATAAGTATGATCGTAGGCAAAGAATTGAAATATTCAACTTCTAGAAAGGAATGCTGGATTGTATTCTTTGGGTTAGGTATATATTTCTACACTTTTAATAAAGCTAAATCGTTTTGGAAATTGCCGGAGGACTCGATACATTAATTTGGCAATAAACAAATGCTTTATTCCTGGCACATAGTACTTATAAATAGATTATTTTCTTACCCTCCAAGAGAGATAATGTTTCTGGAATTTCAATGTAGGTCAATCCTTTCTCTATTTTTTTATCTGGATACGGAGTCGCGAACGTAACCTGTTGATATTTATTCATTAATTCAAACCTTTTTTTTAAATAAATCAATTTGAAATTAATGTATATGAACAATGAATAAATTAAGATGACTGGCAATTGCATAGTCAACTAGATGGCACCACAAACATAGCCTGCACGGTGTTCAATAAAATTTATCGAGCCATGGACCAATAATACAAGTAGACTGTCAACCTCTATACATTTGAGCGTACATCGGAGCTTAGACCCGCCATCTATTGACGAATTCTTAAATTTAGGCCGTAATTCGTTCAAACAACTATGGTTTCTTCCGAACAACTACTAGTTTTTACAAAAACGTGAAAAAAGTCGAACCAACAACAGTTTAAAGACAAAAATGATTTATTTTAATTTCATTTCATTGAATATCTCCCAGGCTAACTCTAGTAGCGTCATCTAGTGACAAGCTTCCGAACTACGATCCAATACATTTTTTGTATCGCCATCTAGTATAAGCCTGGGAAGCTAGCTTTTCCGGCGTACGCACAAATGTATGGAGGTTGACAGTCCATTTTTATTATTGGTCCATGATCGACCTTTTTATACACCATTTGTGAAAATGACCACGTCTTTCGAAAAAATCTTACTTTTTTATTCGAATGGTGAATAGAGATGAGTGAAAATTCATTCGAATCCACAAAAAGATTTTGACAATGTCAATCTCGAGTAGATGGACTTTTTTTAATCCATAGAATTTGCTTGATTGTGTGTCGTACAATTGAAATTACGTCGCTTAGGCCAATGTAACATTATACTATGTATAGGATCGGATAAGTATGCCTTCTAGAAATATGACGATAATATTATAATGTAATGCCATTGAAGTATTCTGTTACACTAGAACAGACATCTCAAACAAATGAAAGCGAGCACTTGATGACGGAGCGGGCATGCGCGCCGCGTCCGGTGGTGATCGTTTTCTTATAGGCGTTTGTGCCATTTGGCCTCAACAGGCTTTACAAAAAATCAAGTTGAGACATCCACTCTAATGTACATAATTACTCAAAGTGTAATAACAACATTATGATCATATAAAGCAAAGAGTATAGTAATATTACCAAAAGGAAATATAAAGGTTCATATGTTGTTATTACACCATCATATTTCTAGGAGTCATTCATATCCCATCCTATATATATAGTAAAGTCATGGACCAATAATACAAGAAGACTGTCAACCTCTATACATTTGAGCGTACATCGGAGCTTTGACCCGCCATCTATTGACGAATCCTTAAATTTAGGCTGTAATTCGTTCAAACAACCATGCTTTCTTCCGAACAACTGCTAGTTTTTACAAAATAATTTCCTTTTGAGGTACGGAACCCTTTTGAAGGGTTTGAAGACAAAAATGATTTAGTTTAATTGAATATCTCCCAGGCTAACTTTAGTAGCGTCACCTAGTGACAAGCTTCCGAACTACGATCCAATAAAAAAAAATTGTAGCGCCATCTAGTATTAGCCAGGGAAGCTAGCTTTTCCGGCGTACGCTCAAATGTATGGAGGTTGACAATCCTCTTGTATTATTAGTCCATGATAGTATAGTGTTATATCAGCCTAAAGAATGAATACGTTCAATAAGTTAAGAAAAAAAAAATATATTATAATTCCAGTGAAAATTATAAAAAATTCGTGTCTTTGTATTTTCTCGCACAACACAGTGAACAGTGTTGGAAATATGCAATCCATTGTCGCCGGAATTTAGAAAAGTTTCCAATAGATGGCGTCTTATCCGTGTTAAGCTCGATTGTAAGGCGAATTTAGTTCACTTTTACAAGGCTTTTTGGGACGAATAAATCTAAAGGAGGTTGATTTGCAGTAGTATTCAAGTATGAATTGACTTAAGTACCTCATGTCCAGCCTTGAGTAGGGCTCCAACGATGCCCTTGCCCAAGGTGGTGTGGCTCTTGGAAGGGACTGGGAACACGGCGAGGATTTTGTAACCACAAGCTGCTGAGAGCACCGATAGCAGCACCGATAGTGACGTGATCTTCATGATTAGGTACTTCTGGAAATAATAGTTTTTTTTAAATGTCAATTGACTGGCAAACGAGCTGACGGCCCACCTGATGGAAACAGCCGCCCATGGACATCTGCAACACCAGAGGTGCTGCCAATCAATGCGTTGCCAGTCTAGGGAGGATGGGGAATGGGGATGGGATGGGGATGAGTGAATAGGCCTCCGGATCTCGTCACTCATCGTACGAAACGCCCATTCGAACAGTATTCATCTAGTGAGGATTACTGTTTGGCTCTACCACTACGAATAATATTTTTATTACTTCTTAGTACTAAGGTATTATTCAAATTGACAACCGGTGCTGGCGTGAACGGGTGTATTAAACACTCAAATCTTCGTAAAGTTTTCTAAATGAAAATAAAGTCATAGCATTAATAATTTAACAGCCCAAAAATCTCAAATTATTCAAATTTATAGTTTTCTAGAAAACAAAATAAAACAGATCTTTAGGAAATCGTATCACACTCGGAAGTCGCATAGAGATAAGCTTGCCAAAGGTATTTTTTGATTTATTTCAATGTTTGGTTTTAAATGGCTACCCGATTATTAAAAAGTATTTAAAGTTTTTTTTTAGTTAGGGACTAAAGGCTAATGTCTGCTTTTCAGAGGTAAGTACGAAACCCTCGGCGTGCGAGTCAGACTCGCACTTGAGCGTCTTTTTTGTACTAATTTACTAGAATTTGATCTGGTTTTTCTTTTATACCAAGAGGGCGGCAAACAATAGTTTTCACTCCACCTATTCAGAAATAGTACATTTCATCACAAGGAAGCTAAATTCCATATTAACTGCGAGGGCGACATGTTGGATTCAAAGCGAAGCGACGGAATCTACAGTAGAATCCCAAGCGTAGCGAAAATAATTATGCGACCGAATGACACATATCATTTAAATGATAATTATTCATTTGCAATACTAAAATTACCGTGAAAGACAGTCGATTAGCGACGCCAGTGTAAAATTAAAGTGACTGAAAAAAATTATCGGGCGAAGTTGATCTAATCGTGTTTTCATATTACCAGATTATTGATTATATTATAGTCAAAATAAATATACTGCAAATTTGGTCTCCTTTGTGTTTTATAGCTCGCTTATATAGTCGAATCACAATCGAACGATACCGCT
The DNA here is from genome assembly GCA_947859335.1 of Tortricodes alternella. NCBI lineage: Eukaryota > Metazoa > Arthropoda > Insecta > Lepidoptera > Tortricidae > Tortricodes > Tortricodes alternella. The sequence goes on from OX401972.1 coordinate 694,377, forward strand.
TTTCGAGGTAGCCTCTTAACCAGCGGGTATTCAATCAATAAAATTTCATAAATACCAGAAGTTTCCAAAGAAACCGTAATCCTTGCTTGAAAAAGGAATAGAAATAATTTATTATCCAATTGTGAGTGAGTTACAAAATGTTATAGTTAAGGTTAAGGCCAGAGAAGGACATGGCTACTTTTTATTCCGATATCCTAGTTGGATTTTGAAGAATCTTTATAAATATAGGAAATGTGAGAAATGCTACTCCTCAATAGATGGCGCTGCACGCAATAAACGAGTTCCATGCGGATAAGTCACCGGCAAAAGCCGGTAAACCGGAAAGTCACCGATAAATAACGTTACGAAATCCGGGGTACGCTTCATTGTAACGTCATTATCATCAGCCGTAAAACGTCCACTACAGGACAAACGCGTCCCCCAAAAATGGGGGGAATTGAGTCGCCTCGCTTGGCAGGCGGGTTGGCGACCGCAGTTGGTCATGATAGTAAGTATTCGATGGACGCTGCTTCCCATCCTTTGGTTGGTCTTTTACGACACCCACGGGTTCGGCAGTGTATTATTTTATTTGTTCGGTTTTTCGTAACATACTCTTAAGACACTGATATTTAATGATGGATAAGATAAGAGTGAGCTCCGTATGATTTTATTAAGCACTTGAAACAGATAAAAAGGTATACATTTCGGGTCACGTGATAAAGGTGTTGTAGGTTGTAGAAAGGGTGACCGTCCATACAAACCTGTGTGTCATTCATTTTAGTTTGTTTGACATTGAGTAAATAACTGCATCTGAGTCTGAGTTTTTATGATATTGTGATAACTGATAGCGACAGTTAGTAACTGGGTCTATCATTTGACATTGGTGTAGGTGATATAAAAAAGAAACCGATCGCTATCTGTCAGTGACCTTAAGATTATAATGTGAGATGCGAGCGATATATATAACTGTATATTATATTGAATAATAAATAAACTAAACTATTCATACTTCCTTGTATTTATCTTATCTTATTTTATCTTAGAGCCCACCGGAGCCCACAGTCCTTGCGTATACACTTCGACCCTATGGGGTCTTTTGTGTAACTACCCCTTTTTCCTAAGCACTCTCCACCACTTCAACGAAGTGACTTGTGGAGCGCAGTGGTAGTGCCTTGAATTCCCCTGGTTCTGGATATCCATTGCCAAGGATTTTCATTCTTAGTCTAGCGAGGGCGTCACATTCACACATGATGTGTTTCATTGTTTCTTCCTCTTCGCCACACATTCTACAGCTTGTAGAATGTGTTTAGTTTTCTTATGACTTTTATTTATAGTTATGTATCTAATATTCGAAAATAACTGTTTAACATCAATATATATAATGTAAATTTATACACAAACAAACAAACACACACACAAAATAATCTGAGGTCTGCATGTATATTAAGTAGAGTGATACCATTGCAAAGTCTGTACTGAGTTTAATGCAAACCGTTCTCGTTGTTGAAAACTATCGCTCGGTCCCTTTTACTTGTATCGGCAACAAGCAGTAATTCCGATAGATTTCGATAGCGAGAACGGTTTGCGTAAACCCATGGTAATGGTACTGGTTCCTATGACACAGGCCATTTTAGCTCTGCGGCCCCAACATGCAAGACACAAGGATAAGTTAAACCGTCTTATATCTAAGTGCGTCTCTCTCACACTAGTGCCGACGAAAGAGATAGTCAGAGAGATAAACGGGTTTAATTTATCTTTGTGTCTTGCATGTTGAAGCCGCAGGAAACAACTGATATAAATCAAATCATGTATGTTTTAAACCAATAAATAGGTATGTATGTTTTTTGACAATTCGTATGTCCATCTATTTTAGGTATTTTTACCCGACTGCGCAACGCAAAAGAGGTTAATGTGTTTATCAGCCTATGTATGTTTTGTATGTATGTATGTATTTATGTATTTATATATTTATGTGTGTTTGTTCCTATGTGGCGCTCTAGAGATCAAACGCGTGGGCCGATTTTGATGTTTCTTACGTCAATCGATTTGTCTTAATCTTACGAATGTCACTGAAGACATGACAGTAATCAAAATCCAATATGGCGACAACCAGCCGCCATATAGTGAAAAAGAAAAAAATTAAAGTCGACGAACTATGTTAAGTGGGGTATCATTGAATAAATATTTGAAAATCATCTTTAGGTTTCTCTTATCATTTTTCATTTCGAATAACCATTTATTTCTGTATTGTCTAGGATTTTACGAAAGCCAACCAAACTGTTACGAAAAGGCATAATGCTGGCTGGCTGGAGGCCAGCACTGATCTTCCGTTGGGGCCATCCGGTAAAGTCAGGGCAAACAAATAAAAACCCAATCAAACCGTGGTTTAGTAAAAAGAAGAATAATTCCTTCATCGAAATCATAATAATCATATAATTTATAAAATTAAAAAACCGACTTCAAATAGCCTTTGAAAAGTAAGTTTTTTTACATTTTATTTATTATCCTGTGATTTAACGACACACATTTACTACATCAAGTAACAATAGCATAATGCCAATTGCTCATCACCAGTTACAAACTGTTGATATCCACGGTGCAAAGATGTCAATCGTTTAGGAGTTCTCCTGGTTCTTCAATTTTCTACATGAATTTTCATGGACATAAGTTGCTTCAGAACTTTATACAGCAATTTAATCGCCAACCGTGAAATATTCAACATTTAGGAGTTCCGGTGATCATCTATGGTCTTCATCAACAGTTCTACTTCACCAAATAATGCTTTTGGAACGTAACTGCTTGAGTTATTACAGAAAATACTAAAATTGCTATATGCTTGCCTATAATATTTGAAGAGTTCCATCGATTCGTCATGGATCTCTCATCACAACTCGACTTTGACTACAACGGGACCAAAAAGAATTTTCTAAATCGGTTTATAAATGACGGAGTTCTGAAGTAACAAACATAAAAAAAAATACAACCGGATTGAGAACCTCCTCCTTTTTGAATTCGGTTAAAAATGAATATCTTGTATGGATACCGTGATTTCGTAAAAAGAAAAATAATTTCCTCAAAGAAACCATAAAAATAAATTCCTTGTACGGAATCGTGGTTTCGTAAAAACAAGATTAATTCCTCCATCGAAACTAGTTACGTATGCAAAGAGAAATAATTCCTTCCTCGAAACCAGTTACGAAACTACAGTTCCGTAGACGGCGGAAGGGGAATATTATGAAGCTCTCACCTAAAAGTTCTTTAACATTAAGTATTAAAAAAAGATAAATTTATAATTTAAGAATCCCCAGCGGGCTTAGCAAGGTTGGCACGGGGATAACTTAACCCCGTCTTATCTCTTTCGTCGGAAAGGGTATGAGAGAGACGTACTTAGAGAGGACAGGGTTAACCTATCCCAGCGGTCCTAGCAAGGTTAAGAAATAAAACAACAGTATTTTATTTCTTATCTAACTATATTTAGCTTTATCAAATTGGTGCTGATCCGATCGGTCGTCAGTTGCAGATCCAGCCCTATGATATTGTAATCTATACCTACATATAAAACAGTACCGTGACTCACTTATAGACAACGCACAGCCTAAACGGGTGGTCATAAAGGTTTGAAATTTGGAGGAGACATTCCTAGAGGTGCACTAAGGAGGGGTTTTTTGAAATTCCATCCCTAAAGGTGTGAAATGGGGTGATAAAGTTTGTATAGAAAATACCGCAGTCGAAGCTGTGGCGAGGCCACTAGTTTAACTTAAGGGCCCCCACGCACTAGGGCAGCCTAGTTGCGCAGCCATAGGTCAAACAGTATTATGTAATCTGTGGTAAAACATATGACGTTGTATGGGAGCCCGCGCACTAAACAGCCAAGAATTCCCATATGTTTTACTGGCTGCAGCAGCCAGGCTGCCTAGTGCGCCGGGGGGTTTAAGACGCTGAAGTGCCAATGACAATAGTCAAATTTAAACTTCCGTGAGACATTATGAATACCTGAATTACACACGGCTTTACTCCCGACTTATTGTCAGAAATAGTCGGACATGTTTCGAACTCGTATGGAGTCCTTCTTCAAAGGTTGAGTGCGCGGGTTGCTCTGAACGAAGCCGCACTGAACCCCTGAAGAAGGACTCCATACGAGTTAAGTTTAAGTTAGTTATAAATATTATTTGTGGACTGCTAAAAGCCGTGCTATGGTTGGCAACCTAGCTCCCAACCAAGGTGACTTTGCTGGTTTACAACCGTGTAGAAGGTAGTTGTGGTTTGCAGCCAAATTCCCTGTTGGTAACCGTGTAGACAAAGTTCCACAAAGTCTAAAGACGAAAGTCTTCGATCAGTGCGTCCTACCTGTCATGACATACGGAGCCGAAACGTAGACAGTCACGGTTGGGTTGGTCCACAAATTGAAAGTCGCTCAGCGGGCTATGGAGCGGGCTATGTTGGGAGTTTCTCTGAAAGATCGTACCCGAAATGAGGTGATCCGACAGAAAACCAAAGTTACCGATATAGCTCATCGAATCAGCAAGCTGAAGTGGCAGTGGGCCGGCCATATTAGCCACAGAAACGATGGCCGCTGGGGTAAACGTGTTCTGGAGTGGAGACCGCGAATCGGCAAACGTAGTGTAGGACGCCCTCGGACCAGGTGGAGCGACGATCTCTGCAAGGTGGCTGGTAAGAGCTGGATGAGAGTAGCCGCGGATCGTGCTCAGTGGGGGGCAGTTTGAGAGGCCTATGTCCAGCAGTGGACTATTATAGGCTGTTGATGAACCGTGTAGAAGGAATCGCGACGGCGGTGAGCAACGAACCACCAACCAGCGCCTCTATTCGGGAACGCTAAGTGATTCTGTAGCGACTCGTGAGGGAGATTTCTCATCCGAGTCTTCCGCACGACGCGTAATGCGAAAGAGCGAGATGAGAAATCTCGCTCATGAATCGCTACAGAATCACTTTGCGTTCCCGAATAGACGTGAGTTCACTTTGGTTGAGAGCTCGGTTGCCAACCGTGTATTACGGCTTTAAGTATCTGTATCGACGCTAAAATGCCAAAATCGTGAATGTGTCGTTGTTCTGTACGTGTTCGACGTTCACAATCACCGTTTTGCCAATTTAGTGTCGATATAGTAAATCTCTTAGCAGTCCCGAATAGAAGCCCAAAACTCTTATAGATTCGTCACGTCCGTCCGCCTGGCTGTCGGTGTGTGTCCGTATGTCACAGCCATTTTACTCGGACAGGGCTACAAAGTTGAAAAACTAGTTAAGTAGTAACTAGTTAGTCGTTTGTCGCTCAGTGCGTCCCTTACATATTTGACTAGTTTGACAGAGATGCACTGAGCGACAAACGACTCGCGGGTATGTCGTGCTAGCCCCCTGTAATATATAATGTACCCTTACTTAACAATAAATAAATAAATAAAAATAAACCCGGTATGTTGTTTTTTTAGGGGTGTCTCTCTACTTTATACATGGAACGAGTGGGTGAAAAAAAAGTAATTTCTTCTTTTATACCAACTAACCTAGACTCCATTTCTTTAGGCAGTTAACTATATGTAAATCAACTTAACGTGACTCTGCCAACCAGCCAATCAACACGTACCATAGATAAATAGATTGACTGGATTGGCAGTTAGCTACTACCAATACTACTAACTACTTAAACAAAGTAAACTTTACTATAGTATGTGAAATTAAACAAAACCGGATATCGGATTGAATCGTTCACTTTAACCTTGGTAATGACGAACCTTGGAAATTAAATGTCAAGTCATTAATAATAAGAGTATTGTAGTTGAGTTGAGACTTATCCGATAACGACTTACGACCTGTCGTTAAATTCAATTGTGCATCATATACATGCACGTTAAAACTGATAAAAAGTAATGCACTGTTACTAACGCTATATGGGCCAATGACTGAAATAAATATTCATTATGACGATTATGAACCAAAGGCAAAAATTACCCTTTTCATACAAAAGGTAATAACGATTTTCACCCCTTAAATGTTAACCGATTTTGACCAATTTTTGATAGGTTGTCAATCAGAACAAAATCTAGGTCTATACGTTTTTTGAATTTTGATTAAAGATCAAAAAAGTTAAATAATGCCGAAATTAGTTTTGTATTGGAATACTGAAATCACAATAAAACTGAATTTATTGATTATAGTGTAAATATCAAAACGTACTAGATTTGGTTCTGACTGACAACCTATCAATAAATTGGTGAACATCGATTGACATTTAAGGGGTGGAAATCGTTATCGCCTTTTTTTATGAAAATCCGTAGGTTCACACTCCTCTTAATTAATTAATTATTTCATTATTATAGTTTTTAATTTATATTACGTTTCAAGCACGCTGTATTGTAAGCGTTATTTACATACAGCCTAACCACAGTATAAACAAGTAAGCAGTATGTTGTCTCGGCAGTGTCCTCGAAATAATTACCGAAGTAATAATATTAATTATTTCTACTTCGTTCTTATTTCTAGTTTCAAAAGTGACACTGTACTGTATGTATATATATATATATATATATTGTATGTATTTTGCTTTAAACATATCCAAAATATCAAAAATTCTCGTGCCATAATTGTGTACGGAACACCGAAGTTCACCGAGATTTCGAAGCGCGTAGTTTCGGCCGTTAGTATGAAGATGGAATACTGTATACTTGATTATACTGTGGCCTAACTTGCCCCGTCAGTGCGTGTAAACTATTTTTAGCGCGTCTCTCTCCGATCTTTGTAGTAGGTATTTCGGTGAATTAGTGCACCACTGGTAATTTTCCCTGATTCACCATTTTCGTTAATTCGTCAGTTTCCCTATTTGTCAACGCCATCAAAATCGTTAATTTGTCAATTTCCCTATTTCGTCCTTTTGTCTAATAAGTCATTTTCACTAACTGGTCAATTCATGCAATGTATAGTCGGAGTAGATATTTTTGCACCATATTTGAATTTTTATTATTTATTTCAATATTGGCAGTGACATTGATAGTCGCTCTAGACTTTTTAATCATTTTCATTACCAAGCAGTATTATAATAGAGGTGCAGGCCAAAGAGTTATCATAAGAACAAAGTAAGTACATAGGTACTAAGCCGGGCGATATAGTGATATTTGTTCCCTTATTATAGGATTATCCAAGTAATATTATCTATACTATTATAAAGTTGTAAACAAAAGATTTAAAAAAAAATGTACATGACTATACCGACAACGACAGGTGACGAGTCAAAGAAAATGACGAATTAGAGAAAATGACAAATTAACGATTTTGATGGCATTGACGAATAAGGGAAACTGACGAATTAACGAAAATGGTGAATCAGGGAAAATTACCAGTGGTGCACTAACCCATTTCGATTTCAACCACGGCCACGGATGAAGGTACCTAACTCCGCATCCTTAATTGTCTTATGTCAATAATTATTTTTAAGTTTTGCGTTAATAGTCCAAATTTGGCATTTTAACACTTAGATGTAAAATGTGACATCACGAAACTCCCCTCCCCTCCCGCCCCTTGTCACACAATGTCACACTTCGTCAACCCCCTCCCTCCCCCTTAACGTGTGACGTACTTTATGGATGACCCCTTAGTAAGTTAGGATACCTCGCCCAATGTAAAAAGAGCGGTGACGGCCATATGAAATGTATGGTCGTCAGCGCGCTTTTTAAATTGGGCGATGAGTAGTTCGTATTTTACTGTATGTGTTAATAAAATTAGGTTATGTGTAAGACCGTACCTCCGCAACGCAGTATACAGGAAAACCTAAATTGGTTTGTGATAAACTGCTTCTATCAAACATTTAACCATTTTTTATGCCAATTAATGATTAAATAAATAAATACACCTACACACCCACACAGACTTTTGCATTTATAATATTAGTAGCATGTCGTGTCATGTCGATAACAATTTACATTAATTTTATGTCAATAAAACTACAATATTTATCATTTAAGTATTATGTTACACTAAAACAGACATCTCAAACAAATGACAGCGAGCACTTGATGACGGAGCGGGCATGCGCGCCGCGTCCGGCGGTGATCGTTTTCTTATAGGCGTTTGTGCCATTTGGTTCAACGGGCTTTACAAAAAATCAACTTGAGGCGTCCACTCTACTATACATAATTACTTACTCAAAGATAATTATATAAAGAACTCTTACAAAAACTGGACATGTGCGAGTTAAACTCGCGTGAAGAGGGTTCCGTTCCATACATGATTATCTTAAAATTTCCTATGTTACTTTAAATACCATAGACTTCTTATAGGTTTTCCTGTAATCTATAGGTAAAGAACTAGTTAGGTACTTTATTTTTTTCAAAATTTTAGGCCTTGTAGTTTCGGAAATAAGTGGGGAATGGTCAATTTTCGCCTATTTTCCTAAATAACTTCCAAACTTTTAATCTAATCTAATCCTCGCAATAAACCTTTTTATTTGGTATGTCACACGATATAGTTTGCTTAACTTTTTATTTTATTTTCTAATTTAGCCCCGAAACGTGGCCCCCATGTTTAAAATTCATTTATTTACGTTACGCGTCCGTGTTGCGGTCGCTGACCTTCATATGTGTACCAAATTTCAACTTAATCGGTCCTTTAGTTCCGGAGTAAATTGGCTGTGACAGACGGACAGACAGACAGACCGATAGACACACGAGTGATCCTATAAGGGTTTTTTCCTTTTGAGATACGGAACCCTAAAAACCGCGATACTGAAATATACTAAGTATGTTCTTATGTGCAGTAACTTCAGATATTATTGACATTTTATAAAATAATTATTAAATTGCATGGTCGGTGACTCCATCCTGTACCATTACCATGAGTTTACGCAAAGCCTTCTCGTTATCGAAAACTCCTGATCCGTCTCTTTTACTTGTATCGGCAACAAGCAGTATTTCCGATAGCGAGAACGGTTTGTGTAAACTCATGGTAAGGGTACTGTACCATTACCATGAGTTTGCCTATGCAAACCGTATAGTAGCTATTCAAAGTCATCGTCTGACTTTTCAATATCAACCATGGGCATTAGGCGCGCTAGCATCAATTTCTTGTTTTATTTTCTTAGAGGTAATGCAGTTGGATTTTTGTAATAATTAATTATTTTTATGTTTTTACTCACATTTAGTTATACGAATCACAAGTTATTCAAATCAATATTGTAACACTTTTTTTAAATCCCGCGGAGGCAACCGGTGGCGACGGTGCACGATCTCAAACTGCCGCCACCGGTCTCGTGCCATGGATGAGATGTAACTAAGCCAGCGCTACTCAAAGTTTTGTCATCAAAATAATATTTAAAAAAAAACTGACTCCAAACCGAAAAAGGTAAGCGGAGGTGGTAACTCAATCTTGTATAAGTACATGTTCATTTGCTTGAGGCCGACTTCGATGTACTTACCTTTTTAGGGTTCCGCACCTCAAAAGGGAAAAATGGAACCTTTATAGGATCACTCGTGTGTCTGTCTGCCTGTCTGTCTGTCTGTCCGTCTGTCACAGCCAATTTACTCCGAAACTACTGAACCGATTAAGTTGAAATTTTGGTACACATATGTAAATTGGTGACCACAACACGGACGTGTAACGTTAATAAATGAATTTTAAACATGACGGCCAGTTTTCGGGGGCAAATTAGAAAATAAAAAAAAAGGTTTCCAATCTATATTGTGTGACATATCAAATAAAGGGCTCACTTTGAGAATCTTAAATATATATTTTTTTAATTTTAAAATAGATTGTTATTTAGGAAAATAGGCGAAAATTGTCCCCCCCCCCCCCCCCCTTATCTCCGAAACTACTGGACCTAAAGATTTAAAAAAAAATACTAAAAGTAGATCTTTAGCTATAGATTACAGGAAAACCTATAAGAAGTATATGGTATGTAAAGTAACATAGGAAATTTTAGATAATCATGTACGGAACGGAACCTTCTACACGCGAGTTTAACTCTCACTTGTCCGATTTTAATTATATTTATATATATATATATTAGAAAGAAAGAAAATACCATTTATTCGGCGCACACATAGCGTTTAGTACGAATAAAATTTCACATTGTACATAACAAAAACATCAGTAATCAAAAAAACAAAACAAGAAGAGGCAGTTATAACGATGCACACCGGAGTGTGCACGAGAGCCCAGCAATGTGTGCGGATGAACAGGTTCTGACTCAGCATGTGTTGCGATCGCGAGGCAATCCCAACGCTGTTATTCTGCCAGGACCTCGAAAAAGGATGGGAGTGCGAAGTAAAAACATTTATAAGATTATGGGTGTGTAAGTATTTATAAGATTGTGTGTATACGTGTTGCATGTTCGAGTAATGTGAAGAAACGAATATACTTATGATGAATACTAAGAAAACTAAATAAAGTGAAACAATAATATATGATTTAGATGAGTGTAATGATGAGTGATATACTTAATAATCGGAAGTGCAAAAGACTAAGACAAGTTCAAATGATAACAGTAACAGGATTCTACTATGACATGACGGATGGACAGATGTAAACAAAACTAACCAATAAGCACGAGACGGACAAACAGGTGAAATTACAGGTGGTTGGGTGGGTCAGTCAGTCAGTCTGTCAGCCGGCTCCAGTTTGGTTTAAGAGTAGAAGATTGAGTAATTTGTGCTGAAAAATAAATTTTGAATTGCTATTTCTAATTGGGGGAGAAAGATCGTTCCAGCACTTAGTGGCCAGGAACCGAAAGCTGCCTCGGAATGCTGCAGATTTGTGTCTTGGGACGCTGAGTGGCCTGCTTGATATTGATGCCGCCAGGTTAATTTATTTAATAGGTAAACAGGTTTTTCTGTTTTAATAACCCCAAATAAAAGAGTAGCAAGATGTAGATGTGGCCTGGCTTTCATTTTCAACATTTTTGCGTCATTTAGAAAAGGAGTCACTGATGTTTGAGGGGGAATTGAAAAACAAAAACGAGCACAGGCGTTTTGCACTCTTTGAATATTTTTTTGAGTTTTATTGTAGAGACAGGGGCCAAAAACAGTGTCACAGTAGGTGAATTTTGACAAAACCAAAGATTCACAGAGCTTGATGCGTAGGTCGTCAGATATAAATTGACGAATACTGTAAAGCACTTTGAGCCTGTAGAAGGCCTTACGCATGCAGTCCAGTATGTGTTCTTCGAACCGCAGTTGACAATCCATCTGGACGCCAAGATTGCGCGCTATGTATTCACGTTAGATTGAAACACCTCCGATGTGCACGTCGTGACTACACTGCGCAAAGTTGCTTATTTGTTTTTAGTGCCAAGGATAAGATATTTAGATTTGCTGGGGTTGAGGACCAGAGCATTCTTAGTGGACCACTCAGCAATACGAGTGAGATCACTATTCATGTGTTCAATTGCCTCAGTCGTATTACATTACATACATATGCATGTATATAATAATATGTAGACTGCACACTACTGCACAGTGCACAGTCATACCTTTGACGCGATGTGACACAAATGAAACCACTAAATGAGCGATCACCGTCTAGGACTCGTATGTTTGAGAATCACTATTCATCATGACATCAGAGACGCATTCTACGCTTGTAAACAGACGCGTTTGCCAAGCGAATGTCAACTTTATCTATTCTACATTTCAATCGATTAAGTGCATTATTTATTACGATGGATCTACAGCAGATATGAACGGTATCCGTTCTGAGGCAAAGAAAGAACATACTGTTGAGAACCGGAACTATACATTTTTTTTACACGTTTCGTTAGCTCATGTCAATAAGAACGGTGTTTGATTTACAACTCAGTGCCTGGAACAATAGTTTTTATCGCTAACATAATGCATCTGTCACTTTTTAATTAATATGCGGGTGCGAAAGGGATGAATGCTTTATGTGCGCGATAATTAGTGTGCTAAGCCCTCTGCGGCCCTAACATGCAAGACACAAAAATAATTTAAACGCGTTTATCTCTATGACCTGTTTGAACAAATTACGGTGTAAATTTAAGAATTCGTCAACAGATGGCGGTTCAAAGCTCTGATGTACGCTCAAATGTAAAGAGGTTGACAGTCTTCTTGTATTATTGGTCCATGATAATATCAAAATGTGGCGATTCACGTATAACACTTCTTTATCACACTTGTGCACAAAATATGCAACACAATGCCAAAGATAACAGCATCCTCAACAGGCAGATACGAAGGATAGGCGGTCTTATCGCTAGACAGAGATAGCTTTACTAAACAAATTTTTTAACTTAACAACTTTTCGTATTTCTATATGTGTATAATAACTAATTACTTGTAAAATTACAATTAAATTGATGTGAGTGATTGATCCTTCGCATAGGGATGTTTCCTGGGTAAAAAAATAGTTAGTCCGCCAGTTAGACTATCAAAAAATATTGAACACGTATTTTTTGTTTTATCAAAGTGTACAAAGTCGTTAAGCGGGTACTTCATTGCACTATATCTTCGTATTTTTTTGTTTAATTGATAAAAGAAAAAATATGTCTTCAATATATTTTATAATGTAAATGACGGACTAATTAGATTTTTTTTGGATCGACAGTGGCGCCATCGCTTGGCGAGTAGTTCAACCTCAATCTGATTACAATAATCAATTCTTACCATGCTCGTTTAAAAAAGTAATTAGTGCGCTGCAAATAAAATGCGCATACCCCGTTTTCATTTTAATAGACTTGTTAACGATCGACAGTTTACAATAGGTGCTAAGCATATTTCCTGGTGTTGTATTCAAAAGCTTATGGTTCAACAAATAGGGTTCATTGTATAAAGGATCAAATAGTTGTGAAGGCCACAACAATAACATTAAGATTATTCATGTATAAGATGACGCAATTCCAGTGGAGTGTTAATAGGTACGTGAGTGATTGAGTTTTGGTGCTTAAATAGTATATTATATTACACATTTATTATCATATTCCAACAGTCATTTTCTGAATAGGTTTCTAGGGTTGCTTTAAAAGCTTTATATTTGAGATAATTATTTATGAAAAAGAGATATAACCTATAAATGTACTAATAATATAGGTGGTACTCAACTCAATGTATATCAATGAGCTTCGTATTAGCCTAAATGTACTTTGCGTTTTATTCAACTGGCTTACAGATGGCGCTATTTTCAATACTGACTAGACTTGGACAATGTGAAACAGCTACGGTTGCCATTCAAGGGTTAATTTAGACGGACCCCAGACGGTTATGGAGTTTCCAACAAACAAGCTTATTTTTAACAGTTATTTTTGATTATTTTTGCCCCTTTGCCCCTCCCAGAAAAAAATCCTGGATCCGCCCTTGTTGCCATTCGTCCGAGTTTCCTCGGTTTTTCTCCTAGTTTTTTTGTTCGCTTATTTGTTTGAATACCCCGCTAGCTATCGTAGCGCCATCTAGTTTAACTGGCTACGATTGCTAGAAGGCGATTGTAGTCCTCATGTTTTAGCACTTTAATTTAATTCGCCTATAAGTTCATCTTCCTATTTCAGCTCACAATGAAGCTCTTCTTGCTCTGTCTGGCGCTGTGCTCGAACGCATACAGCTTCAAGATCCTGTGCATGTTTCCTGTGCCCACGCGCAGCCACAATATACTGGGCAAGGGCGTTGCCAGCGCGCTTTTAGAAGCCGGTCATGAGGTAATCAAAATCATAATGCCTATAGCCGCGGACCACTTTAAACAAAAGTTAAGTAGGTACTTTATGATGGTCGCTTTTTTACTATAATTGAATTATTTGTTAATAACTTAATTTTTTTCAAATGTATCCCAAATTGATTAGTCATTGGTCCAATGTTAGTTTTATGTGGGCAAACTACTAACTATATCCCTACAGATTCCCTACTGTTGGCTAATGGATGCCATCGGAAAATGCTACTAGGGTATAAATATCCGCTAAGAAAGGGAAATATTAAGAAAATTATAAAAGAAGGTAAAACAGTGGTTCAAATTATGTGTGGAAAATATTGCAGGCGAAGCTGTAGCGAGGCCGCTAGTGTTGTATAATCAAAGTTTTTTTTTTGCGCATTTATAGGTGACATACGTTACTCCATATCCAGACATCATGAAGTCAGTTAAAGGGTTGAGGGTCGTCAACGTCAGCCAAACCATCCAAATATTTGAAGGTAAGAACAATTTTATTGAGGTTCTTGAAGTAAAAAAAAGTGTGTGTGTGTCAGCTCCGACGCACGACAGGAGTTTACTCTTTACGAACGATTATGAAATAAACCAGTACCCATCATACCATGCTGTCATTTTTCATTTTGACATTTGACAGTAAATAATAAAGTTCCATATAAATGAATATAACCATGTCACTCATTGAATATAATAATTAATTGACACTTCGGGTCCCGTCGTCTTCCGATTGAGATCCGAGTTTTACCGATGGAAACATATTATTCACTATATCTGTATGCAATGTGAAGCGACCGACGCATCTTCGGCTAACATCGTGTGACTTCGTGTGACTCCGTACCGTGTGACAGTGTGACATCTTAGTTTGATTTTACTCCCCATAATTTGTCATAAGTACCCCGGGCTTATATTGTATATGAAAATCGATTCTTAAGGAGTAAACTCCAATAAGTTATTTTATTTTGTTGCATGGTTAGTAGGATTGATACACAATGAAATAAAAATTAATTTTTCATTGTGTCTATTCGAAAAACGACGATTGGTTCCTTAATGCGAGTGATAGGGGTAAACAGAAGACATAGACTAGTAAAATTTTAACTTTGTAGCCTGAATAGATAATATAAAATGGCTGTGACATACCGACAGACGGACAGACGGACATGACGAATCTATAATCCGTTTTTGCCATGGGGCTACGGAACCCTAAAAAGGAAACAAAGTAAATCGCGCGAACTACGTCCCATCGTCTTCCTTGACTCTGTTCACGGATTGTTAATACCTCATTTTCATACAGCCAATGCCACTGCTGCTCGTGCTGCCCGAAATAATTCCCGCATACTGCTTTCGAAGGCAGTGGGTGTTTACATGCTGCTTCCTGACTCACGGCGCGCCAGGCGACGCGAGTAGCAGCGGCAGGAGCAGGAGAAGTGACCCATTTACATACTCGCGCTGCCCACTTCCATGCCCACTTGCCTGCTCACTGCAGCTACATGGGCAACGCGAGTAGCAGCGGCAGGAGCAGGAGAAGTGACCCATTTACATACTCGCGCTGCCCACTTCCATGCCCACTTGCCTACTCACTGCGGCTACATGGGCAACGCGAGTAGCAGCGGCAGGAGCAGGAGAAGTGACCCATTTACATACTCGCGCTGCCCACTTCCATGCCCACTTGCCTGCTCACTGCGGCTACATGGGCAACGCGAGTAGCAGCGGCAGGAGCAGGAGAAGTGACCCATTTACATACTCGCGCTGCCCACTTCCATGCCCACTTGCCTACTCACTGCGGCTACATGGGCAACGCGAGTAGCAGCGGCAGGAGCAGGAGAAGTGACCCATTTACATACTCGCGCTGCCCACTTCCATGCCCACTTGCCTGCTCACTGCGGCTACATGGGCAACGCGAGTAGCAGCGGCAGGAGCAGGAGAAGTGACCCATTTACATACTTGCGCTGCCCACTGCCATGCCCACTTCCCTGCTCACTTCGGCTGCATGAGCAACGCGAGTAGCAGCGGCAGGAACAGGAGAAGTGACCCATTTACATACTCACGCTATCCACTTCCCTGCTCACTTCAGCTGCATGAGCAGCGCGAGTAGCAGCGGCAAGAGCAGGAGAAGTGACCCATTTACATACTCGCGCTGCTCACTTCCCTGCTCACTTCGGCTGCATGTAAATGAGGCATAACAGTGTATTGCATTGCATTGCAAATAGCTGGCTGGCAGACTAGACACACTTGACTTTGACTTCCAGGACTTGACATAATCAACACGGCTACGAAGGGCGACTTCCGCAAGGTATTGGCTTTCGGGCGGCAGATCAGCTCCATAGCTGTTGAGGACAAGGAAGTGCAGAAGATCCTTAAAACTGAGAACTTTGATGCGGTCATCAGCGAATGGTTCTTCTCCGATGTTCATGCAGGGTAAGGCTTTTAAATAGCCAAAATTAATCACCATCCCTTCAGTCGATCATCATGATAGCCGGTGGGTACTGCACCGCTCGATTATTTGTTAATAACTTAATTTTTATTCTAAACTTATCCCAAATTGATTAGTCATTGATTGTTGGAATTTCTATCCTACTGTAACACAAAATCTTCATACTTAAAACTTATTTACTACTTTTTTATTCGGTCTGCTATTAAAGCGTGTTTTTTAGTTTTTTAAACTATAATTTACGCGAAGCCTAAAAAAATCACGCTCTTGTCAGTAACGCACTAAAAAGTACAAAAGACCCTCATCACTAAGGTATACCTATTGGACTCGTCAAACCAAACACAATTAGCCCAATCTCAAGGGGTTTACTAGTAGTCATTGAAGAGTTCTACTATCCACCTCCTGACTCCATGGTCAGATCAGCTCGATGGTACCAAATTATTGTATTGTCATCCAAATAGCATACACTTGCAAAGTTTCAAATATTTACGACCATTAGAAGTAGGTTAAAATTACGCTGAAAGATTCCATTACATACATACAGGTCAAACTAATAAAAGCGTGTTAAAAACCTCCAAAAAATTGCCAGCTTTATTTCCTAGTAAAAGTTACACTAAGCGATGTCTTTTGCATATTAAGGCGAAAGGATTTGGTCTGTGTTCACAGGTTAGGGCTAAGCACATTAACGCTGTTTCGCGCATAATGTACGATAGTAGAACTGTCACTTTTTAACTAACTGGCTGGTGTGAAAGACAGATAGAGAGAGAGAGAGATAATAATAATAGATTAAAATAATGCGATAATAGTAGATTGTTGCACCAAGCAGAAAGTGATTCATTATTGCGCATCATTTTTGCTGAGTATTTAAGGCCATAATGATGAAATTAAAGCGTAGTTGGAAGAAAAAGTTGTTTGCTATTCTCTGCTTCGCTACTTTTCAGGATAGCGGCAGTACTCCAAGCCCCATGGATCCTGCTTAGCGGAACGGTGATGAGCACACACATGGAATCCCTCGTGGACGACGTCAGGACCATCGCCATCCTGCCAAATATGCTAGTACAGTTCCCAATACCCATGAGTCTGTGGCAGCGACTGCAGAACACTGCCATGATCTCCGGCATAACCTTCGGGACCTGGTGAGTACCCACCCTAACCCTTACTGAGTAATACTGGCAAAAAACTGAACTACCCTCAGATATTTTCTATGGGTTTATAAATGGATGGGAACTAAGGATTGGGTATTGGGGACAGCCCCATAATTTGTCTTTGTCCCCCCATTAAAATATGTGGTGGGGATGGGGACTACTGGGTTTTTTTCATTTATCCAACTGAGGTACTGGGTGGTTATTGGAACTTAAAATATGTTACTTTAAATACCATAGACTTCTTATAGGTTTTCCTGTAATCTATAGGTAAAGAACTATTTTCAGTATTTTTTTCAAAATTTTAGCATCAATAGTTTTGGAAATAAGGAGGCGGGAATGGTCAAGTTTCGCCTATTTTCCTAAATTACTTCCAAACTATTTTCGTTGAAATTCAAAAGAAAATATATTTAAGATCCTCACAATAAGCCCTTTCATTTGATATGTCACACGATATAGGTTGCAAAAGTTTTTTTATTAACTTACTAATTTACCCCCATAAGTAGCCCCCATGTTTAAAATTCTTATATTTACGTCACGCGTCCGTATTGCGGTCAGACAGATACACGAGTGATCCTATAAGGGATTCATTTTTTCCTCTTGAGGTACGGAACCCTAAACAATCCTAGAACTAAGCCTAGCAGTAACGAAATGTAAAGGAATATTCCCCCTCCGCCCCTTTCCACCTACCCCAGCGGCACAGCGCTTGCAGTCAAACTATAAGTACTTACTTCAACGATGACTTCGTATCTAGTCTTAACATCCCATTCCAGGTTGGACCAAGCGAACAACGAAGCTCTGTACCAGACCCTGTTCGCCCCCATAGCGAAGGCTCGCGGCGTCGTGCTACCCTCTTACCACGACGCTCTCTACAATGTGTCGGTGATACTCTCCAACTCGCACCCGTCCACCTCACCAGCCCAGAGCTTACCACCAAATGTTGTGGAAATAGGGGGATACCATATCGAGTCAAAGATACCACCGCTGCCTAAGGTAAGTTTTTCCCCTTTTATGAATATATACTATATTTGACGTAAAAAAATATAAATACTACTAAACTACTTACTTACTAAACACTAAACTACTACACTACTACTAAAAACACTATTACTATAAAAACAAAGCACTACTACTGTATACTTTAAAAACAGAGAAAAAATAAATTGATTCTGCTGTACCCTTTGGGGTCGATTTGAAAATAACAGTCCTTGCCTTGGAATAGCTATTATAAGATTTTGTCACAGTCTGGTTAGGGCTCATCCATAAAGTACGTCACACCTTATGGGGGGGGGAGGGGTCGACAAAGTGTGACATTGTGTGACAAGGGGTGGGAGGGGTGATAAGTTTTGTGACGTCACATTTAAAAATCTAATACATCTAAGAGTTAAAATGCCAAAATTGATCTATTAACGAAAAATTTGAAAATATTTCCGACTCTACCTGGACAGACATAAGGTTTAAATTGTTTTGTTGGCGAGTTCACACTCTCTCTACTAGTGTAACGCGCGGGTCCCGTTTTTACAAATGTTTCATTTGATGTTGATTATATTAAAAAGTAATTTAATTGGAAATAAAACTAATTTCGGAACTGCTATTTTAGTTTAATAATTTGTAGATGTAAAATTATGCAAAATATGTGACGTCACACTAGGGAGGGGGGGGTCTTACAAATGTGACCAACTGTGACAAGGACGGGGGAGGGGTCAAAAAATCACGAAATTAATGTGGCGTACTTTATGGATGACCATGAAGCCGGCATGAAGTCGGTTTTTTTTATAATGTTTTTTTTTTAATTATTTATAATTTTTCAATTAATATACTATATGTCACTTCCACAATAGGCCTTCCTGAAAAATTCTAATTAGTGCGTTATTTACATTATGGTAAAAAATTTCTTTTGTCGATTAAACAAAACATTACGAAGATAAAGTATAAATTAGTGATAAAGTGCGTTAAAGTTCCGCGTGACGTCATGAGCCCCCACTCCCGAACTTTGATGCGCGTTATCTTTGTCAATTTTGATTGATTTGATAAAGCAAAAAATACATGTTCAATATTTTTTGATAAACTAACTGACGGACTAAAGTTCAAAGTGATATATTCGTAAACTGATATATAACTGATTACGGTGGTGGATATAAATAAATTAATATTAATTAGAATTATATATTTTTTTTCCCCAGGAAACATCCCTATTAAGACAAATCCAACGACACCTCATATATTAAAACCCGTCAAGCTGTTTAAGCTAAGAGTGGGCCAAAGAAATAGATATACATATACACATTATTATTATTATTATTATTACCCAGTCAGTTTAATTAACTAAATGT
The DNA here is from genome assembly GCA_947859335.1 of Tortricodes alternella. NCBI lineage: Eukaryota > Metazoa > Arthropoda > Insecta > Lepidoptera > Tortricidae > Tortricodes > Tortricodes alternella. Next base: position 713,894 of record OX401972.1, read on the forward strand.
AGTCCCGCGCTTTTTTCCTCTAATACTGAGGGCGGGGTCGCCCGGCTATGTGAAGTCTATTCGCTATAATGGTCTGCGGTGTATAATAACTGTTCTACGACCAATCATTTCATTCTAGAACCTCCAAGACCTCCTAGACAGTTCTCCGCAAGGCGTGGTCTACTTCAGCATGGGTTCCGTGGTGAAATCCTCGGCGCTTCCTCAGGAGCACAGGCAGGACCTGATTCGGATCCTAGGTGAACTGCCCTACACCGTGCTATGGAAATTCGAGGAACCCCTCGATGATCTGCCGAAGAACATCCACATCAGTCCCTGGATGCCGCAGACTAGTATCTTAGGTAAGACTCTTGATTCCAGGCGACATTAGGGATGACTTTCGAGCCGTAAACAGCTCAGATACATAATCGGAGTATTCACGGGTCACTTTGGGGTTAAGTATATCTTAGCCAAGATGGGACTCTCTGACAACACAAGCTGTAGAATGTGTGGCGAAGAGAAAGAAACAATGAAACACATCATGTGTGAATGTGACGCCCTCGCCAGACTAAGAATGAAAATCCTTGGCAATGGATATCCAGAACCAGGGGAATTCAAGGCACTACCACTGCGCTCCCCAGTGCTTAGGAAAAAGGGGTAATTACACAAAAGATCCCATAGGGTCGAAGTGTATCCGCAAGGACCCCACCCTCTAAGATAAGATAAGGGATGTCTTCAGAGTCTAGTTTTTGGACTTTCTTAATTCCTACCTAATAACTGGTAGTGCAGGTCTGTGCTCAGCAGTTGCACGTCTCACGTATATAGTTCTGATGATAATTGTTTATTAACCTACATTTTTCGTACGGTCGTTGTGTATTTTAATGAGCATGGTTGGATGAATAAAACCCCAGCACAGAAACTCTATAAGAGGTATACACAGCTTATAACGTTAAAACTAGAGTTATAATGGCTGTATAAGCTCTTATACAGTTTGTGTGCTGCTTGGGAACAAGAGGACTGACATTTGCCTTACAGCAATCGTAGCTCAGAAATAAGCTGGAGTTGCTAGGACCCAGTTAAACTATACGGCGCTGCCACCGTAACCAGCGGAGTATTCAATCAAATACAACGAAATTAAATTATTTTCATCATACTTGCTCGAAAAGGGTGTTATTATACGCAGGCGTATAGAGCAGCTATAGCCGATTTAGCTGCTCTATACGTGGGACCCGTGGGAGTTATGGATTTTGTATGGTTTATAACTCCCGCTGAAGTTGGCGCGGCGCCGGCTCCGGCGGTGATCGTTTTCTTATACAAGTAGCGCGCAACCGACGCGACATAGTTTCTTCTACCCACCTGCGGCCCTAACATGCAAGACACAAGGATAAGTTAAACTGTCTTATCTCTAAGTGCGTCTCTCTCACACTAGTGTCGACGAAAGAGATAGTCAGAGATAAATGGGTTTAACTTATCTATGTGTCTTACATGTTAGGGACGCTGATGGTTATTCACGGTGTACAATGGTTTTTTTTGTCCAATTTTTATTTCATTTCCTCGCAAATATGATGAAAAGCATTGTGTGTATCACGGGCAGTAAGGGGATAACAAACTCGAGTCATTAAAAGCCCTCCCGCGTTCGGCTTCGGGCTTCTAACAGACTCTCGTTAGTTATCCCCTTCTTACGGCCCTAGATGCACAACGTACTATTATTGAGCGAAAGGGCGTGGATCGTGGGCGCGTTCTTACTTGTCGTTTGTGAAAACTAAGGATATTTGGAGGACATATTTGTCGCGGTCAGTAGGATCCCTACAAAACAATTTGATCTCCAATCATTCACGTCACCTCATTTCAGCCCATCCAAAGGTGAAGCTTTTCATCACGCATGGCGGGATCCTCTCGACCCTGGAGGCAGTGAACGCCGGCATTCCTCTCTTGGCCGTCCCGGTGTACGGAGACCAGAGCACCAACGCGTTCCGGGCGGAGCAAGCTGGATACGCGCTCAAAGTGCCTTTCAGACCCTGGTCCGCTGAGGCGTTCAAGAAAGCACTGCATGAGATACTTAGCAATGATAGGTAAGTTATGAGAAATGAATTTCGCAGGTAAACAGCAGTCCAAAGTATGTTTGTAATAATAGCATGGGCGAATAAAACAATATGACTCTGACGCCGTAGCCGTAAGCCGTATAAGCCGTAGCTGCTAAGACATAGTTAAAGTAGATGGCGCTACAATCGCACCCGCGACATATTCAATCAAATACAATGAAAATTATATAATTTATTAAACAAAATGGCACGTGTAGTGCGTCTTTACACATCTTTTGAGAAAACGATCAGCTTTTCGAAGGAAACCATTATTGTTTGAAAGAATTGTAGCCGCAATTTAAAAGTTCACCGAAAGATGGCGTTACAATATCCGAGGAACGCATGATTGTAAGGAGATTGACAGTCCTCTTGGTTTATGGTTCGTGTATTTGTTTTCAGTTACTACAAGAAAGCAAAGCATTTGTCCACAGTGTTCCACAAGCGTCCTGTGGCACCCTCCAAGCTGATTTCGCATTATATCGAAACTGCCATTGAGACCAAAGGTAACTAGATAGAATATAGATGACGCCAGTGAATGTAGATGTGCTCAGGTATGCCACATTCAGTGTAACTAAACTAGTAATTGTAAGCGATATTATTGATTAGGTATATCATTTATATATTTTAGGGGGAATCAAAATTATAAAAATCATCATTAGGTATGTCATAAATAGGCGTGTTTCCTGAAGAGTTCTAATTAGTCCGTCATTTACATTTTAAAAAGATATTGAACACATATATTTTCTTTTGTCAATTAAACAAAAAATTACGAAGATTTAGTGCGTTGAAGTTCCGCGAGACGTCACGACTTTTTACCACGGCTGAAAGGTGACGTCATGAGCCCCTACTCCCGAACTTTGATGCGCGTTATCTTTGTTAATTTTGATCGATTTGCTAAAGCAAAAAATACGTGTTCAATATTTTTTTATAATGTAACTGACGGACTAATTATAATAATTATTTTTTTACCCAGGAAACATCCCTATTAGCAAGTTATATTATTTGATCCGTGGACCAATATATCCTGACACCCTTTAGCCTAACTTTTACTACCAAATAAAACTGCGAATATTGCGAGGCGCGGGGCGCGTTTAGAGTGCTGTGACTGTGCGTTTGAGGTTATGCGCACCCGCGGCTGCTTGTAGCCCCGCCGTTTGTGGTTTTTTGCGTCTAATGCTGGCAGCGGGGGTCGCCCAGGCTATGCGCATCTATTGAATATAAGTTCTGTGATGGATCCAAAGTAATCCAAACCATGGACCAATAAATACAAGGTGACTGTCAACCTCCGTATATTTAAGCATATGCCGGAAAAGCTAGCTTCCCTGGCTAATACTAGATGGTGTTACAAAAAAATGTATTGTATCTTAGTTCGGAAGCCTGTGACTAGATGACGCTACTAGAATTAACCTGGGAGATATTCAATCAAATTAAATTAAACTAATTCATTTTTGTCTTCAAACTTTCGTTGATTCGGCTTATTTCGCGTTTTTTGTAAAAACTAGCATAGTTGTTTAAACGAATTACAGCGTAAATAAGAATTCGTCAATAGATGGCGAGTCAAAGGTCCGATGTACGCTCAAATGTATAGAGGTTGACAGTCTTCTTGTATTATTGGTCCATGTCTAAACTAAGATCACCCTAAGTTGTTCGTTAGTCCTTTCTTTTAAATCGTCCGTGAGAGGTTTCAACAGGGGGCTGAACAATTTCTTGAGTGGCGGTAGCGTACAAGACAGAGCGTGGGCAGAGAGAGTGCGAGCAGCACAGGAGGCCTAAATCCAGCAATGGATGTCTTTTACCTGAAATGATGATGACTAGCGCCATCTGTTGTCGAGTAGAATTAATATACGTATTTTTTTTTCAGGTGCCTACCATTTGCGTTCGCAAGCACGCCACTACCAATGGTACCAGCGCTACATGCTCGACCAATTCGCCATCATATTCGCAGCCCTCTATGTTATAGGAAGATTAATTAAAGTCGTATTTAGAACTCTTAAGAGTTTAGTTGTAAAGTCTGATAAGGTTAAAAACAAAAATAAAAATGAGAAGTCTTCGAAAAAGAAGGTAAAGGCACAATAAATTGAGGCAATAGAGTATAGCTGTCAAGATTAAAGTTTATCTTTACATAAACTAGATGGCGTTGCCAACTTGGCAAGAACAAATACGCAAAAGTTAAAAAATATGTTTTAACTTAAAGCTTCTGTAATCCTTAGTAATATCATCAAACAAGAGGAACGTCAATCTCCTTAAAATCTTTTAATGCCATCTATCAGTGAATTTCATAAATTACGGCTGCATTTCCGTCAAACAATGGTCCACAACGTGTAACACTGCATACACATACTATTTTGGTCAAAAAAAAACTTTAATTTCAATGTATTTGATTGAATACCTCGCTGGCTTGGATTGTGGTGCCATCTAGTTTAACTGGGTTTTAACAGATTCCGCTTATTTCCAAGGTGAAATCGCCTTAAACCGATGGTCAGTCCTCTAGTTTCTAAATCCAAAAGGGTATATGTGTCCTTCTTTCGCATAATATCACTATGATTTGTAGCATAAAGAGGGTACATTTTATCCTGGACAAATGCTGTGTCCGGGGAGACTAAGCATGGGTGATAGGTAGTTTCATTTAAAGAATGGATCAAACATGTATACTGTTAGAATACTTTTTAATAAGATAAAACATATTTTATGTTTGATTTAATATTATAATTAGTAAGTAGAAATATATGTCATTGTATAATTGTTATCATTTCGTGGTTTTCTCCCACTTATCCTACATTCTACAGACTCCATGACTCCTACCATGGACAAATAAAGCAATAGAGGACTGTCAAATCACCACACAATAAAGCATTCCTCGGATAGTGTAATGCCATCTATCGACGAATTTCTTAAATTGCAGCTGCAATACCTTCAAACAATGATTTTCTTTGAAAAGCTGGTAGGTTTCACAAATAATATCTATAGATGCACTACACATGCCATTATGTTCTAGGGCATGTAACACAGTAACAGACTACATAATGGATAGGGATGTTTGGAACTAATCTGGACTATAGTGTTGGGCAGGACATGAAATTAAAATGAGTTTGAGGGAGTAACTCCTTTTACAAAACGAAGTGGTACGATGTCCTACCTCAAATGAGGTGAGGTACTATGCGGAGCTTATGCCTCACTCTCCTGTCAGCGTATCACACTGTACAGAACGGATCGTGCTTGTTTATCTCACTCACACCCTGAGTTACTCGCTACGTTGTCTACGCTATGCTATCGTCTATTTCGCCTCACTCGCATGGTTTGCTCTGCTTGTCTACTATCAGTGGGACATTTTTACGAAGTGTTGTGACAATCTAATAAAGTGAGCGTGACATTTAAGGTGCCTTATGTATGAGTAGCTCAACACTACCTGACTAGCACCAGCGATCTCTTGGTCTCGAAAGCCATACTTAGATTTGTATAAAACAGTAGACATCATTGTGAACTAGTTTACTGTTTTGAAAAAATACCTCAGTTTCTTGCTGGCTCTTGTAAGTAGGTTTTTTCCGAACCAATGGTAGATTAATTCCTTGACCTTCATAAGAGCTTGTAAAAGCCTTATTGAATAAAGATATTTTGACTTTGACTGCCCCCAGAAAAAACATTGCTACGCCCTTGCATCCAAGGCACGAAACATACTAACCAGCTTGTCTTCCAGAATATTTACAAGACAAATCTGTTCCATTCTTCCTGAATTTGTATAATAGCTAGTATCGAGCTTGTAAAATGTAGTCACTGAGCTACATGGAATATTATGTAAATTAAAACACCATATTTTCATGAATCTTATACTTAAGTAATCACACATTCTTAGGTTAGAGCTTATAAGTAGAATTATCGTCGACCGCGTCCCCGGCCGCCACGGCCGCCTCTCGGACCTCCGCGTCCTCCACGGCCTCTTCCGCGGCCACCTCTGGCGCTTCCGCCTCTCTGGAAACCTTCGCGCTTGCCGCGGCCTCTGGGAGCATCGTCGATTAACAAAGTCTCCAATGGTAGACTGTCTGGCAACAAATAGTACCTAATGTTGTTCCCGCGAATGCTTAAAGTCTCCAACTGCAGCTCTTCTTTACTTTTGAGCGTCACTTTCACAGCCTTCAGGTGAGTGTTCATAGCGACATCGACGCCAGTGATGGTTCCGTGCACAACACTGCCGTTCTTCAACTCAATCGTCACTGTTTCGTGACTAAGTTTCATCAAAAATCTAACCAGTTTCATGTTTGCTGTTTATTTTAACTATTTTAATATAAAAACAGTTCCGGCGTCTACCCTCTTATTCTAACCTCAATCTTAATCAATGCTAACAATGCAATATGGCGACTTATTTTTTTTTAAATTAAACAAAACGAAACAACTGACGGTTTAAGTTTATTGCCACTTTACAATATTATATTGATACATTAAGCCATAGGTATATACGTCATATATAATGGTTAATAAAAATTGGTATTTTGATTTCAAGAAATGTGAGTTAGCCTCCGTGAACTTAGATTTAAAATATACGGTTTTTAAACCACAACCTACAATATAATATTTATAGAATAATTAAACTTAGGCTAGGCTGACCTACAATATAACTGTGCAAAATTACTGGTTGCACAATAATATTGATCGTCAGAAGTCGATATTGACCGTCAACATCATTCAAAGTCAAAGTCAAAGTCAAACTATCTTTATTCAATTTAGGCTTTTACAAGCTCTTATGAAGGTCAAGGAATGAATCTACCACCATTGTAGTGACAATCAATATTATTGTGCAACCAGTTATATTGTAGGTCAGTACATACTCTTTGGTCAGTACCTAGCCTTACAGTATAACTGGCATAGTGATTATATTCTCTTTGGCTGCTAGGGCTGTTTGGTGACATTAATTTGCTTTAAATTTTGCTATCAGACGAAAAGTAAGAAACTTATTTTCGCAAAAGCCCCGAGTCGCCGTTATAACAAGAAGAACTTATTTTTAAATATTATTTATCGTTAGGTGTTTAATTGTTAAAACAATGAATGCTAATGCTATTGCTGATCTAGGAGAATACGTGGTGGATCAGGTGCCTGAGCCTGAGGAAAAGGAGAAGACTATTTGTGCACGACTCGTCTTTACAAATAAACAGGTGGGTAAATATTGTTGATAGCGTTAGCGACTATAGCGTAGCTTTTCTTCTTTATTTATCGTGTAAGTTAAGGTGCTTGGCCCCCAGTTCTCGGTGCATTCGAGATAATGTCGATTGCGAGATTAAACGTCAAATTCATACAGTTGTGTCAAACGACTGTATGCGGGTCATTCTTGAGAATTAGATTATTCATCTCATTTTCTTGACGTTTTTTATTTTATAAAATTTTGACTTAGTTACAATTAAATATGTAATTTTATTTAATTATAAGCATATTTATCGAATTGGTATCGCTTTCGGTCAATTTGGTAGGAAGATATACGACTTTAAAATTTTAACTGCCAAGCAAATGAGATAAGACGACAGCGGCATCATAAAAACAATAAGCGAATCAACATTTTAGTAGTATGTTTGAGATCAGATGATTTATTAAATGAAAAAAAAAAATGAAAATATTAAAATATAATATTTTATACAGTACATTTCGTGGAAACCGAAGAAAATATTCTAAGGTTCACTTTAGCACAAAATTTAATATTTCAGTCCTGCTATCGATGGAATAAAATTCTAAATAAATTAATCAATCATATGCAATGCGAATCAAAAGAGAATATTTAGAAAACTTGAGAAAACTATCATTACTGTGCTCAAAACGCCAAGAGAATGAGAGCCAACGAACTGAGAAAAAGTTAGTTTCTTGTCGATTATGCCGAAACTGTTATTAATACAGGAATAACTATTAAATGAAAACATGCAGTCATTCATGTAGTTTTGTTTTCACTTACAACTTTATGCCAATTGCAGGAAATAAATTTTATATGAAAATACACAACAATGATAATCATAGTGAACCAAAGCCAAGCAAATGATAGATTTACCCTCATAGCTCAAAGCTCCAGCGATGAGTCACGTCCTCTCCCTGCGGCTTTAGAAGCGTTACTGATGCTGTACAGGCACGGCAGGTTCAACTCATAGAAAGACGTTTAGGTAGGGATGTGCACGTTGAAGTGAGACACCATGTAAATGATAGCTTACCTCCGGACAAACCTTTTATAATTATTCTAAAAAAAACTACGATAAACACAGGAACCATATTTTTTCATTCAAATCAATAACTAATATTCTAAAGATATGACTCAAAACATTACTTGATTTCAATCCATGAATTGGTCTTTTCGGGGTAGTTTGTTCACAAAATGGCAAATGGACGCACCAAGATAATGAGGTTTTACATGTTTGATATTTTTTTACGGGTAATTTTACTTACCTTATACAAAAAAGAAATCGTGCCCCAGTTCGATTAAGTGGTAATGTAACTAAAAAAAAATAGTAAGGTCAACTATTTTAATTCTACGGGTACTTTTTCACTCTCCCGCACTGACGTTTAATCTCGATTGTGAAATTATCTCGAATACACCGAGAATTGGGGGCTTGGTCCTTGTAAATGAGGGTACTATATGCTCTAAGTTCCCAGCGGCCCTAGCATGATAAATACGGGATAAGTTAAACCAGTTTATCTCCTGGACTATCTCTGTCTGACATGCTAGGCCGCTGTAGTGATGAAATAGAAATTGTCAAAAAACTAGTTCGCATACACGCCCCTTAATACTATAAAAGTGGGTAGGTCAATATTTTTAGGATTGGCAACAATGACGTTTTATTTCAAAAGTTTGATCAATGCAGCTGTATCATAGCCCCATAGTCTCCTATAGTAAACATCAAACAATGGAAGGCGCGTTAGATTATTCAGTTACTGCCCAGTTTTCTGAAAAGGAAGATGCCGATGAAGTACAAAGAATCCCCGTTAATCGAGAGGTTCAGGCGCGATTAATATTCACACGAGAGCAGGTGAAATGTTTATTTAAATAATAAAAAATAACAATTTAATTACAATAGCTCAAGGTTTATTCTAGTTAAATGAAATTTAAGTAATCAAATAAAAAAATATGAATCCAAAGGAGCATGCAGTACGACCCTCACCTGAAGAAGATCACCATTCAAAAAATCGAATGACAAAACCCAATGTTAATCTTTGGGTCCTATTAAAGGCCCGGGCATACGAAACGCGGTTGCGGCGCGTTTGCGGCGCGAACGCGGGTCCGCGCCGTTGTGGAACGGCGCGGGCGGATTTACTATGGCACACCAAAGTAGCCGCGGGACCGCGGCGGTCCCGCGCCGCCGCGGTGTGGCATGGTATATCCGCCCGCGCCGTTCGACAACGGCGCGGACCCGCGTTCGCGCCGCAAACGCCCCGCAACCGCGTTTGGTTTGCCCCGGCCTTTAGAGTTATGTTAGATAGCAAAGAAGTTATATTTATTTTATATTAAATATTCTTACAGGAAAATGACTTGCGAGAAGCTTTTAATCTATTGGATTACACAGGGGAAGGAAAAATAAAGGCTGAGGACTTTCGTGTCGCTATAAAAGCTTTAGGTAGTATCTGAAATAGCAACTCCAACGCTTTTGCTGGAGGCAAATGTAGCTAATGTAGTTAAAATAGAAAGCTCAATGAAGTATTTTAGACTATTTCAGCTAGTCATTAAGTACCTACCGTCATTACGGGGAACGAATTTAAAATTTTCAGCCGCTCGAAAGTTACGTACAAAAGTACTAAACATTTTGAAGAACCGTAATTTTGGAATCTTAGATCTAGAATTTTTCCTTTTTCATTTTCCCTTTCTCTAATTCTAAAGATAGGTTTCATAGAATCTAAATCGTTTTTTTTAAAGCGCAACTTTCGAAACGCGCTTTAAATTTACAAATCGTTACCCCAGCTTCCTATACTTTTTCTGTATGTAAAAATAAAGGTAGGTATATCAACTGCTTTAATTCCGATTTCATCCACGAACTGTTTTGTCCAAGGTTACGAGCCAACCAAGGAGGATCTCCAGCAGATGATAAACGCAGTGGACAAAGGCCAGTCAGGCAAGCTCAGTTTTGAAAATTTTGAGACTGCCATCATGCGCAAGATCATGTCTCTTGACAGTGACGGAGACATCATGAAGAGCTTCCGGCTGTTTGACAAAGATGACACTGGTATAGCTTTGAAACCTTCTAATATTATAAATGAGAAAGTGTTTCGCTATCGTTTACGTCACATTAAGCAATGGAAAAACATATTTTGGCAAATAAGACTAGAGTGACATACGCTAATTTTTCCCGCACACAAGCACAGTTCCCGCGGAAATGGCGATACTTAAACGAATTCCATGCGTACAAAATCGAGAACAAAAGCTGAAACCTAGCCCCCAAATCTCGGTGCATTCAAGATAATCTCACAATCGGGATTAAATGTCAGTGCATACGGTCGTTTGACACAACTGTATGAATCTGACGTTTAATCTCGCAATCGACATTATCTCGAATGCACCGAGAATTGGGGCCCTAGTCCTACAGCTACCGAACAGAAGGTGTGACTAGTGCAACCTCTCATAAAACGTATTTCGCTCGATTCTTTCTCTTAGTCTATTTAAGAATAACTATACAAAAAAATCCCATAGAGTCGAAGAGCTTTTACTTTACGACAAAAAAAAAAAAAAAAATTTTATTTATGTTTTACTCCAGGAATGATCAGTTTTGACAATATGAAGCGTGTCGCAGAAATTCTTGGCGAATACCTTACGGATGAAGAGATTGAAGAAATGATGGATGACGCTGATAAAGATTTTGATGGATATGTAAGTATATTACCACTATATTACTGTGATGTGATTCTCTTACAAGCGCAGCGGCTGATCAGCAGATAAACAAAGCTAATGATTCAGGCTAGCCACTGACCTACAATATAACTGTGCAATATAACTGTGCAATATAATTGTGCAACCAGTGACATTGCACAGTTATAGCACAAAAGTAAGTAAGTTAAAGTATAAATATAGCCGCATCGCTGATCAACCGCTGCGCATTCTGAAGATAATCACATGGCTGGTTAGATATAATCGATTACTTCCTATACTAATACATGTAATTATTTGTTGTTCAAGGTGTCGGTACATGAATTCATGAAGATGATTAAAAGCAGTGTTAATATAGTAACTCCTTAAAAATGTTCAAGCAATGACATTAAATATAATTAATATTATATTCCATATGGTTGCGTATATACATCCTTTGTGAAAGATCTTAGTAATATTATTTATTGCCCTAGCAACTCTGTGACTCTAGCTAAGTTCTTTAAGTATAGGTACCTCGCCACATGTAAAAAGAGCCATACAAAACGTATGGCCGTCAGCGCTCTTTTTACATGTGGCGAGGTATATGCAATTCTTATTTTTAACCCCCGACGCAAACAGGAGGCTCTTGTATATCTGTCTGTGGCATCGTAGCTCTACCCAATGGATGAACCGATTTTGTTTTGTTTGAAGGATGACTAAGGCTAGCCACTGACCTACAATATAACTGTGCAATATCACTGGTTGCACAATAATATTGATCGTCAGTAGTGGATATTGACCTTCAATATCATCTACTGACATTCAATATAATTGTGCAACCAGTGATATTGCACAGTTATATTGTAGGTCAGTGGCTAGCCTTAGATACCAGAACAAAATTTGGTACCGAATGAATTTTGAGTTTTTTTGTTCTCTTTTGCTGTACAATCTTGTATTTTTGTTCAAAATGACGAGCTGTGTTGCTACATTCTAAATGTAAGCTGTGCTGCGATTTTCACTTAGATTATAGAAGTAAAAGATACGCCGTAAATTAATTGAACCTACGACTGTAATGCTACGCTGCTCCCGCAAACATCAGCGCCCTAATGAAAAAACAAGATGGCTGTATTTTATTAGTACGTCGATTTCAAATATGTATACGCCTTACGTCAGTCAGTGACAGTATGACCAAATTAAGAAGATTGTAATAATGCTGTCATAAATAAACACTAAATTACCAATATTATTTAGTATCATAACCTTACAGGCCAAACAAATGCGCATATGTTTTGTATGAATCCGTGGCCTGTATAGTTGACGTTTTAGGCGGCATGGCTTGACGGTTTCAACGTTTACTCTATTAGTATTCTATACTCTAAGGATTTTCACGTCTGCTATCTAATCTGTGCTAAGAATCGTGTTAATCTGTGTGTTTCTCACATTGTCACATTGTGGCTTAAAGGTCTTAGGAGCCAGGCCAAACAATCCAAAAAAAAATGTTTCTCAAATTGACATTGACAGACACCAACACAACGTTCGTTTTAGCTTCAAATTTGTTTTCCTCTCATCTACCATCCAGGGGAGTATAAATAAATTAAATACTTGATAGATATTAAAACAAAGTTCTAGAAGCAAATTATGGGTAAGTAATAAAGCAGCACATACATTTCATTCAATTCATATACAAAATATAAGTTCTGTACTATGCCTAAATAAATAACTATTCCAGACACCGAAGATTTAACGTTAGAAGAGAAATGCGAAAACCTAATGACCGCCGTAGTAGAGACTCGCAAGCGGTTAGGCAAGAAATGCGTGGATTACCAGCACAAAACCTCGAGGGTCGAAAACCAGTTGCTACAATTACGGCTCGAGGGCTTTGCAAATTACGAAAGCAAACGTAAGAACGCGCTCCCCGATTTCCATATCGACGACATGGGTTTCAACATTGAGGATATCAAGGCTGAAATCAAGGAGAAAGAGTGTAGAGTCGAGAATTTATGTAAGAGATTGCATGACACACAGGATGTGTTATTGCAATTGAAAAATGATAACTTCTCCAAGAAACTGCATCAGCCTGTCACAATTGAATCACTTATGATGCGAGCCAAGGCTAAAAACCAGCCTGTCAAATGCGAATCAGTAGATAATAAACAGGAGTGCACATAGTAATTAAATCAAATGGTGAACATCGAAAATGCCTGGTGCAATGGTACTTGAATAAGTACCTATTCTGTGAAGTTCTCTGTTGGATTGTTTTAAGTTAATGGACTTGCGATTTTTACAGTTTGTTACTTATTACATGCATACATACATAGCACCACGCCCAAAATCCCTAATGGGGTGGGCAGAGCCACAAGACTACTTGTGGCCACGTTCGATTAATTAGTCCTAAGATGGTATGATGAACCGTATGGTGACAGGTGATCAGCCCATCTCCCATACAGATAGTCCACCATGTTGGAGAGGACCCGTCGCTTAGTCGACTTTTACAACATGCCAGGATGATAAACATCTGCATGCATTCTATGCTATTTCTTCACTCCTAGTGCAGCAGAGGAGTCTTCACTCCCAGTGCAGCAGAGGAGAGACTAACCCTACCTGTATATCAGTCAAAAATGACGGTGTAAGTCAGGTTTTCCGGCGAACTGGTGGGTCTATGAGATAGGATGTGTTAAATATCATCTTTTTATTATGCAGTATACTTGAAATCGGATAATTGACAGTGGCAAAGTGAATTAAACAGTCTAAGGAAAGGGGATATAGTACAAGCATCTATGTTGCCTCTGACATAAACAGAGGGTGCTATAAGTTTAACGTATGTATCTGTCTGTGGCATCGTAGACAATTGAGTGTTCTTCACTATGATTCCAGAAAATCTGTTCCTCTACTTGAAAAACACAAGGCTTTACTCACAATTTATTCTCAGAAATAGTCCGACATGTTTCGAACTCGATTGGAGTCCGGCGGGTGGGTTGAGTGCGCGGGTTGATCTGACCGGGACCGCACTCAAACCCTGAAGAAGGACTCCAATCGAAACATTTCGAAACATGTCGGACTATTTCTGAGAATAAATCGTGAGTAAAGCCGTGTGTTTTTCAAGTATTCATAATGTCTCACGAAAGTTTTAGTTTGACTATCTGTTCCTCTGTTTGAAGGTCATCAGCTTTTTTCTAGTTGATGAAGGGATGTGAGCAACTTCTGCAGGTCTAATCAATTCTAAATTTGGTATCCTATTACTTCAATAATATTGCACGAACATGATAACTTTTGCCAGATCTAGAAGTATCGGGGTTTTTTCAATTTTTGAATTTAAGTTTTAGTACAAACTTATATTTAACTTCACTTGTAAGTTGGTTAGTGCGGTGTGCACAAACAATTAACCCGTCCTATCTCATAGACCCATTCATTTGCCAGGGAACCTGACCTCCACTCATTTGTCGCTGTCATACAGATAGGTCAAGCGCACCGATGCACTGGTAGGGTCAATGGGATACAACAGGTTAAACAGACTTTTATTTTTAATCAGCCATTTAATGGTACATTTGACAACCGTAAACAAATGTTTAATGCTTAAATGTCTGTTTAGTCAATATCAGTTGGCCACTGGCCGTATGACCAGATCATACTAGGCTGTATGTGTAGGCCTCACTAGTAAAAGATTGTCAGTCAGCTGGATTCATTTGAAACTGATACAGTTGCCATATACGGTGGCTATCTCTAATTGTCTTTTAAGTAAACAGTTATTTGTGCAGTACCAATATATATTCCCTCTCCCTTAAAGGAATAAGTTTGCATTTAAATGTATCTGTTGTAAGTTTTTACGTGTTTTGATGTACAATAAAGAGTTAACATGTACATACATATTCCTAATATATATTTGGTTTAAAGCAGTATTGCTTGAGTGGCTTTTTACTAAATTAAATTACTTTTAGTTATTTAATATTCAATCATTGTTGCCTTATATGGAATTAAACACTATTTAGTTGAAATCATTATTTCCTTCTAGATACAGCAGTGACACGTAGTAAAGGGAGGGAGTCATGAGTCACACGAAAGTAGTCCGGTCTTTAGAAGTTTGCAAGAAACATACAGAGAATTTTTTGATTTACGTATATAACAAAGTGCTCCGTGTATAACATAAATCCATGCTTTTCGTTTATAAAACATTCTAGACTAGGAGGTAATAAACGAATAAAGTTTCAATTATCAACGCATTTTTTTTTGTTGCTCTTCGCAACAGCAACACCACCCGATTCAAATTGCCCGACATCAAAAAACCATAAACAAACAACTTGAAGTTCGTGTATGGCAGGCTTTATAATTAAGTTGGTTGGTGGTAATATAATTATGCGCTATGGTGTGAATGAAATTGCTTTGCGTCAACGAAACAACCCGTAGTTCTGCGGTTTTTATTATTAGATATGGATAAAAATATATAAAATGTTTTTCCTAGAATTAACATAAATTGTTACAATTTTTAACTACTCAGTAAACGTTTTCGTTTTTTTTAAGAGGTTGTATTAGTATTTGGCCAGATATAATGTGATACTCGGATGGTTTTCTAGTAATGTCACAATTATTTGTCATTTTAAGACGTAAGCCTAAAACAACTTTCTGTTTTTGTAAGTTTTTTGTGTTATTCAGCTACAATGACTGATATTCAGGGTCTTTTTAAGCAACACTGCATTATACCTGATGTGTTAAACACAATACCCCCCGATTTAGTAAATATTCAGTATCCTGGTGGTGTAACCGTTGGTATTGGTAAAGAGCTTACCCCAACACAGGTGAAGGATAAACCGGTCGTAAAATGGGCAGCTAAGGAATCAGAATACTATCTTCTTGCTATGGTAGATCCAGATGCACCTAGTCGTGAAAAACCGAAGTTTAGAGAATGGCATCATTGGCTGGTTGGCAACATTCACGGTGGCGACATGGACCAAAGCGAAGTATTGTCCGACTATATTGGGTCTGGGCCACCGAAAGGAACCGGTTTACATCGCTATGTTTTTTTGGTTTACAAGCAACCTGAAAAATGTAATTTTTCTCAAGTTCCAAAATTACCTAATAATTCCGGAAATAAGCGGGGGAATTTCTCCATTTCGAAATTCTCTCAGCAATACAAACTTGGTACACCGGTTGCTGGAAATTTTTACCTTGCCAAGTACGATGATTATGTGCCTAAACTTTATGCAAAACTAAAAGATTAACTAAAATATTTTTTCATGAATAAATTATCTGCTGCAAAAGTTGGTGAATGGCAGACTTTAAAATTTTAAAACTAAATCTGATATTGTCTTTGGTACTGATCGATAACAATTTCCGCCTCCGCGTGACATTCTCATTTTTTCGGTCCGCCATATCGTCCGCCATTACATTTCTGGAATTTGCGTAAATTGGTCGTTGCTGTGTGTGATCTTTATACCACATCAGTTTATCAGTGACATTTATTTACGTGCGTCGTATCGCAGCGTTTCGTTAGAACAAAGAGCCTCTACGTTCAATCGTATGTCCATCCAGAATCTCAACACATTCGACCCGTTCGCCGATGCTATCAAAAGCTCGGAAGACGACGTTCAAGATGGATTAGTCCACGTCCGGATCCAGCAGCGGAACGGGCGTAAGACGCTGACGACGGTGCAGGGCCTGTCGTCAGAGTATGACCTGAAGAAGATCGTGCGGGCATGCAAGAAGGAGTTCGCCTGCAACGGGACCGTGGTGGAGCATCCGGAGTACGGCGAGGTGCTGCAGCTGCAGGGCGACCAGCGCGAAAACATTTGCCAGTGGCTCACTAAGTCGGGGCTCGTGAAGCCAGAACAACTCAAAGTGCACGGCTTCTGAGCCGCGCCGTCGCCCAGAGACGTAACATGTCCACATCGTGAGATCATCAGCATAGTCCTCTTAATAAAATGAGAACGTGCGCGTTATAACCCTATCGAATATGTATTTAGAAAGCACCGATGTTTACAGAGAAAATCGTATGACGAGGCCTATGGCCTCCCGCGCCCTGTGCCTTTCTGACTCCCGTGTAATATTAAAGTTAATATTTTCAAGCGACGCCGTCTAGCGTTTCTCGAAAACATTTAGTTACAATTTAACGCCGAACGAAATAGTAATAATCACTTTGTTTTTTACGACATTAATACTAATTAAATTGCTGTAATGATTATATGATGTGTCTCAATTAAACATGTTTTTCTAAGAACTGTTTTCTTTTTTGCCACGGCAGCGTTATAGGTGACAGGTAAGAAAGAGTAATAAAATAATAATTCAACTGCCTAGTGAAAGTAGGCAAGAGCGGGTTCGACACGAATTCCGTGTTGCTAGCCTGTACGCAATGACACGCGGACTCTGCATTATATTGTTGCTATTCAACCTACTTTCAAATGTGCTCATTTAGAGGTGCTTGTCTTTTTGGTTGGCTATTCTGAAAAAGATTACATACCTATTGCATCACTACTAGGACCAAACAGTGTGATCACTTGTGGATAGCCGAACTGCAGCAATAAATTGCCCGAAAAACGGCTGGTTTACAACCACCTGATAAGTACCTATTTTTTAACCGACTTCAAAAAAACCGAAGGAGGAGGTTCTCAATTCGACGCGTATATTTGTTTTCTTTTTTTAATAATTTTATCCCTCGTAAGGAATAAGTTCTTGTGAAAATTATAGTTGTCATAACCAGGGCGCAAGTTAAATTCAAATTTTATCATAAAAGAACCTACCTAATCTTTAGGTGTACAAGATTTCACAATTAATCTGTATGTGATTATTGCTAGTGTAAATGAGTAAACAAATTCAT
The DNA here is from genome assembly GCA_947859335.1 of Tortricodes alternella. NCBI lineage: Eukaryota > Metazoa > Arthropoda > Insecta > Lepidoptera > Tortricidae > Tortricodes > Tortricodes alternella. Next base: position 731,553 of record OX401972.1, read on the forward strand.
ACATTTGCCTTGTCTGTCTGACATTGATAATTATGACGCATACTGCTTCGTTCGGACTTCGACTGTATGAGTCACTCCTTAAATTAGGAATTGTAGTAATCTTAGGGCGTCCGTCACAAACATTATCGACAGTACATAGAAAATGCCATAAAACCGGTGGACCACACTAAACTTTCCTATAATGTCTGTCCACACAAATACAACTAACTGTCCGTCTTGCTTGCTTCATGAATAAAGTGAAAATCGAATAGAGATAGGAATAGGATATTTTTGACCTCGACTGTACGTGGTATCTAAAGGCATAGCTGGGCACCGTTAATTAAATAGTTAACTTCGCTAATCCGTTACTATAAAAGTTAAATTCGTTAAACGTTAAAGCGTTACATTTCGGAAGATTTAATGGAAGTTAATCTTTAACTCCTGATAGAAATTGCATTTCATATGTCATTGCGTTAGTAATTAACTTATAAAAAATGTTGGTATGTGCTGTAGAAGTTTAGGCAGGACGTGAAACATTATTAAAAATAGGGTATTGAATTATAGTTTGTAATAATAGAGATCAAATTCAAATCAAAAGCTATCTGACACAAACCGCGAGGTGTCCTTTTGGCAAATAGTAGGTACTTAATTAACGTTTAACGGACTTTGATTGTTTTAACGGAAGTTAATGAGCCCATTAACAGTTTTTGAACTTAACTTAAAAGTTAATCCGTTACTCGAAATGTTAACTTCGTTAATTAACGATTAACGTATTAACGGTCTTGTGCCCAGCTATATCTAAAGGTTGTATTGGCAGTTTATTGCTGTACACTGAAACTTTTTGTTGCCAGTAGTGATGTAATATGTAATCTTAATGGGTATAGCCCAAATTGCCAAAAATCGGAGCCGCTTATGAGCCCCTTTACGTTTTCACGGCTGCACCATGAACCACAGTGCATGACTGAACTTATTTTGATGATATTTGCCAAAGACGTACGTACCTACAGATAAACGGTACAAGGTGATTGACAAATGAAATAAAATTAATTTCATACACCGGAGTCAAAAGACCGAAAAGTTAACTTCGTTAAATGTTAAAGCGTCATATTTCGATATATTTAACGGAAGTTAACGTAAATGGTTAATCGTTTACTCGTGATAGAAATTGCATTTTATATGTGGTTTCGTCATGCCGGGGCCACACATAAGCCTAACGCCAATAATTAACGCACTAAATGCAGGTGTGACCGGAAGTTAGCGCACTAATTCATAAACGCCGTTGCATTTGACGTTAGGCTTTAGGCGATAGCTCGGTTGTCGGTCTTTTTTACGCGTTACTTAACGCGTTGTTGTGGCTGTACTACTCCATACGTGACATGAGTTATCTGTGATTTGGAAAATCAATTCTTAATTAAACGTTAGTTACTTTAACTCTTTCGGATTAAACGAGGGAATACCAGGAAGGAAAGATCCTTAGACCGATGACAGATGGCAAAATTGACAAGCTTTATTATCTGTAGTAACGCCTTAATTAACGACGTAATTGACAACGACACAGGTGTAGCAGCTCAAGTTACGCGTTATTTATCGCACTATCTAACGCTTTAATTATGGACGTTTTGATGGACATTAGACATTAGACAGGTGTGGCCCGGGCATTAGTGATTTACTTATTAAAAAAATGTTGGTATGGGCTATGGAAGTTAAGGCAGGAAACGAAATAAGGGTGTAACATTAGAGTTTGTAATAATACCTAATTATTTAGAGATCAAATTCAAATCAAAAGCTATCTGACATAAGCCGCGCGCCGCGGTGTCCTTTTGGCAAATAAGTTGTAGGGACTTAATTAACGTTTAACGGACTTTAATTGTCTTAACGTAAATTAATGAGTTCGGTTAACAATTTTTGAACTTAACTTAAAAGTTACACCGTTACTCTAAATATTAACTTCGTTAATTAACGATTAACGAATTAATGGTCTTGTGCCCAGCTATGCTCGTAACATAAAGAAGGAACGCTTGTAGGCTGGAGGGGGACTAATTTCGCTACCAGGCTATTTCAAGCCAGCAGTGCCACCAGCGCCAGGCCCGTAAAATTACACAATTTTTATTCGAAATATTCAGACATGCTTAGAGATCCACCACTGTTGGAACCAATACTGCTGACCTACACCCCACAATCAAAGAAGCGATATAGAGTTACTCTACCTCTTCATCTTAAATCTGCCGCAGGTGTGTAGCCGGCATGACATCCATGTAAATTTCAATCGAACTTTGCCACACCTCAACTTATGCCACAGCATAACGAACGAAACGCTTTTCGGTGACAGAAAATTGACATTCGGCTTGACGTTTCTCGATTTGCAATGTTAAATTAAATTCGTCAATAGTCAATACTTTCTTGTATTATTGTTATAGAAGTTAAATAACAAACGTAAATCTCACTACTATGTTATAATTTTGTACAATACCGGCACAATTATTTAGTATCATCTCGATTTTTTGCTTATACAGGTACAGATACTTGTCTTCCTTTTTCGGATTATTCTAATTCGCCACCTCTTACTCATATATGCAGTGACTTGAGATAGTTCTTGACCTACGTTCGTGAGCTTATACTGTAGGATCTTGTTATGAAGTGACAAGAGGGCACGTACCCTCACAGTTGTGAAGTAGTAGAAGTTTGTGAATGCAGTTGTACTTGTCTTAAGAGTACCTTATGTAGTATTGGTTTGTTGTTTATTATAACCTGCTCCTTGTGCCTGTGATGCATGTAATCAATTATATATTGTATATCATTTAGAGATGTGTAGCTCGCGAGCAAGTGATAAAGAAGAACTAGATCAATTGATAGATATATATCACTCACTAACTCACTTCATATTCAACTAAATCTCGCTCAATGACAATCACTCTTTTGAGCCATTGAGCAAGTGAGCTGGCTGCAAGGGACGGAATTGATGAGAGTGAGCGAGCGAGTCGTAATGATCAGGCGGCCTTGGTTTGGGTCGGAGCGGTTCAACCGGCTCACTAACTCTTCTTATCTAGCTCAGTAAGCGAGTGAGCCGCGTCAATGTGAGTGTTACACAAGTTTCCATTTGGTTGCAGTCAGAAGGCTGACACTAAAATAAATTGATGATGATCCAGTGAGCTAAGAGCTAAAAGAGTGATATATATCTCACTAGTTTAGATATATATCTATCTTTTCTTTCAAGTAATACATTTTGCACATGTCTAATATCATCCTCCAGCTTACCGGAATAGGGAATATAAGTTTTTTTTTGCAACATGAAAACTCACTATGATGCAAGGCTCGATTCAGGTTTCTGGATAGAGGAGGGAGCCCTCCCCTGTCCCCCCAATGGCTCTAAAAAGTTGAAAATATAATAAACAATGGTCATCCACATTTTGACTCATTGGTTTGTTTGCTGAACCTATTTTGCTCAAGAGGGGTTATGATTCCCATGACGCCCTAGCATCTGCCCTTATTTAGATTTCTTTCTTCATATTTAGGTTGAGGTAGTAAATATGCCACAAACATGTCACTTAAGTTAATGTCATCTAAATTGGTTTTCAAAAGTGAAACTATTCATTTCTTAACTAGACCCAAATTAGTCTTCTATATCTGTAGTCTGTCTTGATTGGCTGATCTGCTGACGATAGGGGAAAATAGAGGATTAAAATTAAGGAGGTATAAATAAAGTAAAAAAGGGATTGCTTTACTATTATTATTATTTAATTTAAACTGCAAACATCAGCATTGGATAATGGATCAGGCTGTACTTGGACATAGTCATCTGTCTTTTGTCTATTTGGCACCATCCTTTTGGCAAATCATCCTGCCACCTCTTCAACCCCCCTCCTCTTCCTCTCTTTCTGTCCCTGAGATACCAATTTATTATTGCTCCATTTTATGTTAGGTGGACCTCAGTTTATGTCTTGTCCTTCACCATTTTAGTTTATTCACTTTTTTCATGCCATACCTTTGTAGCTGTTCTGATTTTCGTAAACATCCTTCTATCTCTTAGCCTGATGTGTAACATTCTTCTATCATTCCCATGTGGCATATTTTCAGCTTCATGAGGAATTTTATTTATTTATTTAGCTTTTAATCAGAAAATAATAAATTGACATTTTGACTTAAAATACAGTAACCGGAATTACATTTCTGTGTGCCATCTGGCAAAGGCCTCCCCCAGCTTCCTCCAGTTCTTCTTAATTGTTGCCACTCTGGTCCACGTCCTGCCGGCCATCTCCACGATTTCATCCTCCCATCATTTAAATTGTTTCCCTCTGTTTCTCTTTTTGATATGATTTTACTCCATTTTTCGGGCCCTCTTATAACATGTCCTGCCCACTTCCACTTGCGATGCTTTATTTATTATGCTACATCCTCCAGCTTTGACTTGTATCTCAGTTCCTCATTCCTTATTTTGTCTTTGCTTCGATGAGGTATAGATAGTTTCAAATTCTTTTTAAAACGAATTTACCAATAATAAAACAACTTTGCAGTTTTTTTCATTAACTTATTTTTCAATGATTCCAGATATATTATTGAAGAAGATGTCTGAAAAGGGGTTAACCCTTGGTCAGCGTGTGAAGGTGGTCGGAAAAGATGTGAAAGGCTCTGTAGCATATATGGGGTACCCGACGTTTGCCACTGGCAAATGGATCGGGGTCATCCTGGACGAAGCTAAGGGGAAGAATAACGGGACTGTTCGAGGACATGCATACTTTACGGTGAGTTTTGTGTTAAAACGCCCGAAAACAGCATGAACGTCATTGTCAAGAACTTTGTTGTAACTTGTAGTACTATATACAATAGTATCTGCTTATAACAATGGCAACAAGCAGTGGCGAAGCATTAAATATTTCCTAAGGGAAGTTGGAAGAATTAGAACCGTTTAGTAAGTCTATGACTAGGACATTATTTAAAGTCAATATTCTAGTACAGGACCCTCGGTGCATGAGTCAGACTCGCACTTGACCGGCTTTTATTTAGGGTGTAGGTTAGTTAGACATAAGTAGACAGACTTGCTTACCTATACCTCGTCCAATTTAAAAAGAGCGCTGACGGCCATAGCGCTTTTTTACATTAGGCGAGGTATATCAATTAATTGAGGGTGGGTCTAATAGAATCATTTAAGTTAAAAAATGGAGGTAGTCAGTTTTAAAACGATGACTAAATAAGCTTGATGGTGGTTTTGATAGACAATTTTAACTATTTTTAAACATTTTAAGAACTGGTATTGTGCAAATTTGCGATTAATTAAAAATTAAGTTGTGTATAGTGAATTAACGTTACAATGTTTGCTGGACAAATGGAGCCGTTCGACGTAAATTCCAGTTGGACGCAGTACGCCGACCGATTAGAACAATATCTCATTTTCAATGTAATACCAGATGAACTAAAGGTCTCTGCTTTAATCACTATAATGGGCAGTGCGGGCTACCAGTTGCTGGTGAAACTGTGTTCCCCGGACAGACCCGCGACGAAAACGTACAGACAACTAGTAAAAATAATGAAAGAACATTTAGAACCGACTCCAAATGTGTTAGCAGAGCGCTGCAAATTCAGACAACGCACTCAAATACTTGGAGAATCTGTGATGGACTTTGCGACAGGTCTTAGGAAGATGACATCATATTGTGACTTCTCAGAACTAGATAGTAATCTATGTGACCAATTCATCTGTGGGATTGTTAGTGACACAATAAGACGGAGACTTTTAGAGGAAAACGAGATGACTTTCATGGAAGCTGTGGAGCTGGCTCTGGTTTTGGAGAGGGAAGGGATTATTAGCATTGAAGAGATAGAAAGAGAAAAGCTGTCGCTGGATGGCTCAAAACATGGGTGGAAAACAGACAGAGAGAAGTCTAATCCTGTGCAGTTTGAGCCGAGCTGCCAAGCATGCCTGTGCACTCAGCACTGTAATAGTACTAACAGTAAGACTATTAATTTGATTGAGAATCCAGCAGATTCGTTCGTAACATGTGTACTGTGCAATCCGTGTGATCTCAGCAAGGCGAACTCTTTTGCAACCTGTGAAAAGTTCCCAAATAGTTTGTCAGCAAGCTCCACTGACTTAAGTAAGCTAAACATTTGCATACTTTCAAGTACTTCAATATCAGCTGATACGGAATACATAAGTTCAGTGAGTGAGACTCAACTTCAGGACCTTTTGATACGGAAGGAAATGGAGGACTTATCGATAGTGAAGACAACACTTGAGTCGGCTTTAGCATTGATAGACAAACGCTGTGGTGGATTGCAAAGAGTGACGGGACATCAGCAGTGGCAAGAACATCTAGAGAGTTCATACCGCTATACAGACACAATAAAGGGGGTATTGGACTTTGCTATCCGGGTAATATATGGTCAGTTGGCTGTGTCGAACGCTCAAAGGCATCATAAATTAGACAATGATGACCGGATGATGATGGATCAGCGTGTGGAAGTCCTAGGAGAGAAGGTCAAGGGTACAGTAGTGTATGTGGGTTACCCAATGTTTGCTACTGGCGAGTGGATAGGGCTCATCCTAGATGAACCTAAGGGGAAGAATAATGGGATGGTTGAGGGAATTTCTTATTTCACGGTGAGTTTTGTCTATAGGACGGATCGCGGAGTCACATTTTTCATCACATTTGCTATACTAGTGTTGCTGCCATTGTACAGAACAGAACACAAGTTTTTTAATGTATTTAACACGCGCACGCATGGTGTGTTTAAAAATGGCTGTTTTAGAATACAGTGGAAAATAATTGTGCCCCATTATATTATAGTTTTTTCAAAACTTCATAGCATCCATGATATAAATATTACGTGGTACCAGCCTCGCGTAGGGACTAGTGCCCAGTCGTTTCATTTTAGAATGCTTGTTCTCAGCAGGACGCATCTGAGCTGATGATGCGTCCGGCATCATGATAATGATGACGAGAAATGTCTTTGTATACTAGAGTGGAAGCCTCAAGTTAATTTTTTACCTGTTGAGGCCAAATGGCACAAACATCAAGAAAACGATCACCGCCGGACGCGGCGCGCACGCCCTCTCCGTCATCAAGGGCTCGCTGTCATTTGTTTGAGATGTGTGTTCTAGTGTAACGTAATACTTCAATGCGGAATGTATTATTAAATTCCAGTGTGACGAGAATTACGGCGTGTTCGTCCGTCAGACCCAGATCCAACTGCTCGACGGCGATGACAACCCCATGGAGAGCTCGGTGACGTCCATCGAGGAGCCGCGCGCCCCCGCCTCCAACCGTCGGCTAAGCAGGTATGAAGCTCGGCTTTACTGGGCGTCTATACGGGAACGTCTATGTGATACTGCAGTGACGTGAGCGAGACTCGCATCTCGCTCTTACGCATTACGCATGCGGAAGAGTGGGATGAGAAATCTCGCTCGCGAGTCGCTACAACATCACTTAGCGTTCCCGAATAGAGGCGCTGGTATATGTCAAGAAATTTACGGAGGATTTAAACAGTAGTTTGTTAAAAAAGGGATTGAAACGAGCATTAACTAGGGTTGCCAGATGGAATGTGCGGATTTCCGGGGCACGAAAAATAACCATCTGGGTGAGGATGTTTAATATAACACTTAGTAAACATCAATTTATTCTTCGTTTTGCTTAATTTTAGTGATAATCAACAAAAACTGTACCGTACCGCAGCGTCCGCAGAGAAAAAAGTACTACTTAGAATCGAAAAACCGGTACAGTAACGTGTAATTCCAGTACACGCGAGAAAACATAAAAATCCGGGACTATCCCGGATTTCCCGGCCATCTGGCAACCCTAGCCATAACACACAAGATATTTTAAATTAAAAAGATGTCGACACATAGCTTTAGCCGATCTCATCATAAGTCCATACAAAATTTTGCATTATTAAGTATATCTTATTTATTGTTTAGTCAAAAAATCTTACTTTCATTATGAATGAAGCTGTCACAGTTATGATCGCGGGCCCGCGCGGTCACTGAAGTGAAGGCTTCCATTTTAGTGCCTGTGACACTGCTAACGCAGGCCCGCTTTCGATCCGCTCCTCTTCCGACCCGCGTTTCGGTGTGGAAGCCTTTACACTATCCCCTGATGGATATAGCCGGCATAGGGTTTGAACTTGTGGTGTGAATATTGGATAGTTACATAATACATATTAGTTTGTGCGAGGAAAATGTGTGGTGAGCGTAGAAAAAAATCGACCAATGTGGGTGTGTTTTGTATAATAACAATTTTCGAATTTTCTTTTTACATTATACGAATTGCAATAATTTTGAGCTGCAGAAATAATCATCTAGCATAAAAATAGAATGAATACAAATTAATTACATAATTTCGAAAATAATCATAGGGTAGTTGCATAATAATGTATTTGCATAATAGGCACTTTGTATAGTGTTCTAACCTATCCTACTTTACCAATAGCAGTTCGATTCAGTGGGGTCGCAGTTTTAATGGGCTATTACACCTTCCTAGATTTACTTATTACGAGAGAGACGCCGCAATATATTGGACAAGTATGGAGATATCTCAATCACATTCCAACGTATTGCGGCGTCCCTCTCGTAAGTGACTTTTAGGAAGGTGTAATAAGCCCATAACCTAACCTAACCTACTTTCCGGTAACAGTTTGTGTTAACCTAATGTAACCTATTGTTTCGGTAGCAGTTCCTTTCAGTTAAAGACGAAGATATAACCTAACCTATTTTATAATTACTTATTCAGTATTTGATATGAATGCTATACGAAGTGACATTATGACTTATGAATATTATGACTAATATTATTATGAATATTAACTGTTCTGTTTTTTAAATATTGTGCTTAACAAAATTATGAATTGTGTTTTTAGGCAATATTTTTATTATGAATTGCGGGAGTAGTTAAATTAAAATATGCCAAAAGTTTTTATGCGGATTGAACGGAATCCCGTTCATTTATAAAACCAACCATTCCTATTGGTAGATTTTTTCCCGCGAACTGCTCAGCTGGCTCGCACTACACTGGTGGAAACACAGCCTAATGCTAGACTAAACATCGGCTGAGATACTCTTGCAGTATTAAATTGAAATACTAATTTAAAATTCAAAAGTTGTGATTCTCAGGGTGTTTCGGCAAGAGTGTGTAGTCAGCATAATGCTCGTCGCACACCACATCAAAACCCCGAAGCGACTCAACGTAAAGCAATGAAATGTGAGCTTTATATTGTGTTGTGTAAAGTTGATTTTAAAATACACTAGTGTACGATGCGTGGGCAAGCCGTGGGCCACTCCTCGTATACTACTGCATTTGAACACCCAAAGTACTTAGTACGATTTAAAGTTCATATTTCAACGCTTTAGTTTGAGTTGAGTCGTGGTTGGGTTTATAGAGTCCAGTCGTCAATACCTACCTCGAAAAATTACTATAGTATAGGGCAGAAATAACTACAACGCAAAATGTCTATGTAGAAAAATATCTATACAGCAGAAAGCCAACGGTGAAAGAGACCCACTAACCATAACAGCTACTTCGTATTAAGACTACGTCGTAAAATACCTTAGTCGCAAAATGACTACTTTTTAAAATAAACGGTCAACAAACAAAAACACATTGAATAAACCTATTCTAAGGGCCTATTTTACAAGTTCTGTATCATTTACCCAAAATCAACAATACTGTCTCTAAGTCTAAACATAGACAGGATTAGATGTGACCATTAGACGGAGACGGAGGACTTAAAGATTACAGTGAAGGTACCCTTAGAATAGGTTTATTGAATGTGTTGTTTTTGTTGACCGTATATTTTAAAAAGTAGTTATTTTGCGACTTAGGTATTTTACGACTAGTCCTAATACAAAGTAGCTGTTATGGTTAGTGGGTCTCTTTCACCGTTGGCTTTCTGCTGTGTAGATATTTTTCTACATAGAAAATTTTCGTTGTAGTTATTTTTGTTCTATAGTCATTTTGCGAGGTAGGCATTGACGGCTGGACCCGGTTTACATGGTGCTCTACGACCTAGGGTTCTTAGCATGAGTTTTAGGGGTACCTGGTTGAAGATTTCTGTTTCTATTAGTTAATCTTGTAGTTCTACAAAGTGTTGCTATATTTGCACTCTTTTTACTTTTTTACGGATTAGTCCACAACCTTTGCCAACCAGTCCGAGCTCGGACAGATGCAATACCAAATGGTACACAATATACATTCACTACGCAATGCAAGTAGCTTTACTTTTCAAAGTGTGTTGCCAGGAGTTAGTTGCTAAGTTTTAAAAATGTGTGTCGCCATATCACAATTTCTTTTTTGTCTAAACGGGGATAGATTTTGAAATATTTTTAATTAAGTATTGTTTTTAATTCGTTAGTTATAACTGTAGAATTCAGTGACATTTTCGAGGGCTCTGTAATTTAGTTGTTAAAAATCTTTTCACTTGTAAACTCTTCAGTAGTTAGTTTACCTATTCATTTCGACTAATAATTACATGGTATTATTAAAGGGAAATAATTCGCATTTAAAAACAACTTTTAAGTGCAAATCATTTTCTTTTCCCAGAACCATATATTGGACGTGTTGCCAAAAAAGGTGCAAAATGCAAGCAAAAAGTCAGATTGAATTATGAGTATGAGCAATGACAGCCTTATGGTTCAACATCGAACATGTGAAAACGGAGCCAAGTACAGATATTTTTGGCAACTGGTCTCATAAAATATGTAGGGCGAAGTCACCTATTGCGGGATACTTGTACACCCTCCCTCGGTAAAGTTAATATTCTGTCGGCTGTTAACATATTAAGTTACGTGTTTTAATACTATGCTACAAAAGTTAAAATCATGGGCACAGTTAATCGTTAATGAACGAAGTTAACATTTGTAACGGATTAACTTTTAAGTTAACTTTAAAAACTGTTAACGGACTCATTAACTTCCGTTTAAACATTTAAAGTCCGTTAATCGTTAATTAAGTACCATACTATTTGCCAAAAGGACACCGCGCGGACCGCGCCGCGCCTCGAACACGTTTTGACAAGTACATTCGGGCCGGTCATTTTATTAATTTTTCATGTCCTGCGTAAACTTCCATAGCACATACTAACTTTTTTTTAATAAGTAAAGCACTAACGCAACGACATATAAAAAGCAATTTCTATCACGCGTTAACGGTTAACGTTAACTTTCGTTAAATCGTCTGAAATGTAACGCCTTAACATTTAATGAACAAGGGTCCCAAAAATCACACAATGCACTTTACTTCAAAACATATATTGTATAAACAATACGACAAGCTAGTGGTTGTGGTATGGTAATGATTAACAAACAAAACATTTCCGAGGCTTATATAACTCTGCGAAGGAATCTCGTCAGCGCGATGTAGGAATCGAGCCGATGGTAACAGCGCCACCTGTCGGGAAGGTAGTTGCCTGTGTTCGTGTTAATAAAAAAGGACTTAAACTGTCCTAAACAGGTTGGGTAGTACTACAATATTTATGAACAGTAATTATAGCTTATATACCATTTTTTACATACATTAACTTTACATAAATATACGGTTACTAGCGCCATCTAATGGCGATCAAGGAAACTATATTCGTTGTGTTGACTAAAGTCAATGATTTTAAACAGTTCCTTTTGAACAAGCAATACAAAATACAAATAAACATAAGGATTACTTAAATTATTAGTGCACAGTTAGACATTTAACGTAAGTAAGGTTTTTAGTAACGGATTAGCGATTAACTAAGTTAACTATGGGATTAACGATGCCCAGCTATGGCTAAAATAAGCTTCGACTCTTGTCATACCTGATGGAATTTCAAGACGAGGTCTTGGAACTCGCTTATTTTGAAAATGCTTATTCACACTCAACTTGAAGATACCAAGCCCGTATTCGCCTGTGCTCAAAATAACTGATAACGTTCTCAAGTAGGTGTTTTGCATAGCTGGGCACCGTTCATCAAATAGTTAACTTCGTAATCGCTAATCCGTTAATAAAAAAGTTAACTTCGTTAAACGTTAAAACGTTACATTTCGTAAGATTTTTATTACTCCTGGTAGAAATTGCATTTTATATGTCATTGCGTTAGTGATTTACTTATAAAAAATTTGGTATGGCCGAACATAAAAAAAATATAAAAGAAGGGTTAGACATTCCCCTTTATAAAAATAAAAATATATACGGTCTGCGCGGTCGGTGTCCTTTTGGGCAATAGGATAGGTACTTTTATATCGATTAATGGACTTTAATTGGTTTAACGGAAGTTAATGAGTCCGTTAACAATTTTTAAAGTTAACTTAAAAGTTAATCCGTTTTTCGAAATGTTAACTTCATTAACTAACGATTAACGGATTAACGGTCTTGTGCCCAGCTAGTGTTTTGCCATACTAAAAACGTCGAGAGTATATCAGTCGGGAGCGTAGCTTACTAATACAGGCGCGAAATATTTATAAAAAAAACAACCAAAAATACTTCGCTTTTCTATTAGAGTTTGGAGGGTTACATGAAAGCAGTAGATGAATTCGCCCCCCTCCGGGTCCATTTTAGCGTGTCTAACTGATAGTGTGTTTCTCCCGCTAGTATAACAGTGGCCCAGCGGTCTAGACCCACCACGTGAGTACTTACACCGTAGATGCACCATGTATCGCTTTAGCACCAGGAGATGGGTTGATGGTCCAATCAATGAGGGTTTGTTTTGTATGGAGTGCTGTCCTGTTCATCCATTCATTGCAATGGTGATTAGCGTGTGTGATTTATTCAGAAATCGTATAGATTTTTAGTGATTTCGTATAGGTATCGATAAACTCACTAATCGATACTTGTCTCCTAAAGCACAGTATAATCAAGTAAGCAGTATTTTGTCTCGGCAGTGTCCTCGAAATAATTACCTACGGCCGCTCGGTATGTAAACACGCAGTAGGGTTGCCCGCTGACTGTCTTTCTTGGGTTATTTATTTGATATAGCTATATTAAATTGTCGTAGTATCTTTTCATGAAATATTACTACAAATCTTGTAAGTTTTAATATTAATTGTTTTTACATAGTTAGTCAGTTAGTTAGTAGTCAGTATAGAATAAAAAAATGCATTTTATGTATTTTGCTTTTAATATATCATAAACATCAAAAATTCTCGTGCCATAATTTATGTAAATAATAGCGCGGGGGCGCTTCACACTGTCCGCGCCCGTCCGCAACCGCGGCGCACTCGCGACTGTTGTGTACCGAAGTTTACCGAGATTTCAAAGCGCGTCGTTCCGGCCGTTTGTATGAAGATGGAATACTGCTTACTTAATTATACCGTGCCTAAAGTGACTGAATCGATGGCGCAGACATAGTTCAACTGCCTACTGATCCAGAGGTAGCGGGTTCGAATCGCGCTAGGCGTAAACTTTGTGTAAAGAGCACAAATGTTTGTACCCTAGTCATGAATGTTTAGTATTTATATATGAATGAATTTATCTATATGGTGGTATATTTTAGACGACGTGGTTTGCCTAGTTAGTAGTGACCCCGAGTGAAGCTAGCGGTCCCGGGTTCGATCCCCGGTAAGGGCTAATATTTGTGTGATAAGCACGAATATTTGTTCTTGAGTCTTGGATGTTTCCTATGTATTTAAGTATCTCGTTTCTCTATATAAGTATGTATATCATCGTCTAGTACCCATAACACAAGCCTCTAGAGCTTACTTTGGAACTAGATCGATTTCTGTAAAGATTGTCCCCTGATTTTATTTATTTATAAGTATCCATATCGTTGTCTAGTATCCATATTACAGGGGAACTTACCTAGTTTAGGGTGACCAATGTGTGGTGTCCAAGACATTAGTATTATTCTTACTTTAGTAGCTTTAACTATTTTCGTCAAATTAAAAGTTTCGTGAGACATTATGAATATTTGAATTACACACGGCTTTACTCACGATTTATTGACAGAAATAGTCCCGACATGTTTCGAACTCGTATCGCGTCCTTCTTCAGGGGTTGAGTGCGGTCTCGGTCAAAGCAACCCCCGCACGACGAGCTCGAAACATGGACTATTTCTGACAAAAAATCGTGAGTAAAGCCCTGTGTATTTCAAGTATTCAATATTCTCCTTAAAAATACTTTTTTACAAACATGACTGGTTTAGGAGAAAAAATATTTATCGATAAGTTAGTTTATCGATACTATTATACGAACTACTTGACTTTGGATTGTTTGTTATCATGCTGCAAGACTTCACTGTAGATTAGGTCTATACTTCTTTGATTGGACTAATATTGACGCTACTTTGAAAATATTGTATCTCAAATTCAGTCTGCACCAAGCTCAACCTTGTAGCATGCCTATAAAGCTTATAGACTGACTTTGAGATCTTAGGTTTTTAAAGTGTGGCTATAATGTAAGCGTCAAATGGACGTCTATAGTTTAGCGTCTTGTAGTCATAATACATTAGTGTAGTTTTCACCATAGTTATTATTCTTTTTTCTAATTGGAAACTTCTTCTACGGCAGAATTCACAAAAGTCACCCAAATGGATTTCTGATTAAACTGACATTTATACAGGGTGTCACGGCATCCATGCACCAAATTTCGTGACAATCTCTTGAAGTTATTGATGTACCCTAATTAATAAAAAAGGGTTTACTGTCATTAGGTACAAATGGAAAATCATCCACGTAAAATAACCATTCTGAAGTTGGGTCAAAAGTAATAGTATTCAAAGTGAATTTACTCGAAATGTAATTATGCTGAAAAGTATTTATAACCAAATTTATTTTCATTGTAACGAATAATAGAAGTGGACGTTCAAGTGGACGATTTTCCATATGTACCTAATGACAGTAAACCTAAAAAAGAAAGGTTTGACCATCTCGTCCACACTGTGCCTAATTTGCGAACTTCACTATGTATGGTCACGTGATTTTCATTCATACATCAATTCGAAGTGTAATTATTTTCTAGGATAAAAATATTTTTTACTACCGAGAACTTTTTTGGATTTCGATGGCTGTAACGCAGTTTACTATGCAATTTTAAGCCAGGTCTTCATGGACTCTTAAGTTTTATTAAAAAAAAATATCGAGATTTTAAATATGTTGGATATTTTTTTTCGGTTCGGAGTCATCGGTACCTACAGGAGAGACAAGGGACGAAGTTTGGTGCATGAGTTTTTTGACAGCCTGTATACAGGTTGACGAAGACTTACCGATTTTATCCCGGATCAAATGCTCAAGTGGCGTTTGCGAATTTGGCCGTTATCAACTTAATATAGAAGTAGATATTTCAGACGTTGTTGTAATAAACTTTTCTGATATTTCCATCTACCTTGTAAATAATTATATTGCACTACCTTAGATCTACAGCACTTTGTAACATTTTCCAAATTTTTTCCACTGTGATAAAAAAATCGATACCGAAATGTATTTTCGAACTCGGTGAAAAACTTGCATACGTGTTTCAATTGTTTTTGTTTCATTAGTGTCTTGTTTATGTTTAATTTTGTACTTTAACTGTCACGATAACCATTGTCTTGCTAAAATTGAGTTGCTACAGTTGTCAAAGTAAATTTAGCAAGTGAAAGAGCAAGAAGTTGCGCAGAAGCTGCTTTAAACGAATTCGCAGTGGCTCTGTGGCCCGTTTCACAAAGCTACAAGTTTAAATTTTACAAGCAACACCAGGCAACAGCCTTTTGGTGTTACAAGTTTTTACCTGTAAAATTGTAACATGTAGCTTTGTGAAACGGGCCACTGGTGTTGCAAACTTGCAAATGCCTATAGGCGGAGGCGACCACATTCAATCAGGGCGTCTATTCGATATTGCCTAAGCGGTGTCGCGTATGGTTTTAATACGAACGGCCGCCTTTGCTGTCAGTCAAGTTATTGAGAGCTATCATATCGAAGCAAAATAAAAAATCGCTTAAGCAATGTCTAATAGAACCTAACCTATCTATGGCAATAAGAAAAAATACGACAGTATCTAAAGCGCATTCTTACTCCGACAACTGCTATATTCAAATTGCAACTCATCAAAGCTGAATTACCAAGTTAATCGTCTCGTTTTCTAGCAGTTTTGTGAAAAAGTATAACTAAATAATTACAGAGAATCAGGCGCGTTTGGAACCAACGGTATTAGAAATTTGCAAATTTTGCCGCCACTTCGTCAATACTTCTAAGTTATAATTTGGAAGAAGTGGCTTTGGTAAAAAATGCGAGATAAACATGAAGGCATTAGACAAGGCAATAAATTAAGACTAGAAAATAATAATTACAGCATGCTTCTCACTTACTTATGGCCAAATTCAGAAAGGCCAGTCAAATTTATCTTTGGTTAAAGTGACTTTTCAGTGACGTTTCTGTATTGGTTGACAACTAGATAAGGGACATTTAATTATTTAATATCTAATCCAATGCGTAAGTCGCGTTTTTGAATTCAGCCATTCGTTACTGAATTGACATTGGAAGTTGATATTCATACAATAAAACCGTTAATTTATTAGCAGTGTTAATAAATGTTCTATTACAATTTTGATCTGTAAAGAAATAACGAAATGACAAAGCTTGGTAATTCCGTAGGTCTAAAACAAAACTGTACTAATCCGTGTTAACATAACATAACATAACATTACGTGACATGTTGGTGGTGAAGGGTGCGACGGAAAACGCAGCCGACGGCGAAGTCCGGGACGATATCGATGTCGAGGTAACGAAGACAATTAGTATGTACTTTAATATAGCATTGCACATTATCGTATTGGCAAACTAATGGTTAAACTGACCTCTATAATATCTCTGTAAGGTAGAGTGGGTCACTCACCTAAAGGGGTGGCCTTTGGGGGTGGCGAGCGGGTAACCGCCCGGGGCCTCGCTCTTGCAGGGGCCTCGGGCACTCGCGCAACAACCCAAGTAGAAAAATATTACGTACTAATAGTACTTACTAATGTTGAATTTCGCGCCTTATGCCCCGCATTGTAAAGCCACTCGCGCTCTCTTGCGTGGTGGTTATCACGGTGATATATGTAGCATCATCATTAAAAATAATTCCACAACGACACGGGCCTCGCAAAGATCTACCTGCCCGGAAGCCTCGCAATGGCTAAGGCTGCCGCACTGGTTCGCGTCTTCGTATATTGAACTATTAGCTAGGGAGCTGGGTGCCAAAATTTCTATATGATTTGTTCGCTTGGCAGATCCGAATTATTCGATTAATGATAATGTAAAGAACCACAGAACAATAGTCTGCCACCATACATGGTAGCGCTGCGGTTTCATTGACAGCGTTTTCATAAATTTAAAAATAACGGTGTGCTAAATCATTTATTCGTGGCTGCCTCTTGGACTGATGGTCAGAATCATCCTCAAAACGATGAAAATCTTAGAGGCAGACGTGCAGGGCTTTGTTTTATAACGGGACGTAGTTGCAAAATATGAATGAAGAAAAGCTATAATAAATCATTTGTTCGTCGTTCTCGTTGCGTCCATTCGATTCATTATTACCTCCAGAATAGAAAAAAAAGTTGGCAGACGTCTAGGTCGCTGATTTTTTTATGTACGATATTTTTAAGTTGTAATTCAAAAACGCAGGGACATACGACTTTCATTTACTGGACCAAATCGATTTGTTTCGACATAAACTTGCATCCCTATCAATATGAAAGACGAACAAATCATATACCAAAATGGCACCCAGCTCCCTAATTATATCTATAGCTCTCTTAACGGTGATGATCATTTAGTTTGCCAAGTAAATTGCACATTGTAAGCACATTGTATTATCAAACGCGTGCATAGCAATAAAACTATTGACTGATCTGTGTATAAGCATTCTTTTGGATACTGAAGAACTCCTTATATTTCAGTAGCGCCATCTAGTTTGCTAGCTTTGCCTATGGTGTAATGTGCAAGTCGATTTTCTTTGATTGTAAATCGAACGCTTCCTTGTAAATATTTTTTTATGTGGCAAGTTGTTTTATTTTCTTTTGCCCTCATGGATAAGACGTGTTCAAATGCTTCTTATTATATTTGAATATGTTCGTAATAGGGGGCCATCCATAAATTACGTCACGTTAAGGGGGAGGGAGGGGGTCAATAAAGTGAGACATCGTGTGACATCGTGTGACAAGGGAGGGACGAGTCATAAGCTTCGTGACGTCACATGTATTAATCTAAAGTATTAAAACTTATCTTCAAATCTATCTAAAACCTTAAAATATTGCAAAATATGTGACGTCACACAGTGGAGAGGGGTCACACAAATGTGACATGGGGGGGGGGGGGGGGGGGTTATGGATGGCCCCTACAGTGTCTTATCCCAAATGCTTATTTATAAATTGTGGTTGATGTTCAGTTAAGTATGGTTAACAATATTTTTATAGTATTTTTTGTATTCAGCATATTTCCTGAATAGCATTTAATTTGTATTTGTTTATTAGGTCTTAGACTAAGTTTTGCTTATCACATCGCCTAAGGCTTTTTGCACAATATTGAATTTTATTCTTTGGCGATTAGACACTATTGTTTTCTACCATTACTGTCCTAAGAATGTCTATTTTAATTTACTTCTCAGTAGATTTTGTCCGCGTTGAATTGGTGTATCGCTATTTCATTAGAAATTTACTTATACTGTTTTTTAAGTGTACCTTTTCAGTGCTTGTCTGCTGTATTTTTTTTAATATATAAGCTATGGTGCTGTTTAATCTATAAATATACATTTACACCTTTTGCTTGTAAATAGAAACTTTATATTCGAAAATAATATGAATGCAATGAGGGCCATCAGACGTGAGGTTCGCCACCAACCCTATTGAGTAAGGTTGACGAAGATAAGTTACCCATCTTATCTCTCCGTGCCTCTCTTTCTTCCATCCTAGTATAAGAGAGACGATACGAGAACTTGCTAGGACATTGGGTGGTACTAGTGGACGTCATCTTCAAATAAATTTATCATTTAGCGGCTTCGTCCCACTACGTCACCAAGTTTTGTAACCGGCTGCGAAGTTGGAAATATTTTTGTAGTCGGTTACAAAACACGGTTACGTATTAGGACGATGGGCGTTTTGCTGCCATTTTCAATCAAACATCAAAAAATAATTATCGAGTGTATATCATAGTTTCGACTACGTACTCTCGGAATATCATGCTATCGAATGTTCGTTGGCTCGACTGTTACTGGATCGAATATTAGCTGGGTCGAAAAGCGTAGAAACAATAAATCGTCAAATCGTAATTGAGGTTTCGATTGATCGTCATCCCACAAAAGATCTCAAACACTAAAAATCATTACAAGTAAAAAAGGGCAATTAAATAAAACTCTCTATTACTCAATAATTTTAGACTTATTATATATAAATAATTATTATTTTACATAAAACTACTGATCGAAACCATATAATTCTAGATTACGTTTTGTCAATTGTACATATTTCGGCCACAAGTATTTCGATCCAGCGAATATTCATTACAATAACAGTCGAGCCAACGAACATTCGATAGCATGATATTCCGAGAGTACGTAGTCGAAACTATGAGATACACTCAAATTAATCTATGGTTAACTACGTTTGGCTAGAAGAGATACCACACCGAAGGGCCACTAGCGCCGCCCTGGTGGCAAACCTCATAACTAATAGCCCTCATTTGTCTTGTAACGAGCATAAAAGTTAAAAACTGACATGCTTTTTGTATATTTCAGCTCACGAACTTCCCTAGCGAGCAGTCGTCAGTCGTTGACTTCGTATGTGTCTCCGACGACCGAGCGAGCGGCGTCGCCCGACCAAGCGACCAAGCGAGCTTCCTTCGTTGAGGCAAGTGATATTTAAAATGCTCATGTTTAAACATTAGATCTACGTGCGATCTATAACGGGAGGAGTGTCGCATCCATGCGGCATGTGAATAGAACGAGAGACCCGTCATACAATGAAACGTAACGCCATCTATCGGTTACTTTTTTCAATTGCGGCCGCAATTCGTTCACACGGCAGTGTGTCCGCCAAGTGCGGAAGAACAGGCCGGCGCTAACCAAACCAAAACAAATCGCTATTTGGGCGACAGACTTCGATTTTATGTATCTATTCATACAAAACAGCACCGTGACTCACTTATAGACAAACCACAGCCTAAACGGGTGGTGCTAGAGGTTTGAAATTTGGAGGAGACATTCCTCGAGTACCCTAGAGGTGCACTAAGGAGGGATTTTTTGAAATTCCATCCCTAAATGGGTGATAAAGTTAGTATGGAAAATACTGCGGGTGAAACTGCGGCGGGTCCTCTAGTCTTATATATAAGCATTGATTATTGTTTCTTAACCTGTAGCTATCATCAATTGTGTGCGCAGCTAAAGAGTCGGAGTAAGTTTTCGGATTTATTTATTTTATTTTATTAGATTAGATTAGATTCGATTATTTATTCCTCAAGATAAAATACGTTATAAATTGCACATGTCAAAATACATGGATCTAAATTGAGATTGTCAGTAATTTAATTAAAATACAATGAAAATAGAATAAAATTTACAAGTTCAACAGAATTAATACTTATGTCATACAAGTTACAGATTAGTTTAAAAATTGTATCTCCATAAAGGATCGTCCTTATTAAATAACAATAACAATACACGGGAAAAATTATAATTTAGTTACATACTATTTGAGTAAAACCAGCTTTATAAGACAAAGATGTGAGCTATGATTGCTATAAGTTGGTTGTTAGTCTTGTGTTATTCGTCCATGGTATACCACAGAATAAATAATAGTACTAACGTACAGAAGAATCACTGTCTAACAAAACCGGTGTTTGGGTACGATAATATGCCTAATCATGCCTTCTCTCTCGGTCGCATAAAACGTGCTCTTTTGTGTACGCTAGGGTTGTCAATTTTTATCCGCGTCACCCAACAACCTCAAACAGCTTGGTTACTTGATAACGCGCGAATCGGCCAGCGAGCGACAACCTACTGCGATTTACAGCTCTGAGTTGTCCGACGTCGCTTGGTATAAATTCGCATAGATGCGACACTCCTTCCGCTGGTTAAAGATCGCACGTATTAATGTGCAAGCCGGTTTGTAAATGTGTTTGCTGTGAAGTGTCTTTTTTTAATCCAATCTTTTTACAGACTGGTTTTGTGGAGACCCTGACGCCGCACTACACCCCGGGGCAAAGCATCACGTCGCCGCAGCCCAGCGCCACGGAAGAACGGATCGCTCACTTACAAGCACAGCAAGAGGTACACCCTTTAGGCTGAGGCTATAATAATAATAATACCTTTTAATTCAGGCAACAAGGCCCGTAACAAATACAGATATAGTGAATAATAAGTTTCCAACGGTAACACTCGGATCTCAATCGGAAGACGACGGGACCCGAAGTGTCAATTAATTATTGTATTATATGAGTGACATGTTCAAAGGACATGTTTATATTCATTAATATGAAACTTTATTATTTACTGTCAAATGTCAAAATGAAAAATGACAGCATGGTATGATGACTACTGGCCCCCAATTCTCGGTGTTTTCGAGATAATGTCGATTGCAAGCTTAAACGTCAAATTCATACAGTTGCCTCAAATGACTGTATGCACTGACGTTTAATCTCTATTGTAAGATTATCTCGAATGCACCGACAATTGGGGGCCTGCTGAAGCTAATTGAGAGAGCACGATAAATACGAACTTTTCCGATAAAACACGATGGAAACTAATTGTGCACTACATCTGTACGATGTCTTCCGCCTTTGTAGTGTGGTGTAGTCGGGACACGAACAGCAGCGTCGTCGGTGGCGCTATAGGTTGCATGACAGTCTAGCGGTCAACGACATGTGGGGATACTGCGCATCGGTACGACTGCTCTCGCTCCCGTCACCGTCCCGCTCACTCCACGATAACCAATTTTCGACTTCTGCGCAATAACGGTCACCGCTGGACTTTCGTGCCGCTCCCTGTACACTGGTATACCTCGTCCAATGTAAAACGAGCGCTGACGGTCATACGTTTTATATGGCTGCCAGCGTTCTTTTTATATTGGACGTAGTATAAGGCGACTGCGACGTACACTGGTTTTATATCAAAATACGTTACACGTTACGTATCACTGCGAAGGGAGTGCCGTCCATATAGGCATTTAGGCAGTGCCTACCCTGGAAAAATGACTCTGTGTCCGATTTTATTAATAAATTTCATAAATAATGAATATTTTAGGTATTTTTTGAATCGTAGAAATAATTGAATGCTAATTACGAGTTATAAATCGGACACAGGTTAATTTTGCCAGGGTAGGCACTGCCTAAATGCCTATATGGACTGCACGCCTATGACTGCGACCACCACCATTATCTATACATATAAAACAGTACCGTGAGTCACTTATAGGCAACGCACAGCCTAAACGGGTGGTCCTAGAGGTTTGAAATTTGAAGGAGACATTCCTCGACTACCCTAGAGGTGCACTAAGAGCTTACGTGCTTAAAAACACACCGCTTAGCTTACTTAATGCCAAATTAAGCCGCCAAACTTGGAGGGCGCGGGTGTGATTGGTACGTTTCAGCTTATATTTTTTTGATACTACATAGTATGAGTGAGTTACGGCGGTTAGAAGGTTTATATCTGATCTAAGTTTAGGTTAAAATTGTAAATTCGGTCACTTATTCCAGATAACCCAACTTAAATCCGAAGTGGAAGACTTAAAGGAGAAACTGGAGACGTTGCGAGTGAAGCGAGCGGAGGACAGGGAGAGGCTGCGCGAGTTGGAGCGAGTGCGGCTACAGTTGGAGCAGGCTAACGAGTTCAAGGCGAGGATTATGGAGTCGCAGGCGCAACTGCAGAGGGACTTGCAACGCGCGAAACAGGAGGTAAGTGAGTAAAGCTAGGTTGGCCCAGTGGTTCCACTGTTGGACTATGAAGCTTGGGGTCGTTTGTGGGTCTTTGTGTTCACGGACCCAATACAAGGCCTTTGAGTGTGACGTTATTTATACAAAAAAATAATATGTATAAGCTTTTGTCGGCTTAAGGCTTCTTGTTCTAGCCGAGTGAAACGGATCTGATCAATCATATTGAAGATACTGATTAGTCAGATCAGCCGTGCTCCGCTTTAGTGGAAACTCACCCTTCATTTAAGTTTCGGGAAATATTTAATAAACGAATTTTCGCACAGTATCGTGATCAAACACCGGATAATAATGATATAATAAAGTGAGAATAAGTAAATGCAAGTATTAGTATTCTATTTGTCTATTTTTCGTCAATAGCAGATAATTTTGACAAAGATAATAAACGGGGTACTTGCGGGTGTGCCATCTATTGGCATTGGTCTGCAAATAGCCAAAACACATTTTAGTTAAACAGACTGTCAATAGATGGCGCTGGCATTTCGAGTGATTTTTATTTACGTACGCGGATGTTGTTGGCCACGTGCTGTTTTGTAATTGAAAGTCTTCATACGTATTATTATGATACCTATATAGTAACGGGTAATTTTGACAAATATAATAATTAACGCAGTACTCTCCAGTAGCGCCATCTGTTCACATTAGTCTGCATGTGCAATTAGCCAACATACATGTTAGTTAAACAGACTGTTAATAGATGGCGCTTGCAAATCGCGTGGTTTTTTTATTTATTTTTTAACGAAAACGTTAATTTTAATCTATTTTTGTAACAAAGTTTTTAAGACAAAGCGACGAACATAGGCTTTAAAATGACGTTTAAATAATTAATTTAGGTAAAGAATTAACGGAGATCTTTAGCGTCTTCAAAAAAATTCCTTTTAGAAATAATATATAAAATGATAAGGGATTTGATCACGTTTTGCTATGAAATAATACTAATAAACTAATTCTACTCGAACAAATTCGCGGGCAAAAGCTAATGCTAACGCAGGATCCATCGCGTTAACGTTCGTAAATTTTACATTATCTAAAATAGCGGAGATCTCAGGAGCTCTATTGACTATGGTTAGTTTAGTACTACTAAACTGACTATAGTTGGTTAGGTTAGTTTACTATAGTTATAGTTAGTTTTACACTTGTGCGGTAAGAATACACAATTATATGCCTTATCGTGACAAAATATTGCATTACATATATATATATATATATATATATATATATATATATTTATCTTACCATCTTAGGATTAATTCATCGAACGTGGCCACAAGTAGTCTTGTGGCTCTGCCAACCCCATTAGGGATTTCGGACAATGGTAATAGACTAACACTTATGATATTCACTCAATTTCACTTGAGATTTCAGGTGAGAAAAACGCGTAAAATGCGACTTTGCCACCTTTGTAACACGCCAATTAAGTCCAGTTTTTCATACACATATCTGACTATGCTCAACAGTAACCACAGTGATCATCCGTAATTTCATACCTATTACTAACTGTGAACCGGTCTCGTTGAAGGTCCGCGAGGCGCAAGAGGCATTGGACGTGCACAACGACGAAACTGCCGAGCTGCAGGAGGCCGCCGAGATGGCAGCACTTGACAAGGAGATGGCCGAAGGTAATGTACAGACTACCACATGTCCAATGCTGGGCATTGGTTTCCTCTTGTAACTTATTAACGAACAGGGGTCGTATTATCAGCTCTTAACTCCAGACAGTTTCCGCCATAAACTGAACTGACAGAAATTCATATTAAGAAGAGACCATCTTTAGCGCGCTCATAATACGAACTTACCAGTCAGTTCAGTTTATGGCGGAAACTGCCTGGAATTAAGAGCTCATAATACGTCCCCAGACTGCACTTGAAATTTGCTTTGTGTAATAGATTTCCGTGCTGTCTATTAAGTTTATGGATTGTCTGAAGGCTGTTTCATCTAAAAAAGGAGTAGAAGCAAAGATCGGCTTGTAAAGATGGATAGTTTGTAGTGGTAGAGCCAAACAGTAATCTTCACTAGATGATTATTGTTCAAATGGGCCGGCTTGACCGGGGTAGTACCACACTCTCACAGAATATCGACGTAAAGTAATAGCTTGCTATTGCGTTTCGTACGGTGAGTGACGAGATCCGGAGGCCTATTCCCTCGTCCCCATCCCATCCCCATTCCCCATCCTCCCTAGACTGGCAACGCATTGGCAGCACCTCTGGTGTTGCAGATGTCCATGGGCCGCGGTGACCACTTTCCATCAGGTTCCGTCAGCTCGTTTGTCAGTCAATTGACATAAAAAAAAATTGAAATACAAGACAGCGGAGCAACCGGAGCATTTCTGATATTATACTCACATCGCATAACATTCTTGACAATAATAATAACTACTAGAACTTGGATGGCTTTTTTCAATTATTTTTATCAACAGAACGCTCCGAGGCGTTACAGCTGGAGTTGGAGCAGTGTCGTGAGAAACTGGAGGAAGCCACTCTCGATCTTCAACTGATGAGGGCCGAGATGGAAGCCTCGGGGAACACCCGTAAGTCACGTACTTTAATATTTACAGGGGGATAATGGTGTGACAATGTGCAGTCTCCAACTACCCTCACCTTCCTATTCCTAACCTGGGGGTCGGAAAACATTTGGGCTTTCGCGGCGAGCGGCAGTGTGCTCCCGGGATTGAGATGCAACGCGCGCGCCCTTCCTGTTCCTCAAAAGTACTGGAAACCGGTGATATCAAAGAGGTGTAGTGACGAGGCTACCGAAACCCATAGCCCGTGGACTCAATGTGAAAAAGTGCCCAAAGTTAACCAGAATCGATCCGCTGTGAGTACCCCCTGCTACTACCCTTAGAATTATCCCCTACACATTGTCACAAATTGGTGGAGGTGCGGGGTAACGATCCCCGTACTTCTCACTGGCTCACGTGTTGCGACAAGCTTTGGAGGGCAGCTTTTGAGATATTTAGATAATACTCTATGGGTTTAGGTTATTAGTTACCAATATCGAACCACGTGACTAAAACACGCCAATGTACGAACAGCAAAACAAAGTATTATCTTGTTTGGCTGGTTTAGTGATTACCACAGTTTGATTTTTTTCGTCGATTTTTAAAATACTGAAGATAAAAGAGAGCAGGGCGATGGTTTTTTGGTACTACGCATTATTGAAGAAATTGTTAATTAATAGTTGATTGGCAATATGTAGATTTGAGAAAGGCTACGTTTTAAGCCGGGGGCGGAACGGTAGGTGAAATCACAAAAAATAGATATTATTATTCTTCTTCTTTTGAATGGCTTTGGCTTGTGTCTTAATGCAGGGATTGTCTTAAAATTAAAGGAAAAATACCATTAATTTAGGAAATAATTGTATGAAATTTTGTCAAAGGTTTTCCCAATTACAGAGGCACCAACTTATTTATGAATCGCTCGCTCTATATCTATATGCTCCTGTTTGCTATTTAAAAAGATAAGGTGATGAATCTGTACTTATACTGAACTAATCGACCGCTACTAGATACTCTTTCTATAGTCAGCGTCTAAAATATCTACATATGTTGATACCATGTCGCTCCAAGTTGACGTATAGTGGGGTTGGTATCATAACGACTGCATTGTCAAAACGACCAAATCATCATAAGATCCAGATCTCAGAAGGACCATCTCCGTAGAAAACCTAAATCTCCGAATGACTTGGTAGCAAATTATGAACCTAACCTTATGATGATTTGGTCGTTTTGACAATGTAGTCGTTATGACCATCTCCGTAGAAAACCTATATCTCCGAATGACTTGGTAGCAAATTATGAACCTAACCTTATATGATTTGGTCGTTTTGACAATGTAGTCGTTATGACCATCTCCGTAGAAAACCTATATCTCCGAATGACTTGGTAGCAAATTATGAACCTAACCTTATGATGATTTGGTCGTTTTGACAATGTAGTCGTTATGACCATCTCCGTAGAAAACCTATATCTCCGAATGACTTGGTAGCAAATTATGAACCTAACCTTATGATGATTTGGTCGTTTTGACAATGTAGTCGTTATGACCATCTCCGTAGAAATCCTATATCTCCGAATGACTTGGTAGCAAATTATGAACCTAACCTTATGATGATTTGGTCGTTTTGACAATGTAGTCGTTATGATTATGATACCAACCCGTATAGTGACGTATGGTTTATATTTACCAACTTACAGTGACAGTACTAAAATGTGTGATGTTATTGACGCTGACGCTACCTGGTATTTCTATGAACCGTTTGAATACCATTGACGGCGTTAGGTACCTAAGCGTAAAATATAAACGCAACCTTTGTCATTAAGACTTTAGGTAGTCAGAGTTTGGAAAAATAAACAATCGATCTGGTATTCAAAAGGTTTATATCTGTTGGGTAGTTTTCTTAAGAACATCTCTTAGTGGTGATATATAATTAATGGTGATATGTGGATATGTAAGAGCTGCACACGGTATCACACATATATGTTGTCAAAGTATTAATTTGCTATTTGGTATTACGCAAGTTTATTTTATTTTTATCTATTTATTTTTATTTTATAGAAAAACATAAACAGCTAATGATTGTACGTATATTTTATTCACGATGGTTGTGGGTCACATTAGGCTCCATACATATGTAATTTATACTTATTTCATATAGTTTCATAATTCATCTTTTATTTTTTATTTTATTATGCACGAACTTGGCACATTCACTGCTTTGAATATCTTAGGCAGGATGCTTATGGGCTGGGATATATATATTTTGAAGCTCAAAGATTTTACTTGTTTTTTAGGGTTCCGTACCTCAAAACGAAAAAACGAAACTCTTATAGGATCACTCGTGTGTCTGTCTGTCTGTCTGTCTGTCTGTCTGTCTGTCTGTCTGTCTGTCTGTCTGTCTGTCTGTCTGTCTGTCCGTCTGTCACAGCTAATTTTCTCCGAAACTACTGGACCGATTGAGTTGAAATTTGGTATTCATATGTAAGTTGGTGACCGCAACACGGACGCGTGACATAAATCTATGAATTTTAAACATAGGGGCCACTTTTTGGGGGTAAATTAGAAAATTAAAAAGAAAGGTTTGCCACCTATATCGTGTGACATATCAAATGAAAGGGCTTATTGTGAGGATCTTAAATATATTTTGTTTTGAATTATAAGTAAAATAGTTTAGAAGTTATTCAGGAAAATACACAAAAAATTACCATTCCCCCCCCTTATTTCCGAAACTACTGGGGCTAAAATTTTGAAAAAAATACAGAAAATACATCTTTACCTATAGATTACAGGAAAACCTATAAAAAGTCCATGGTATTTAAAGTAACCTAGTAATTTTCAGATAATCATGTACGGAACGTAACCCTCTCCACGCGAGTTTAACTCGCACTTGTCCGGGTATTTACACGTAGTGTTTTTACAACGAAGCTATGGTGATTTTTGGAATGAAGATTTTGGGGGTCGTTCGTAACGAATCTGTTCATAAATTGTAAAGTGACTATGTACTTATTATTTGTGTACGTATCTTCGTGATTATCTCAAAACATCCTGCACTGATTTGGATAATTCCTTCGGTTATGTAATCTCCATACGTTTGGAATGCTTTAAGTATGTCATTTTCCGCGGCATTACTTGCGGAGGAATATACAAAAAACGTAATTCAGTCCTTATTTCATCATTTAGTTTTTTTTTTGTTTTTGGCCCTAGTTTATATTTTATTACGAATTATCTGTGAATTAACCCAAAATGTGTTATTAGGTTATTACAAATGACAGATTACAAGAAAAAGTGAATGTGTTAAGTCCTTGTCTGTTGATAATATTGTTTGCATGTATTTTGTGTATGTGTTTGTGTTTACAGTCTCCGAATGACATGACCACCCTCTTATCCAATCAACATCATCTTTAGGCTATAAATGTATAACTTAAGACATGATATATGCGTTGATATGTTTACAAAAGAATTTAGCGATAACGAAATAGTTTGGAGAAGGCTTCTGCAGACGCATTGAACGTCCATACTTACTTTAAAAATAACGATAAACGTTGATTCCATGATAATAATAATAATAATAAATCAGGGGTCAATCTTTTTACACAAATCGATCTAGTCCCAAAGTAAGCTCTAAAGGCTTGTGTTATGGGTACTAGACGACGATATACATACTTATATAGAGAAATAAATACTTAAATACATAGGAAACATCCAAGACTCAGGAACAAACATTCGTGCTTATCACACGAACATTTGCCTTTACCGGGGATCTAACTCGCAGAGCTTCGGAGGCAGGGTCACTACCAACTAGGCTAACCGCGTCGTCAATAGTTCGCAATGATAAAGTACTGTTTTACTGAGTGGTACTGAGACCTTGACCTTGACCTCAACTGACCTCGGAGACCCTGCATGTGACGCCCGTAACCGTGGTACCGTGTGCGCTGACCAGAGCACCCGTACGCAGCGGCCGACGAGCGCGCCGCCACCGGCTACGAGATGCGGCAGCTGCAGCAGCAGAACGAGCGGCTCCGCGACACGCTGGTGCGCCTTAGGGATCTCTCCGCGCACGACAAGCACGCCATGCAAAAGATGAATAAGGTAACATATGTATAGAGGCGACACTTGCCTCGCGAGCGCCTTCAAGGTCACACAGTCAGAATTTGACCCAGTTAGGGCTGTCACACGATGCTAAGTTAGGGACAGATGTAGGGAGTAATCCTTTCCTATCGTATTTTCTCGGAAACGTTCGTATTTGTCATGCTATGCTACTTCAGTCAGCCTCATCTCAGTACCCATTAAGACAGCGTAGGGGAAGCTCGCATTGCGAGATTAATAATCGATATAGAGTGGTTGATACCTAAGTTAAGATTTTCCTAGGAATCGTTTAGGTTGACAAGCCTGTGAAATTCTTTTCAACATTTATGTATATTTCTTAACTGAAAATGATTATTTCTGTAAAGTCCAACAACGAGGTTCAGAGGCCAGTGGAATCAACGAAAAATTCTCCGTAGTTCGATATTTGTTAACACTACATTCTCTATATAATTCAATCGTGGTGGTTAAAACATCTCAGTGTGGTTAATATACTTCGAACTCGTGGTATGACATTTGTCACTGATAAATAAAGTACCCTATTTAATTCATACAAACTAGATAATTCATAGATACGTCGGCAGCATTCGGAAATAGTCGTGTGCTCCGTCGTGTGTCGTCGTCGTCGTGTGTAGTGTGTGTGTGGAGTTTTCACGATGGGAAAGGATTATTCACTACATCTGTATGTGATGTCAGGTCAAATCATGTTAGGATTTGACACAATGAAGGATGTCTCTCTTTCTCACACAAGAGACTCTCAGGAGACGAGGGAGACCCACTTTTTTTCTTCTGCTCTGCAGGACATTTTCTTTGTGTGTTTGGGCATTTTTAACTGTATACCTAAATCCCAAAAAATCAACAACAACCTATCTTAACCTTACCTAATTTGCCTATTAGGATATAGATCAATACAAATCGGAGATAGCGGAGCTCTCTCGCACGAAGGAGAAGCTGTCCACCAGGGTTGACGAGCTGGAGGCGCAGGTGGCAGACCTGAGGGAGCAGGTGGACGCGGCGCTGGGCGCCGAGGAGATGGTGGAGCAGCTGGCTGAGAAGAAAATGGCGCTGGAAGACCAGGTAAGCCATTGCAATAAGGACTAAAAGTGTAATCGCGGAGAAGAAAGAATATTCAACAAAGATCTCTTTCTATTGGTCTCTGTCACTTGCGCACAAATATGACTGTGCGAGCTGATAGAGTTAGAGTTAATAGTTGTGGGCAAGCGATAGAAACAAGGAGTGAGGGGTATTATACGAAATTATTCGTGCTTTACGATCGCAAATTTTTTGATGTAGGGCAGTAGCGCAGCTGCCTCCGGACGGCTTTATCAATATTGAAAGCTATAACTAGCTGTCAATGAATTCAATGTAACTAAATGTCAGACTCGCACTTGTACCGTGTCTATTCTTCCGGCTTCCCTTACAGAATATTTGACGCTCCGCCACTGATGTAGGGTCAAGTTTTTTCATGGTTTTAGACCCACCGGTTTAAGCTGTGCGTTGTCTGTCAGTCTTAGATCTAATTCTGAAGATTTTTAATCGATTCCTCTTACTTTTAAGAATTTGATTAGGTGGATATCTCTGGTTCTGTGTCCATTTTGTATAGAAAGGGAGGCCTGACAAGATCTCCATTCCTTTTCTATAGTGAAAGTTTGAACAAAACGCGTGTCTCAACGTATGTACTTTTACTTCCTTGATTTACTGTCTTCCTCCTCCTTCCTCGTCCTCCTCCTCCTCTGCTGCACTGGGAGTGAAGAAATAGCATAGAATGCGTGCAGATGCTTATCATCCTGGCATGTCGTCGACTAAGGGACGGGTCCTATCCAACATGGTGGACTATCTGTATGGGCGATGGGCTGATCACCTGTCACAATACTGTTCATCATACCATCTTAGGAATAATTAATTAATCGAACGTGGCCACAAGTAGTCTTGTGGCTCTGCCCACCCCATTAGGGATTTCGGGCGTGATAATATGTATATATGTATGTATTTACTGTCTTATTTAATCTACCTATAAGCTGATACTGTAAAGTTGATTCGTCCATACTTGTCTTATTTGGTAACAAGTTTCTAACCTCAAAATGTGCAATTTTTGAGTGAAACATCTGTTTTGTCCTAAATAAAGCAAACCTAGGCTAAAGATTGGCAAAGTGAAGTCTAAAATATGTCAGTCAGGGAAACAGCTGTTTTAGCCAAAAAAGGTGCATTTTGAGGTCATAAACTTGTTTACCAAATAAGATAGGTATGGATGAATCCACTTTAATTAGACGACGGTTATATACATTCTTTGTTCTCCAGGTGGAGCAGTTGAAGCAAGACGTGTCTGAGCTAGAAGCTCTTCAAGAAGTCCACGAGCAACTGGTGGAGTCCAACCGCGAGCTGGAGCAGGACCTGCGCGAGGAGTTAGAGATGGCTCACGCCGCCACTAGAGAGGTACAGCATTAGGAGACTCGTTCAGATGTGCAGTTGATAGAGTCAACGGGGGCCGCAGCAGGTCCTGCGCGAGGAGCTGGAGATGGCTCACACAGCACTAGAAAGCTATAACACTAGGAGACTCGTCCAGGTGTGCAGTTGATAGAGTCGACGGGGGCTAGCAGGACCTTCGCGAGGCGCTGGAAATGGCTCACGCCGACATTAGAGAGGTACAGCACTAGGCAACTCGGTCAGGTCTGCAGTTGATAGAGTCAACGGGGGCTGCAGCAGGACCTGCACGAGGAGTTGGAGATGGCTCACACCGCACTACAAAGATATAACACTAGGAGACTCGTCCAGGTGTGCAGATGATAGAGTCAGCGGGGGCTGCAGCAGGACCTGGGCGAGGAGTTGGAGATGGCTCACGCCGCCACTAGAGAGGTACAGCATTAGGAGAATCGTCCAGGTGTGCAGTTAATAGAGTCAACGGGGGCTGCAGCAGGACCTTCGCGAGGCGCTGGTGATGGCTCACGCTGCACTAGAAAGGTACAGATTTAGGAAACTCGTTCAGATGTGCAGTTGATAGAGTCAACGGGGGTTGCAGCAGGACCTTCGCGAGGAGCTGGTGATGGTCCATGCCGCCACAAGAGCACAGCACCAGGAGACTCGTCCAGGTTTACAGTTGCAGAAGCTGCAGCACGACATAATTGAATTAACTAAAAAAAGTAGTACAGAGGTGCAACATTGCAACGGTTTCTCATTCCTTTCTGGTGACAGGTGGTGCGCGAGCGAGAGGCAGCATTCGAGACGATCATCGACCGAGACTCTACAATACTCAAGTTCAGAGACCTCGTCCAAAAAATGACAGAGTCATACAACGAAATCAGGACGCAGTTGGAGTCCAAACAGGGTAAGTTGACGTGCTCTTATTCTGTTATTTTTGTACTCTGTGGGTGTTTTGGTTTTTGGAACTGTAGATTAAGGTAGTTTTATGGGATCTATGATTACAAGACGGTTCTTCGGTTCAGTTCAACAGTTATACTTCGTTTTTTTAGCATTAGAGAGAGATTACAGAAGTTTTGATATACCTTTTTATTAAAAAGTGCTTTCTTAAAATATACTTTCGAATATTAGGGGGGGGGGATGGTAAATTTTCGCCTATTTTCCTAAATAACTAAAAAACCATTTACCTTAAAATTATAAAAAAATGTTTTTAAAATCCTCACAACAAGTCCTTTGGTTTGATATGTAACACGCCAAGGTACGCAAAACTTTTTTAAAATTTCAAATTTACCCGAAATTGATTTATTTACGTTACACATCCGTGTTGCGGTCACCGACTTACATGTGTACCAAATTTCAACACAATCGGTCCAGTACTTTCGGAGCAAATTGGCTGTGACAGAGACACACGAGTGATCCTATAAGAATTCCGTTTTTTTCCTTTTGAGGTATGGAACCCTAAAAACGAAGTATAACGGGTCCCGTCTCGTGTGTAAACTGTGCTGTGTCTAGTTTAAACTGTCGGTGCAGGCTCGCCCGCGCCGGGCGCCGTGGCGGAGGCGGAGCCGGCGCCGCGCTCGCCGCCGGCCGAGGCGGGCGCGCTGGCGCTGGCGTCGCGCGCCGCCACGCGCTCCGTGGACCTGCAGCTGCGCGCGCTGGAGCTGGCGCAGGCGCGCGCGCGCGCCGACATGCTCGCCGCCTGCCTGCCCGACCACTTCATGCAGTCCGCCGGTCAGTACTCCAAATTAACATCTAATAGTACATTACTGAAAAGACCAGTAAGTAAGCCATACTGGACGAGTGCGATTTGAAATCCGAGCCGTAGGCGAAGCACTTATTGGTCGAAGTTTGTATAGTGGTTTTCTCAAACATTATTTAACAAAACGAACGTGAATGAACGAAATTCCTGCAATATTTTACTTTTTTCTTAGTTTTTTTTTACTTTTTAATTATGCAAGAAGTACAATCATAACACCACCCTACTAAAAATACTGTGCTAATCCACACTCACAATCTTAAATTAAATTGATATTATAAAAAAAAGATGTCGATAATGAATTAATAAATAAATTACATGAAAACAAAACATTTCCAAAATGTTATAATTTTCCCGCTCTTTAAATAAACTATGCGACCTCGTTGCACGAACGCCGCTGCTTTTGTTTTTTTTTTTTAATAAAAGCGTTCCTTGTACTTTGTACCTTTTAGAGTTGGAATAAATATTTGTTAAATTGAATGAATTTGCAACGAATCTATTTATATTTATATTTATATAATCACATTTTAAATTATAATAACATTTATAATAAATTATACGTTTATTGTTCAACCTTTTTTATAACCCAAAGATGACTGTTTTATGCACTATAAAAAAGAGTGTTCTAAGTTCAAATTACAGTGCATGTCATGAGATTTGTATCGTACTTACTGGACACTTTTCATTCCGCATTAAAAACCTCTCTACTTACCGGGTACTTTTGATCATTGTTTGGTATTCTTAACTTTCTGGTGACTTTTTAAAGTTGTAATGGCGGCTTTACGTATCGTTTTCGAGAAAATATGATTTATTGTATATCTGTGTATAAAAGTGATAAAAAGTAATTGGTTCCAACAGTTTATATAGTTTATAAATTTAAACTAAGTTAATTTCAATTGAATAATTTTCCGCATGCGTTAAAAACGCGGCTAGTACAATGATGCGTCCAAAAAAGCATAAGGATTTATGCTTGACCTGAATGCAAAATTAAACCTTTATTTTCTCGTTTTTTCCGCTTTAGCTTTATGATAGAAATATCTAGTGTCCGTAAAGTCTGTGCTCAACACTGCTATCGTGCTCAAGTAGGCGTTTTCCTATATTAAGAACTATTATGAACTATTAGATTTTTTAGAATGACTATGCTGTCAGTTGCTTAATTATTAATTAAAATATTTGTATGCTATTTGGTGCAGCTACAGAAGGAGAACTTATATTTAAGATGACTACTGTTTTACCCTTTTTTATGCAAATAAATGATGATTTGATTTGATTTAAAAACATTACTTGAGTACAATATCGGTCTTAAACGCAGTTAACGATGTATACCACGTCAAATCCGCAGTACACCTATTTGATTTTTCAAGTTTTTTGTAATTTGCACCAAATAACGGCAATGAGTAATTTTGTACGAATAATGATTTAAAATATACAAATTGTGTGATTATTAATAATTATTTAGTATGTGAAATAAAATTAGAATCTGATTTGACTACTCGAGTCATAATCAATCAAAATGCAGTATTTGTAACGGTCCGGACACATGGAAATTCAATCAAGAATATTTCCGTGGGAACAACGGTAACAACATTTTTTTTCATCAAAAAATCGAGGAGAGTACAAAGTTATAGAAAATACATTTTCTGATTATAGAAGTATAGATGTATAGAAACATTTTTCGCTTTTTCTTGTAATTTAATCAACTTTCGGTACAAATAACATAGGCTTGAATGTAATCTTAAACATTTATCTCCTTTAAAAGAACGGTAAAGTGTTTTTTTTATTACACTTATGCAAAACGACTAATATTACCATACTATTCAATTTCAGCGAAATATATAAAATCTAAATATTGGGTACACATCCTTAAATCAACTGTGAAAAGAACTGATTAAACAGAAACAGATTACTTTGATCCTCTTTTGCGAATAATAACCTTTAGAATGTGTGAAAGAAAAATAATTTGTGCGAAGTACGTTTTTGAAATAGATGGTATTTTCAGGTGACCACGACGCGATTCTGCTGATTTTGCTCCTCCAAAGACTAACCACCAAAGCGGACATCATTCTAGGACAAATAAGAGAACGGTAAACTTTTATAGATTTTGTCCATATCTTTCTAGGTATTGCCTTCTACCGTTGTTCAAGCTAAGTCAAGTTATGAACGTTGAGTTATTCCTAATAAATAAATAAATAAATAAATAAAACAATCAGGGGACAATCTTTTTACACAAATCGTTCAAGTCCCAAAGTAAGCTCTAAAGGTTTGTGTTATAGGTACTAGACGCCGATATACATACTTATATAGAGAAATAAATACTTAAATACATAGGAGACGTCCAAGACTCAGGAACAAACATTCGTGCTCCTCACAGAAATTTTTGCTCTTACCGGGGATCGAACCCGGGACGATAGCTTCGGAGGCAGGGTCACTCCTAACTAGGCTAACCGCGTCGTCAAATAATGGGGAACATGCATGAAAATCAAAATAAGGTTTAAATGATATATTATGAAAGTAAATGTAAACAAAAAAATATTACAGAAAAAGCAGATCATTTTGACTATTCATTTTTATTTGAGTAAAGGTCAAAATGTGTTAGAAATATATATATACTTATTGTTTTTTAGTTCTGATTTTAGTTTTTTGGAACTCATCAAATTTGTCTTGTTTTATTTCTACGATGTTGGTCTAAAACCAGTAGTTGGTAGAAAATTCTGTGGAATTGTATGATGCATCATTTATTTTTTCATCTTGTTTTGGAAAGTGCTGAGTAATAGAAACCTATATGTGTACGCAAAACATTATTATGTTGTTTATTTTACTATACACAACATAGTTGTTGACCATTTTGAATGGAGTGTTTTTGCGAGTGGTACGAACTATGACTTTTCAAAACTTCATAACTCATAAAATAAACAACATAATAATGTTTTGCGTACACATATAGGTTTCTATTACTCAGCACTTTCCAAAACAAGATGAAAAAATATATGATGCATGTTCCCTATTAAGTATACCGCACCGCCCGTGCGTTACAAAGCGCTCGCTCGCGAAGACGCGTTATTCCCACTATTACTACCACGAATTCCTACCAGTAAAATACTGCCCTTCCTTCCTATTATTACAACCAATTTTATCAGTCTTACCGCTAGTAGTAATACTATTTCTTTCTTACTATAATCTACCGGCTATTTTTATATGGCATGTACAGTCGGAAATATAGTTTATAATGAACAGACGTACATTTCTGAGACAGGATCAAATGTTACGTAATTATATATATCACGAACGCACGTATTTTATATATCAAGTGCACATTGTTTATCACTTCTACAATTCATAGTACTTTACTATGTCTTTACTTTCTCACTATCAGAGAAGGGTTGTGCCCAACAGCGTGACGTATTACTATATATTGACGATTACGATTATATTAATATATATTGATTATCAGGTTCCCAGCAGTGAACGTATGGGATCGGGAAGCCGTGACGAAGACCCACACCGCGGTGCAGTACAGCTTCCGCTGTCAGCTGGAGTACCAGCTGCACATGATACAAGTATGACGCAGGGAAACAGATTTACAACAGTAACATTGACATGTCGATTTTTAGGGTTCAGCAACCCAAAGGGTAAAACGGGACCCTATTACTAAGACTCCGCTGTCCGTCTGTCTGTCCGTCTGTCACCAGGCTGTATCTCATGAACCGTGATAGTTAGACAGTTGAAATTTTCACAGATGCTGTATTTCTGTTGCCGCTATAACAACAAATAATAAAAAACAGAATAAAATAAATATTTAAGGGGGGCTCCCATACAACAAACGTTTTTTTTTTGCTTAATTAGGTATAAATAATGGTACGGAACCCTTCGTGCGCGAGTCCGACTCGCTCTTGGCCGGTTTTCGTAACTATACTTGGGAGCGAAGAAATCGAGCCACCTTCCATGTGTAATCATATGGAAGGTGGCTCGATTTGTTTGCTTCCAAGTATAGTTTAAAATTAAAAACATTAAGTTACCGAGTCTTTTAAGGGTTCCGTACCTCAAAAGGAAAAACCGGAATCCTTATAGGATCACTCGTGTGTCTGTCTGTCTGTCCGTCTGTCACAGTGAATTTGCTCCGAAACTACTAGACCGATTGAGTCGAAATTTGGTACACAAATGTTATTCGGCGACCGCAACTTGACGTGTAACGTAAATAAATGAATATTAGACATGAGGGCCACTATTGGGGGTAAAATAGACAAAAAAAAAATAGACATCAAATGAAAGGGCTTCTTATTTTTTTATAGTTTTAAGATTGGCTTTTAAGTTATTTAGGAAAATAGGCGAAAATTGACCACGAGTATATAGGTTATTAACGCTCTGACAATTGCACTGAATTTGTTGGACTTTCCACAGTGCATCGTGTCTATGTGGACAGCGGCGCTGGACTGCTGCTCGCCGGAACTGCTACTCAAGGCGGCTAGCGCTCTCCCCGACGCGAGTACTCAAGAGCGAGCGCTCGACGGCGCCCTGCAGCTACTCAAGAGCAACGAGCTGGATGAGAATTGTTCACTGGAAGGTAAGTGGTACAGTGGAGTTAAAACCAGAAAAACGCGTATTTCTTGAGTAAGAGTCTTTATTGAGCATCGTCGAAATCTATATTGGAGCTCACGCGACACGCGCTCATTTTGTTGCTGTTTAACCTAGAGTAAGCCGGAGCGCCACTAGAGTTAGAGTGCAATACGAGGAATGAGCAACGTATTTGAACTGCTCGCTTGGTAAGTGGCAACCTGATGTTCCACAGTGCATTTTGCTGTCGTGACATTCTATTCAGTGTTGACGTCGATATTATGGGGAGAGTCATCATCATCAGCCTATATACGTCCCACTGCTGGGCACAGGCTACTCAGTTGCGGATTGGGGACTTCTCACATCTCTGAATTACGTCCCAGATGTATATTTTCACAAACAATCCATATATTAATATTATAAATGCGAAAGTTACTCTGTCTGTCTGTCGCGCTTTCATGCCAAAACTAATGAACCGATTTAAATGAAATTTGGTACACAGATAGTATAGAGCCTGAGAAAGGACATAGGCTACTTTTTAATGCGAAATAAGGGTTGTAAGGGGTTGCAAGGGGGGGATGAAAGGTTGTATGGAAGTATCGTAATTTTTAGAGCTAGAAGCTTGAAACTTATTTTTTAGGTTGTTGATTCGATATAAATAAATATGGCATTCAAAGTTTGTAAAAGTTTTACCCTCAAGGGTGTAAAACAACAATAGGGAATAGGGGATGAAAGTTTGTATAGAAATATGTAAGGTTTATGTGAATGTTTTATGAGTTTGCAACAAGAGACAAATTAGCCTAAATAATTAAAAATGTTACACAGACACTATTCTACGCGGACGAAGTCGCGGGCACAGCTAGTAAATACATAAATCGCTATATTATGTGTGCGTTTTGTTCAGGTATCGAGCGGTGCTGGACGTACCTTTCCGCCATGTGGTCGGCGCTGGGGCTGTCGAGCCTGGCGCCGGAGTCGCCGCGCGAGGCGGTGAGCCACTCGTGCTGCGCGCTGGACGCGCTGGCGCGCGCGCTGCACGCCGACGCCACCGCGCTGCAGCAGACCCTGCTGGTGAGTGTCAGCCGAAATTTAAAATATAAAAATCCGACCAAGTGCGTGTTGGACTCGCGCACCGACGGTTCCGTACCATACAATATATTTGTGTTATTTTGTCCAGTGTTTTCTTTCATTCGGTGCGGGAGCCAGACTCATACTTGACCGAATTTTACTAGTTAGTCACACCAAGGTTGATGTTTATGTATTACCTACTGTTTTTACGACAAAACATAGTTGAAAAAAGAAAAACATTTTTGCATGTTGTTCCCTGTTATTTTTTTAACTTTAGCGGTTTAAAAGGTACATTAAAGGTGGGAGATGGAGGGACCAGCGTAGGTTTAGTATTACCATTTGGGTACTGAACCCTAAAAGCTATTTTTAATTAAACATTTTTAATAGCCATGGAACTGATGACGAATTTGATACGTAACTTAATGACGACGACGGTTGGCTCTAATATTTGCACTTCTTTATAAAGTTATCTGCTATAAGCAAATGTGGTGATGGATGGATGTGGTCTACTTGTGAGGTGGACTTTAAACCTCGTACTTGGTCGACAGCAATCGGAGCACAACCTGGAGCTGGGGATGCTGCACGCGCACCTCAGCAGCAGCGCGGAGGCGCTCCAGCAGGGGCTGAAGGGCGTGCGGCGCCGCCTGCCGCCCGCGCCGCGCGCGCCCGTGCCCCTCCCCGCGCAGGTACCTGGTACAGGGGGCCCGCCCCTATTCCAGGGGTCACCAATTAGTTTCGCTCGGGGTCCGTTATAAGAAATGAAATGACCATCGCGGTCCGCACAACATTTTATAGAAAAATATATTTATTAAACAAATATAATTACGGAAATAACGAACGTATTTTTTTACATATTAATGAAAAAATGACATTTTGTGATGCGGACTTTCTGTCTGTAGTTTGGAGTAAAATTGGTGCAAGCTATTGACATCAAATCCTTGCATTCAAAAGTACAAGTTGTTGTGTTCTCGCGGTCCGCACAAAATGGGTCGGCGGTCTGGATGCGGACCGCGGTCCGCCATTTGGTGACCCCTGCTCTATTCGTTTAGGTGGTTAACGAAATGTAAACAAACTAACCCAAGTGACAGATCATCAGCGAATCTAGACATAGCTATGTAATAAAATTCTTAACACTGACCGAGACCGAGACAACGCGCATAATAAACCGGTGGGTTTAGAAGCGCCAATTGATTTGATATTATTTTTCCTTAATCTTCATTGGTCGCTAAACTCTGTTCGCCGAGAGTTGATAAATATTATGATATCGTCTCGAAATAGCGACTGTCGCTTACATATCGCAAACTCTATGACAGGCGTCGCTTATCACCGCGCGCACTGACTTTCGTGGTACGAGGGACGCAGTTGTTGTCAAGCACGGCGCCGCGCCGGGCGAGCGAGCGCCATATATTGCAATTCCGTTCTGGAATACGCTTCGAGTGTGTTGATTGGGTGTTCGTGTGTTGTTTTAGACGAAGCAACTGAACGTTTCATAATAAACGTCACCGAATTTGATTCTTCCTCCGACTCTGAGACTTCGTCATGGTCGTCGTCCGATGATATGCCAGCAATGGGACATATACATGCTGTTCAATAACAATATTCTATGAAAAAAATATACTTTTTCCTTTTAACTTTTTATTATCATCGGTAAAATAATTAGCGGGCCGCTATTAGTAATGGGTTAAGAAGCCCTGATTTTTTTATCAACTGTCGGCGAACAGACGGCATCGCTTGATGTTTATTTTTTCTTAAAATACTGTTTTAAAAACTTGATAAAACACCAAAATCGGGTGGGAAATTCAATAAGATCAAAACGATCGTGACGACAATCTTCCGTCGAAATGATCTTGCACTTTTTATTCTTGTTGTGTCAGCTGATCGAGCGGCTGCGCACGGAATGCGCGAGCACGCTGTCGCGCGCGGTGCGCTGCGCGTGGCTGGCGGCGCGCGCGGCCTGCGCCTGCGCCGCCACGGCCGGCGAGCGCGGCGACGGCGCGCCGCTCGCGCACGCCGCGCTGCTCAACGTGTGGACGCACGCCGTCAACAAGTGCTACCAGCAGGTGAGCACAGCCTGACGCCGCTGGACCATGAGAACACTGACGGCCGAGATCCTCGCAAAAACATTCCGTATAAGCTCGTTCCTAGATGTGACATCATGTTGTCATGACAGTCAAAGACATACAGGAAATACTTAGAAATACAACATAAATAAATCATTTCTGAATATTATGAAACAACGGCCTCTCGTACTAAAAATAGCCGTACACTGCACACGGCACCAGATTTTTAAACGTTTTCACAAATTACCTACTAGATTGAAATGTATTGACGACTTAAAGGTCTTCAAAAGAACTTGAGATTAGACATGTACACGTAACAAGAGCGTTGACCGCCATATAAAATGTATGGCCGTCAGCGCTCTTTTTACATGTGGCGAGGTTTTTATCGCTGCGAATTTACATAAACCATTGGAACTGACTTGTTTATATTGCATCCCCCTTATTGATTAATTATTTCTTATAATTAAATTGTGCCATTTATGTTTGTCAGTTGGACTTTGTCTTAGTTTTAGTAAAATTTTTGTATTATGAAATTATTATGATTTGATTGAAAAAAGACTTAAGGCTGAGTTTCTTGCGGCGCTTCTCAGCAGATGTCACTCTGGTTGCTGGTAGATTCAGACATGTGAAACAGCCCGTGTGACCTACTATTTTCAATTTGAAAGTGGTACAGTATCGATGAATTTTTTTCAAATGAATAAAAATAAGAAAATAATGTAGTTCTTAAGATTTATGTTTTGAAATTGTAGCGTTAATCGTGTATTTTATAATGAATTATTTAATAATCAATGTATTTAAATTTTAATAATAATAAATCATGAGACAATCTTTACACAAATCGATCTAGTCCCAAAGTAAGCTCTAAAGGCTTTTGTTATGGGTACTAGACGACGATATACATACTTATATAGAGAAATAAATACTTAAATACATAGGAAATATCCAAGACTCAGCAACAACCATTCGTGCTCATCACAAAAATATTTGCCCTTACCGGGGATCGAACCCGGGACGCTAGCTTCGGAGGCAGGGTCACTCCCAACTAGGCTAACCGCGTCGTCGAATAGTCGAAGTTATATTTACTTTTCACATTATTTAATCAGTGTTTTAATTTAAGTAAAAATATGAATGTGATGTCGCAGGAGGACCACGGCCCGGTGCGCACGATGAAGCACGCGCTGGCCGCCGTCAGCGGCGACGTCAACAAGCTGTCGGCGCTCGCGGCCGACAAGGAGTACGACATGATGTCCGTCACCATCTCCACCGACAAGGTCAGCCGACAATCTCCCATTTTCTGCCCTTAAGGAAAAAATCCATCAATACGATTGCGGTCATTTCAAAGGTCAGGAATCCTGTTGGTGGAGTTTTCACAGCTCTCGTAGAAATGCAGCGTTAAGAGTCCCCAGAGTGGAACCCCGCAATGGGATTAGCGCATTTTGTAAGAGGTTAGTGTATAAGCCCAGATCTCGATTCGACTATTTTGGCAGTGGCTTGTTACAATTTAACATTCAGTGGTTGAGTTGCTTAAGTGTTGCCATACAAACGTGTTGTTCTCTGTCGCTCGTATTGTCACCTACGGGCCACTAAAAATCAGCGCCGAGGCTCGCCACGGCATAACGCTGAGTGGCACCCTCTTTGGCACCGTGCGGCACAGCTTTTTATGTTCATTGTTTCTTTGTTATCTGCTTTTCTTGTTATTTGTCTGTCTCTAATGTGTGTTAAATAAATGTCTTTATTATTATTATTATTATTATATATCACATACACACATACATAGCATCACGCCCGAAATCCCTAATGGGGTGGGCAGAGCCACAAGACTGCTTGTGGCCACGTTCGATTAATTAGTCCTAAGATGGTATGATGAACCGTATGGTGATAGGTGATCAGCCCATCGCCCATACAGATAGTCCACCATGTTGGAGAGGACCCGTCCCTTAGTCGACTTTTACGACATGCCAGGATGATAAGCATCTGCACGCACTGTATTATATATCGATACGAATAAATCGCGATTGGACCAAATATCTATGTCTAGATCTCGATTCGACTAGATCGCGATTTGACTGAGTCTCGATTGGACTATATCTCAATAAGGCAGCATTGCCATTTGCCTTGATCGGTATATAAAATTTAATAAAAAAGTACATGAAAATCTGTTGTACATTTTTGGAAAACTTAATTCGTATCGTGTTATTCTTTTTCTGCAGGGAATTGTACTTCCGTAAAACAATACACTGCGTCATCATTATCAGTCAACGTGATAAATAGTCCAATACCGATCTAGTCAAATGGCAATGCAGCCTTATTGAGATGTAGTCCAATCGAGACTCGGTCAAATCGCGATCTAGTCGAATCGAGAACTGGGCATATAGATATCTGGTCCAATCGCGATTTATTCGTATCGATATATAGTCGAATCGAGATCTAGGCTTATAGACACTAACCCCTAACCTAGAGTAAAATGGAGCGTAACTACGGAGAGCGTGAAGTGCAAGACATTTTATGTATTTTATTTATTTATTTATTTATTTATTTATTTATTTATTTATTTATTTGGTTTACCAACAATTGTTTACACTGGCATTTCATTACAATAATAAAGTAGCTCTATAGTCTTAACTAAGTGTAACAACCACTTATAGGTAAACACCGCATGCATTGAATAATAGTACACATTTATCTACATTTAAACAAGAGTTAGTTAGTGTACAACAGTACATACGTAACTTATACTAATTTGGAAAAAAATATCAGAACGATTTTGCGAAATTTATGTGCAGAGTCTGAGTATATGTCTGTCTCATGACTACAGCCATTTAGTGTCTTGCACAGTCTTGGGAGAGGCGAGTTTCGTCCCAAAACAGTGCGTCTAGGCGGAGGGCAAAGAGGCGTGATAGGGTAACGAGGTATTCGGGAAGGAGCACGAAAGGACAGCAGTTTCAACATCACATTCTTAATTAGTATGTCGGTTATACAATTTTATAATTATTTAAACAGCCGTTGTCTGTTCGGAAATATGTTTACACTTCAAAGAAGGTTATAGTGTATTTTAGATAAAAGTTGGTAGGTATAACATTTTCTGTATAATTTTTTCCTCATCTTAAACCGATTTCTGACTGCTTTGATCTTTTTTTAATAAATTAAAAGAGTTAAATATAAATATTTATAAAATTAAATCAAATCTACGTTTAATAGAAAATAAGTATGGCATATGTTTTTAAATATTTTCTGAACGAAACATATCTTTTGCAGCCGACTCCACCCGTGGTACTGCGCGCACAACTGGTCAAAAAACAACTGGAAGAGACAAAGACTCTTACCATCAAGCTTGAGAATAAGGAAGCCGATATTAAGGAGCTGAGAAAAGCTTTCAAGGTCA
This sequence comes from Tortricodes alternella, assembly GCA_947859335.1. Lineage (NCBI taxonomy): Eukaryota > Metazoa > Arthropoda > Insecta > Lepidoptera > Tortricidae > Tortricodes > Tortricodes alternella. The sequence goes on from OX401972.1 coordinate 776,164, forward strand.
GCTTTTAATTTACAAATAAGTCGAAATTATACTATTTTTTACGGATTGTCCCTCGCCTTTGGCTCGTTCGAATATTAGTCGATCTTTTACGTTACACAGGCAAAACAAGAGGAGTTGTCAGAAATGCAGATCCGTCGCGAACTCGGCGAGCGCAAATTGACGTCAGCGGCGCGCGACGCAGAACTGAAGGTGGAGCAACTAGCGCGGCGGTTGGACGACGCGCACAATCAGCTCAAACGGTAAGGGGGCCTCGGGGCCTCGGGGCCTGGGGCATGGGGCCTAAGACATGAGAGGGGTTTAGGGGTTTGGAGGACTAGGGGCCTAGGGACTGAGGCTATGCGCTAACTGACTTCAGTGGTGCGTCACGCTGAGCTGAAGCCAGAGCAACTTACGGGGCTAATATCAGCTCAAAAGGGGGCCTCGGAGCCGGGGGGACTGTAGCATTACGGTCAAGAAACTAGGTGCTTAGGGGTCCTCGGACTTCTTGAGGGCTAGATGAAAACTGACAGCGCACGCAACGCTGTGCGGCAACTGGACGGTACGCAAAACTAAGCGATAAGGGCCTCAACGGCTTAGAGAGCTACGGGCCCTGGGAGCGATTTGCTAAAGTGTAGCCACCCTGGGGCCTGGGAGCCTTGGGGGTTTTGGCCTGCTGTTATAGACTTTGTGGAGTCCATATCCGAACTGTGGGTTTCGTGGGATCTCAGCCCTTTTTATAAGCATCATCAGCGTCCCACTGCTGGGATTCATATTGACGGATTAGTCTCTACGCAGGTGTAGTGCGGATTGGGGACTTCACACACATCTTAAAATTACATCGCAAGTGTACGCAATGTTTTCAAAATCTTCACGTGCAAGCCGAGATCTGAAGCAGCAAACCACTAGCCTACCGCTGCACATCTTTCATAATGATTGAGCAATAATTCTATAGATCGTCTTGTTTTACAGGAAAGAGAAAGAGTTCGAAGAGACGATGGACCATCTGCAGCAAGACATCGACTCACTTGAGAGCGAGCGCGGGGCGCTGCGAGACAAACTCAAGTTGTACGCCAAGCGCGGCGGCACACACCACGGTGAGTTACTATATTTTACACATTATGTAACGACAGACTACTGTTTATTTACACTGTGAAATTGTGTCATGGAGTCAGGCTACTGTTGTTTATACACTGGGTCCAATTCGAATCGGTGTTCGCTAAATTTAAATTTGCCTAAATTTAAAATAAGCAACGTCAACCTCGATTTTGTATAGCTCCAAGGTTCAAAATCGAGTCTGACGGTTCTTATTTCAAATGTAGCGACTTCTAAATTTAGCGAAAACACGTTCGAATTGGCCTCACTGTGTAATGAAGATATTCCCTACGTTCCGAGACGCGCTAAAAGTGTGCTCACAACGCTGAGAGCGCGCTATCTTCGGTTCCAAATTGACCGCAAGTACACTCATAGCGTCATCAATGACGTCATCGTTTTGTGTTTTAGAGAAATAGAACAGTGCATTGGTCGATTATACTCTTTCGTGTTCGTTGTGATTTCGATTATTTATTATGGAAAAGGCTTTTGAAGTATAATTGGATGATAGCAGTACAGATGTAGTGCATAATTAGTTTCCATCGTGTTTTATCGGAACAGTTCTTATTTATCGTGCTCTCTCAACTAGCTTCAGCACCCATAACATCTCTATATTACACAGTGCCATATGCTGTTATTTTTCATTTTGACATATACATACCTACATACATACATGCATCACGCCCGAAATCCCTAATGGGGTGGGCAGAGCCACAAGACTACTTGTGGCCACGTTCGATTAATTAGTCCTAAGATGGTATGATGAACCGTATGGTGACAGGTGATCAGCCCATCGCCCATACAGATAGTTCACCATGTTGGAGAGGATCTGTCCCTTAGTCGACTTTTACGACATGCCAGGATGATAAGCATCTGCACGCATTCTATGCTATTTCTTCACTCCCAGTGCAGCAGAGGAGGAGGAGGATTTTGACATATGAAAGTAAATAATAAAGTTTCATATTAATGAATATAAACATGTCACTCATTTAATACAATAATTAGTTGACACTTCGGGTCCCGTCGTCTTCCGATTGAGATCCGAGTTTTACCGATGGAAACATCTTATTCTCAATATCTGTACGGTTTTGACTTAGAATAAGCTGTAATTTCAATTTATAGTCCGCGTCACGTAATAAGAGCGCTGACGGTCATATAAATCGTTCGGCGACCTGTACTGACCTATATGACATTTGACAACGTTCCGTCTGGCTTAAGCGTAAGCACCAATAGCACTGAAATTAATTTTCAACGGTTTTGAGTATCGTGAGCGTTGTAAGTGCTCTGAGCGTGTTTCGGAACTTAGAGGTTGATATTGATACACTGTAACGAGGATAGCTTACTGTTCTTATTGCAGTACTGTGATAATAGGACAATCAACCAATTTTTGGTATACCTACTGACCATTTTGGGATCCTTTTTCTTACATACTGTAGTGGAGACAGGCAGTAGCAAAGTACCCTTTTTAATATTAGTTACAGCGGCTCTAACATGCATGACACAAAGATAAGATAGACCGTCCTATGTCTAAGTGCGTCTCTCTCACACTAGTGCCGATGAAAGAGATAGTCATAGAGATTCATTAATAGGGTTGATAGGGTTTAATTTATCTTATTGGTATGTATGTTAGGGCCGCAGGGCGATCAAAATAATATTTGATATTTTATAGTTTTATATTGTGTTTTTAAAGTATAAATAATGATTTTAAGTTATATACTTATATTTTTTAGATTTGGCAGATTTACGTAAGTTACATTGGTTTTGTTGTGTTTTAACTAATGTTATTTTTAAATTATCTTACTGTTATTTGATATGACGAGTTGGAACTAAATTTGCTATATATACAGAGGAAAAGTTTATTCAAAACTGTGTTATATATGTTTTGCTTTTCTAATGTAAATATTATAAGGTTCGTTGTATATAAAACACTGCGTTGTTACGTCAAGAGTGAAACAGTAATATAAATTCAAAACCGCGTAACATAGCATTGCAAATGCATTTAGTGTCTAAATTTTTATATTATAACCCTCCAAAAAATATGAACAATTCTTCCAGGGTGATATAAAGCCCGGTACATAGCAGGCGCGGCAGGGGTGCGGCGCGAAACCCCAGCGTGAAGCCATCTGTTGCCTTGTATTAGAAGACGTAATAGACGCGTCGCGCACACGATGTGTGTGAGATTTATTTAGACTTCCAATAGAAGGTAACATATGGCGTCACGCTGCGATCGCGTGGCGCTTCAGCCGCGCCCGCATTGTTATCGGGCCTTTGATAAAGTGACTATTTACGTCTAAACTGTGAAACGCAGTGGTTGTGTATATGAACCTATAGCTTTACATATGAGTGTGTGAGTAATGCGTGTGTTTGCGCGCAGCGGTGGCGCCGCCGGCGGTCGTCTCGAGAGACTACTCACGTAAGCCACGCCTCTATCGACTGTTTATCGATATCGATACATTTAGTAAAAACTGTCGTGTAAGATATGTTTCATAATATGCGGGGTTGCATAATACGAGTATAATACGGTGTACTGGGCAGTACACCGTACACCGTACATTGGGCAAAATATGTTTCGTCAAATTTCACTTCCCAAAAAACTTATTGCAGTAGTTTAATTTCCCAAACGAATCTTTAGCATACCATTAATTTGGTCAAATTACCATTTGGCATCATTGCCTCGTCATGGGTAGGTTAGGTTAGGGTTAAGTTATGTCCCTTACGTAAGTAGGTACTTATTTGTAAAAAATAATTTTGCTAACTATATAATTGCGATAAGCTGTTTTGACTAATGATTTTTTGCCAAATGATAATTTGAGTAAAATAGTTTGGGATCTGATACTTTGGGAAAAGTTTTTTGCACATAAATTAGTAATCCGTATAATAAACTGTGCTCTATCTAAGTCGACCATATTTGTTTGAAGAATAGCGAGGCTTTAACCGAATAATATTTTTTTAATATTATTTTATTTTCTATCGATATCGATGAACGCGAATAACGGCTCTAAATGTTGGATGTGTTAACCAAGCATGCCTTCCCTTACACTTATTCAATCTTTAGTATTAATAATATTAATGTATATAATTTTTAAATCAAATCATGTGATTTCGTATAAATCACATAAAAACCATAATGCAAACCATTCTCATTATATTGAACGCCTTATTTTTAACCGACTGTGCGAAGTTAAAAAGAGGGTATAGAGTTTAACAGTGTATGTATGTGAGCAAAAATCGGATGTTCTACTTTAGCTCCTGAACTACTTACTGGCCCGATTTAAATAAATGGGGTATCATATGTTTCGTGGAGAACGTGCTATAGGCTATATAAGAATTCTAAGGGTGGGTTATACTAGGATTAAAATGTTTTTACGTCATTAGTCGGGTTTTAGTTTTTCCTATTTTATTTATAAATAAATCAGAACTTAGTAGCTACGCTTTTGTCGGTGGAGGAATCGCCATTCTTCCCTTTTTTCGGTTCGAGTCTTGACCTCTTCGTACACAACTTCCACTTGTTCGTCCATTTGACCTCTTTTCGGTCTTCCCCTCCCCCTTTTTCCTTCTATTTTTTCCTCTAATTTTAGAGAAATTATCAATTTTCCCGTACAATTTTCTATCATTCTATTGTTTCATATAAATAAATAAATAAATCAGGGGACAATCTTTACACAAATCGATCTAGTCCCAAAGTAAGCTCTAAAGGCTTGTGTTAACGATATAAATACTTATATAGATAAATAAATACTTAAAATACATAGGAAACATCCACGACTCAGGAACAAACATTCGTGCTTATCACATAAATATTTGCCCTTACCGGGGATCGAACCCGGGACGCTAGCTTCGGAGGCAGGGTCACTACCAACTAGGCTAACCGCGTCGTCAATGTATCCAATGTATGTGTATGTAATATGTACCCTTAACTTGGTTAAGGGAGTCATCCTTTCTCCATCTGCAATTCATTATTTTTCTCCTAGCCATTTGCTTGATTTTCCATCGGCAACACTTCATAACTTCAAAAATGACGAACATCCATACAACCTTTCATCCCCTATTATTCCGATTTAGGGGATAAAATTTCAAAAATCTTTTTTCAGTGCTCATCTACATTTTATAATGAACTTCTGTGTAACATTTCATGCTTCTAGACTCACCGGTTTAGGCTGTGCGTTGTTCGACAGTCGGTGTTGAGAAATGTATTAAGTAGATATCGAAAAGAAAAAACTGAATATCTCAGTCATTTAAGTCAGTTTTTTCTTTTTCCTGTAAAATCGCAAAAAACGCAGATACGCGGTTTCTACAAAGTGCTCTTCCGCGGTATTGCACGCGCAGCGATGATATACCATACCATATATATATATATATATATATATATATATATATATATATATATATATATATATACACATGTATACCATTTTATCTACCATTAGATATTGCAAACCATAGTTGGGCACCGTTAATCAAATAGTTAACTTCGTTAATCGATAATCCATAACTAAAAATGTTAACTTCGTTAAACGTTAAACCGTTAAATTTAGGAATATTTAACGGAAGGTAAAGTTAATCGTTAACTCTCGCTAGAAATTGCATTTTATACGTCGTTACGTTAGTGATTTATTTATAAAAATAATGTTGGTATGGGCTATGGAAGTTTAGGCAGAACATGAAAACTCAATAAAATAATTCTTTATAATTCTTACCTAATTTTATAAACAACAATATATTACGGTCCGCGCGGTGTCCTTTTGGCAAAAGGTAGGTACTTAATTAACGGACTTGAATTGTTTTAACGGAAGTTAATCAGACCGTTATCAGTTTTTAAAGTTAACTTAAAAGTTTATCCGTTACTCGAAATGCTAACTTCGTTAATTAACGATTAATGGATTAACGGTCTTGTGCCCAGCTATGTTTAAAACCTAGTATGTATGTTTGTGCAGCGGCTGTGACGCCGGTGCTCGCGCCAGAAATCCGTAAGCGCCAAAATTCGGTGTCGCATGATTATATTTATGAGATGTATTTGCGAATTCAAACGCCTTGGAATACGCGCAAACTTATTCGTTAGGGAAGCTGAGAGAAATAAAATCGTAGATACAAATGCGAGAGTGACCTTTAGGCGTTACGGAACCCTAAAAAAATATGCTTGCTTAGCGTATTTGCCGTGAGAGCCGATAAAAGAGTTTGCCGCGCGTAATCAATATCTGGTACAAAAAGGTTACGATGGTTTGGAATAGCAAATACATCTCATAAAGCATTTCACTTTACGTCTATGTCATGTCATTTCGTTCTTTTTTTATTTTTTATTGTTTAGATTCTTGATTCGTATAAAAAGATTCAAGGTGTCTTTGGGCAAAGATTTTATAATTATAGGCGACTACAGACTACGTAGTTAATTTTTGTTGATAACTACGTTTATTGGATGTCAGCCGCATGCCTCATTGTCCACAAGCGCCGCCCAGCGGCCCTAACAAGACTGACACAAAGATAAGACAGGCCGTCTTATCTGTAAGCGCGTCTCTCTCACACTAGTGCCGACGAAAGAGATAGTCATACAGATAACGGGTTTGTCGTTGTTGTAAACGCTTTATAAAATTCGAATTATTTTACCGTATTACTGTATTAATTTTTACTTGTAATCGTATTTTATTTTGAAAAAGTGAAAGGTTTCTAACGAATGAGCTGTGATTTGGAATGGTAACTAATTTATTCATCTACACGTTTTTATTTTAACTTTGAATGTTGTTGAGTTATATGTTAATAACTGTCTCATTGTGCTTATTATTAATTATTACTAATTTTAATTCGAAGCAGTCTTAAACCAACGAGTAGCCATAGTTTTCTTTTGCGGAGAGTCCATTACTTACTAGAAAGTTAAAAGGAATGGCATGACCGATTTGGAAAATAACAATTAGGTAACTCTTTCAGCTAAGCTACGCGAGGCACCAAACCTTAGACGCCGAACTTCTCTATACTGTCAAGGGGTCATCCATAAAGTACATCACACGTTAAGGGGGGGGGGGGGGGGGGGTCGACGAAGTGTGTCAAGGGGTGGAAGGGGTCCTAAGTTTCGTGATGTCATATTTCAAAATCGAATACATCTAAGTGTTAAAATGTCAAATTTGAACTATTAACGAAAAACTTAAAAATATATTAAGCTAGTATCTGTATGGGCATAAGGTTTAAATTGTTTTGTTGGAAAGTTGACACTCGCTCTACTAGTGTCATGCGCCGGTCGCGTTTTTTCAAATGATGAGTATATTTAAAAAAAAGTTAAATGGAAATAAAATTAATTTTACTGCTGTTTTAATTTAATAGTTTCTAGATGTAAAATTGCAAAATATGTGACGTCACACTAGGGAGGGGGGGTCTCTCAAATATGACCAACTGTGACAAGGACGGGGGAGGGGTCAAAAAATCACGAAATTAGTCTGATGTACTTTATGGATGCTCCTTAAGAACGAATTCTTTGATGACATGTTCGTTAGCGCCATCTATGGGAACTAACTAAACTCGACTGGTCACGTTTAATGAACGCTTTGCGAGAGGTGGAGCTTTAACTATATATTCGTTGGTTTAAGATATTTAAAATAGCATGTTGCAAACTCAGTCCGATTAGCGTTGCATCTACCAAGACTTCAGAAGGTGATCAAAATTGTTTCCCGCTTCAAGATTAATGTTTTAAAATGGTGCTCTAAACCTTTAATAAAGGGCGATGCGTTACGCAATTTTGACTAGAGTGATTCATGTTAATTTTCAAATTTATGTGTTCATGTTACAGTTTCTAAAATGTCTGTTTTAAGTCCGGTTTTTAATGATCCACGAAACGCATATGAGCAATCGAATTATAATAGTATGGAAACGTAACGCCTAATATGACATTTAAAATAGTAACACTATACTTCTTCGAAACCAGAAGGCATACGTCTAATATGCGAACGATGGATATGCTCAATTTTAAATTTATTTTAAAAAAAGCTCAACATTAATGATTTTTAGGTCTAAAGTCGCTAATGCCAAAATGTATGTCACCTGCGAGTTGTGATCGGTTTTACGCAGGTTCATACATTTTCACCAATAATAAAAGTTAGTAAAACTTTGCTTTGATTGGCTTTGACGTGAGTTGACACGAGCAATCTTATTAGTAAATAATTAATATTATTATTCATCTTATTAGCTGACTGACCGCCGATCAGTTACTAAGTATACGCTCTATCCTGTCGGCATTAAGTATGTCAAGCAGGTTTTGAGCGTCAGTTATGTAAATAGTTTATTGATTAAGGCGCTACTTTGCGGAAATCCATATTTTTGGTGTTCGCGGGATAGAAAAGTAATGTAATATTTCTAGCGTCAGTTATTTATTCATTTATTTATCTAATTTATTTATTTATACAAAAAAGGTACAAGGTTTGGGATTTTTACAAAATTGTGGAAAATTTACAGTTTATTTCAGATAAATATATACCTACTTACTTTTTATAACTTATAACCTAATTAATCAGATTAAAACTTTCGTGAGACATTACTAAGACTAGAAATAAGCACGGCTTTACTCACGATTTATTGTCAGAAATAGTCCGACACGTTTCGGACTCATATGGAGTCCTTCTTCAGGGGTTGAGTACGGTCGCGATCACTGCACCCCACGCACTGCCGCCCTCCGCGCGGCGCGTAACCTAATTATTTACCTACTACCTACTATCTACTTTTAAATTGACAATACTTCCATACTTAATATAATTCGACGATTTTAGCCCATTCAGTTGCGATTGGATTAATATTAATTATAGATCATTAAAAACCGGATATTATCGCAAGCTATACTTAATTTGGCTGGTACTGAGCTGATTTGTCGTATTGTAGAGGAAACACCAGTGAAGGTGTCGTCGGGGATCGCCGTGGGAGAAGTCAACGAAGCTTTACAGCAGCAGCTGAAGGTGCTCAGCTGGTGAGTTGGAAACTAAATGTCAAATGATACCTAGTACCATAGTAAATACAGTCTAAATTGAAAGTGTATTTTGAATGTTACTTTTTTAACATACGCTTCCCATATACTTTTTTTGTTTTTTAATAGAAATAAAAAAACAGATGACTGATGAGGTACGTATTCCTAGTGTGTCAAGATTAAAAAAAATGTTTTTTGGGGATTTAAAATAAATGTTTTATAATTTTTTTCATTACTCAAGCACTGGAGCGGTATCACGATTTGGCAGACAGATGGCCTAGATCGGAATTCTTCGAAATGCGGGCAAAAATAGTTCAAATGAATAGCTTAAAAACTAATGGCACTGCATGCCCGACAAGGTCGACTGACGGCCTGTCCAAGGTTGCCGGAAACCATAATATACTTATGCATATGACTCACCTAACCAGCCAATCAAGTCATAGATAAAAACGATTGACTGGATTGGCTGGTTAGCTGAGTCACGCGGGTTAGTTGGTTTACATGTAGTTAACCTTTTTGATAGTACTCTCTGCTTGGCCCGTTGGTTGACTGGTAGAGAATGCCATTGGGCATTAAGTCCGCCATTTGTACCTTGTTTGTGCAATAAAGCTTAAATAAATAACCACCTAAGTGATGCGATAGTTCGTTGTGGAAGTCTTTGGCGAAGACCTATCTGTAGCAGTGGATGTGTATAGGTTGAAACATAGAAATATATAGTAAGGAACTGCCCAACGCGATTATCGCGATGCTCACTTTTTTGATGTCAAATGACACCATCGCACACTCGGTAAATATTGCCGACATCGGCGTTCTTAGTTCATTGAGAAAAGGTCCATGCAGATTCATGCGTTTTGTTTTTGTGGTTCGTAGCTCCTAGCGAGCAATGAAAGACAGCGATGAATCAGGCAAAATAAGACTGTGTAAATGTCATAAGAACTAAGACGTCGGCAATAGAACTTCGTAGTTTATAAACTTGTAAATAGATGGCGTTACCGTGACGAAACTAAGTTATTTGTTCATCGCAGTTGTATTGAACGCCATATCCTTCTTTTGAGATCGTATGTATGTATGTAAAACTCTTTATTGTACATCAAAAACACCTTAAAAATTACAATAACAAAAATTTAAACAAGTACAAAGGCGAACTTACCCCTTTAACAGATTCAGTGCCGACAAACGCTACGCACTATGCGCGTAGCGCGTGGCAGCGTTTTTTCGCTTTGTAGCGAAAATGCGCTACGAACGGTGAACCCAACTATCGGGTTCGCGGCAATGAATATGTTAAGGGATCCCCTCCAGCTAACCTTTGAAAGAAAATGTTCGTTCGTTCGTTCGTTCTTCGTTGCGTTGAAACGATGATGCCCGATTGTGTGCAGGTCGTTGGAGCGCGAGCGCGCGGGGCGCGCGGCGATGGCGCGGCGCGCGGCGGCGGGCGCGGCGCGCGCGCTGCGCCCCCTGCACCACCCCGGCGCGCCCTGCGCCACCGCGCGCCGCGCCGCCGCGGCCGCGCTGCAGGCGCGCCTCGACGCGCTGCACTCGGTGAGTATTCATCACAAGGGCGGATTGTATGGATATGGGTATGGGTATGGGGGGTCCACCCACCCATACAAGTGGTACAAATACAAGGAACAATGACCAACGATATTTTGATACACTGATTTTTTGTATTACGCAAATCTAGCTCGGGAGGGTCATGATCCCATGTCCCTGAATCCGCGCTTGATTCTAGAGTACATATATGGAATAAAATAAAAATAAAAAGCCTTTTATTTCCTGTAGCTGTTAATTTTTTTAATGTGATTTTTATCAAAACAGGGACACCTTTGAGGTGAAGGCCCTATTCCAAAGATTGCCATTCGAGCAGTGTGACACCAATTTTTTCCAGCATTTTTTTTGATGTCATCTATCCAGCGTGACTGTGTTCCAATGTGGCGTTTGCCCTGAGGTCCTTTCCATGTTGTGACCGCTTTGGTCCATCTATGGTCTTTGAGACGCGCCACATGACCGGCCCATCTCCATTTTAATTTAGATGAAATACTAAACTTTAAACCCTTGTAGCAAGATTTAGTTGGCTACTGATGGTTTTCGAGCACACTTACTTTTACTAGCAAGTAAAGCTGCCATACTTGCGGGGCGCGCGGAGTTTTTAGAGCGCTGTGATTGGTGAGTTCCCCGTGCCTGTTTGTAGCCCTGATGCTTATACTTTTTTGCCTGTAATGCGGGTAGCGGAGGTTGCCTCGCTATGCGGACTCTGTTGGATATATGGTCTATTGTCGAGATACGAGTTTTGTCCAAAGTAGTGACAATCATAAAACGACTCCAATATTGTGTTTGGTGGCAGGAGTGGACAATGTTCGTGGCGCGCTCAGGGCTGGTGCAGTTCCCCCAGGAGCCCGGCAGGTACGCCGCGGTGCTGGAACAGCACAAGCAGAAGCAGAAAGAGAAGAGGAAGCAGCTCGAGGTAAGTGACTTTTCTCAAAAATGATAAGTAAAGTCGGCATTACATCTTTAAAAAGTAACCATAAAGTTAAGAATACCAGACAATGATCAAAAGTCTCCCGTTAGTAGGGAGGTTTTGAATTCGGAATGAAAAAGTGTCCAGGAAGTACGATACAAATCTTATAACAACATCACCGCGGCGCTGCACGCAACCCGCCGGACCTGGCGCCCCGACGCCCCGTGCAGCGCCAGGTCCGGCGGGTTGCGTGCGGCGCCGCGGTGATCGTTTTCTTATACAAGTAGCGCGCAATCGACGCGACATACAGTTTATTCTACCCACCTGATGGTAATGGGACTAAAATCACTAATTACAATTTTTTTGTCTAATTTTTATTGCATTTTCTCACAAATGTGATGAAAACATTGTGTGTATCACGGGCAGTAAGGGGATAACAAACTCGAGTAATTAAAAGCCCTCCGCCTTCGGCGTCGGGTTTCTAGTAGACTCCCGTTAATTGTCCCCTTCTTACGGCCCTAGATGCATCTTTGGGACATTAAAAAGGTTAAACAATAAACGTATAATTTATTATAAATGTTGCCTATAAATATGATTACTTAAGGATTTCTATTGTTTGAAACATAAATATAAATACATTTTTGAGTAAAGCACTATATAAGCTTCGACCAGTAAGTGCCATACTGGACTCGTACATAGAAATCCTCGCCAACGGCTCGGTTTTCAAATCATACTCGTCCGTGGCTTACTTACTGGTCTCTTCAGTAATCCATACTAATATTATAAATGCGAAAGTAACTATGTCTGTTTGTCTGTCTGTCTGTCGCGCTTTCACGCCAAAACTACTAACCCGATGTAAATGAAATTTGGTACACAGATAGTCTAAAGCCTGAGAAAGGATATAGGCTACTTTTTAATGCGAAGAAAGGGTTGTAAGGGGTTGAAAGGGGGGGATGTAAAGTTGTATGGAAGTATCGTTATTTTTAGAGCTAAAAGCTTTAAACTTATTTTTTAGGCTGGTTATTCGATATAAATAAATATAACATTAAAAGTTTGTAAAAGTTTTACCCTCAAGGGTGTAAAATAATAATAGGCAATAGGGGATGAAAGTTTGTATGGAAATATGTAAGATTTATGTGAATGTTTTATAAGTTTGGGACAAGAGACAAAATATTAGAGCTATGCTGATGTAACATTTACGGAGTCATTACAAAATGTGAAACTAAAGTTAACGCGAGTAAGAAACTTGCCAACACCGCGCCGTTTACAATGAGCGCACACACTATTCCACGCGGATGAAGTCGCGGGCACAGCTAGTCTACTATAATTTGTTTCGTGTGTCCGTCTGCAGGAGCGCCTGAACGCCCTGCAGGGCGAGGTCCGCGAGCAGCTGCTGCTGCACCGGCCGTGGCGCTGCGTGGAGACGGCGCTGGCGACGTTCCCGGCGCCCGAGCTGACCGCCGCGCTGGCGCCGCGCGCGCCGCCCGTGGGCGCGCTGCGCTACCCCGCGCCGCGCGACGAGCACCACACCGTCTACGTGACGCCGGCGCAGCTGCAAACGTGAGTACACACACACGCGCACACGACACATGTTAATACATGCACTGGCCACGTGAGTACAGACTTACCACTTAAGTAGATACACCGATTGTGTGCACTTTGTATACTTACATGGCTAGCGTGCGTACTGACGTGGCACAAACTAACCGACTCGCATGCGGCTCGTTTCATAAACACCCACTCGTGTTGCAACAGTTTCATAAATATCAATTTGTTTTCAGGCTGAGAGACCTCGTTGCAGAATTGAAATCGGATGAAGTGAAACTGGAGCTGACACCGTTAGACGCGACCGTATGCGCCGCTTAAATAAGCAATATAGGTTCTGATCATCTCATGCGTTAATAGACCTTAATCCATATTATTTAGGATCGACAATCCAGTGTTATTGGGACTTAGTTTCTCTTGCTGTAGATCTCCAGTGAGTCCTTATTATAAGTATGCAGCTTATGAAAATAAAGTTTTTAGACTAAAATAACACAAGATCGTAACTTCAAGTTAAAGATTATAGTAAGTATGTTTTGGTTGTGTTTTTAAAAAATATGAATAACAAGATAAGGCAATATCACGGACGACAAAAAAACATTAGGACTGACAATCTCCTTACGGGGCGCGGCGCTCGTCCCTCGGAAATAAGCTCCTAAATTACAGTTAAATTAGATGGCGCCATATTCATAGCCTGCGGCCTTAGTAAGGATGACACAAGAATAGATTAAACCGTCTTATCTCTAAATGCGTTTCTCTCACACTAGTGCCGACGAAAGAGATAGAGAGATAAACGGGTTTAACTTATCCACGTGCTAGGACCGCTGAGAGGTATTCGACAAAATAGGATAACATGAAATAATTTATTGACAAAATGGCACGTGTAGTGCGTCTTTATATGTCGTTTGTTAAAACGACCAGCTTTTCGAAGGAAACCATTATGGCTTGACGGAATTGCAGAGGCGTTTTAAAAAATTCACCGGTAGATGGCGTTACAACTTATAAGGAACGCTTGATTGTAAGGCGATTGACAGTCCTATTGCTTTTTTCGTTCATCGCATTAAGAGTTTTGTTGTTAAGATCATTCAACAACAGTATACCTATATTTTTACCCCTGTATATGTATGTATGTATGTATAAACATCCATATCTGTCGTGTTACGTATGAAAATGAAGGGTTCTAAAGTAATAATTCCAAAATTTATACAATAACGTCTATGTTAAGTCATAAGTTAAAAACATAATTTACAAAGCACTCCGATTAAAAAAAAAGCCATTTATGTCAAAAGAGACAGAAAAAAAAATTAAAATAGCGACATTTCTGCAACAAAAGTTATATAATTTAAAATTATAAATATATATACACATTATTATGATTATCTCTGTAATTAAGAAAAGTAACACAATCCTTATCTCTTCTTTTCAGCTAATATAAATAGTTTTAGCGAAATTATTTATTTGTGTAGCTTAAATGTAAATTTAGCAATCTATTCGTAAAAGACATTTTTTTTATAAATAATTTATGAGATTATGGCAACTAAGTTACTGTCCGCGTGCGAGCTCCGAGGAATCTTAACGCACGTTGAAGATTCAGTGCAGTAAATGAATGAGGAGCCATTCATTAATTACGTTAGGGTCCTGAGAGGGAGGGGGTGTTTATAAAATCTCTACGTGACCTTGGGGGAAGGGGGGGCAAAACTTGTACTTACGTAATCTATCTTCTATCTATATATATAAAAGAAACTGACTGACTGACTGATCGGTGACATATCAACGCACAGCCAAAAGTACTGGGGCTAGAAGTCTGAAATTTAGTACAGGTATTCTTAAGGAAATGTAGACGCCCGCTAAGAATGGATTTTACGAAAATCAATCCCTAAAGGGGTGAAAAAGGAGTTAACTATTTGTATAGAAATCCGTCATTTTTTAGCTTATTAACCTGAAAATGAGAATTAAGGCTTCAGAATTAAAACAAAGGCGCATTGCAAAAGCATTTTTAAAAAATCAACCCCTGTTGGGGCGAAAATTTAGTTAAAAGATTTTGGGGTAGTTTTGATATTCCATCCCATAAGGGGCAAAGTTTATATGGAAAATACCGCGGGCGAAGCTGTGGCGGGTTCTCTAGTATTTTATAAACAGGAATGTGAGTCTTCAAATGAAGAGTGATGGACATTTCAGAGCAAAGCGTCAGGTAAAGCAACTACGAAATCTGTTGTTTTATGTTGTTTAATTACTAGTACTAGTGTACCGGATCGTTTTCTAATAACATTTTGGAAAACTAGATAAATCCCTACGTAAGACCGAGGAGGGGAGCCCGAAAAATGTTGTCCTTACATGGGGGTAGGAGTGTCGAAAATCGCCAAAATCGTCCTTACGTAATAATACGCCCCTGATACGGCAACAGCATCGACAAGTATGGGCATGTGTGAGAGACAGCGGACTGTAATTACTGTATAACTTCTTAAGGCTTGAGTCGGGGCGACTTAGAAAAACAAACAATACTTCTTGATGCGAAAGCTGTAGAGAGGCTTGAGGAGGTAGCGATGTATAACGAGAGAATTTGTAAATTGGAATGAATTTTTTGCCCCGAATTTCCTCGTTATATAGAGGTCAAGGTCTGAGGTCGGGAGTGGGGGAAATCGACGTGGAAGGGGCAGTAGGTCAGCGGGACTGGGCGGAACTAGTGAGGCTAGGAGGGAGTTTGCGGATCGGGATTGCTTTCGCACTTTTTATTGGTCAAAAACATTTACATATGATAACATTAATAGCTTTTTCTTATAACAAACAAAACATAAACATAACTAATTCTTTATATAAATCAAACATAAAATAAAAGGTTACTTCACCAAAAAACACTTATCTAAAGAGATCGAAACGAGTATATACATAATTCTTATTCTACCTAGCTATTATGTACAATCTCCCCCTCGTGCGCGAGCACTTAAAATTACGTGATGATAACGAGACGGGAGGCTGGGCGGCGGATAAGACCTGCTGCTGTTCGGATTTCTGTTACTCTGACTCGGCCGTCCGGGCCTGGGTAAACAGAAATTACCTCTCCTCGAGGCCATGTGCCCCTTGGCATCGTTTGGTCCACTATCAGCACGATATCACCAATTTTCACGTTTTCGTGAGGGGCTTGACTTCCACGACGAGTTTTCAACAGAGGCTTGTACTCTTTTATCCATCGCGTCCAGAATGCATCTGCCATGGCTTGAGCTGCTTGCCACGTCTGTTGTGTTATCTTTATATCTGAGAAGGATCCGAATGGTGACATCCCGCATGATCTCCCAATGAGGAAGTGATTGGGAGTTAGCGCCTATTCTTTGAGGTCGGGATTCACTGGAGTAAGTGGTCTGGAGTTGACCAGGTGCTCTGCTTCTAGGATCAGTGTTCCGTTGTGCATGTCCACGGCGAGCTTGCTGATTGCTGATCTTCTCGGGATTGGCCGCCCGGCCTCTTTGTGCGCCATTTCTTCTCGGAATGAAACTTGTTGACTCCGTCGAATGAGTAATAACTCCGCAATTTTGACGTGTTCGTTCTGCAATTTCTTATCTGTATCTCTTCTGTAGAATGGCTTTGAAAACCTCAGCGGCGAGGAGGACGGTAGCAGTGGCGCGCAACAACCGTGTGTAATTCGAAAAACGCCCTATCTCAGGCAAACACTGTGCCTGCCTACTGAGAGTGTTGTGTAACACTGGCTTAACGATTCTTTCTTCCCCTGTAGGGGGTGGCGGCGCCGAGACTGGCTTCTCTTTGGGCCATGTCTCGGGGTCGTCCCTAATAAATGCCGGCCCGTAAAACCACCTATGATTCGCGTTAAAATTGGCGGGAATGCCTTTTGTCGCGTCGTCCGCGACATTTTCCGCAGAAGGCACCCATTTCCAGTCTACGGGTAACGTTAAGTCTTCTATCTCGGCTAGTCGATGAGCCACGAACGATTTAAAAGTGCGCGGGTCGGATTTTATCCATGCTAGTACCGTTTTAGAGTCTGACCAGTAATGACACTTTTTTATTACATACTCAGATTCGTGTTTAACCGACTTAGCTAATCGACTGCCTAATACCGCGGCTTGAAGCTCTAAACGCGGTATCGATATTGGTTTTAACGGAGCTACTTTAGCTTTTCCTGTTATTAATCGCGACGTTCTGGTACCGTCCGCGGCGGTATTCACTAAATATATGGCCGTGGCATATATTTTCTCGCTCGCGTCGCAAAACACGTGTAAGTCCGCCACTCTGGATGGCGCGGGTACGAAACGATCGATTTCTAAATGCCTTAAGAGCTGAAAATTATTAATGAAGGCTAACCACGTCACGTGGTGCTCGGCCGAAATGGGTGTCCCACCCTACTCCGCTGCGCCATACTTCTTGTATGAGAGCTTTCCCTATCATCGTGATTGGCGCAATTAAACCTAACGGGTCGAACACTGACATCACAGCGCTGGTCACCTGTCGCTTGGTAGGCAAAACGTTTCCGCTTATGAAGCACTCTGGCGTGTTTCTAACGTTAACTTTGAAACCTAACGTATCCCGTTTGTGGTTCCATATTAATCCTAGCGTTCTTTCCGAATCACTTTTGCCTAGAGTGGTCGATTCGCCGTTACGCGTGTCCGTGACGTCGGCAATTACTTCCGGTACGTTCGACGCCCATCCGCGTAACTCAAAAGAGGCCGATAAATGCACTTTGTGCATTGAATTGATCATACATTTTGCCTCTTTTTCGTCGTCGAACGCGCCTAAGTAATCATCCATATAGAAATTTCGCACGGTCGCCCGGGCGACTTCGGGATGTTCCTGCCCGTGACTGTCTGCGTTTTTATTCTTCACATATATCGCTGTGCAAGGAGACGAAGCGGCTCCGAAGATAAGCGACGTCATCCTATACTCGCGCGGAGGGCCGACGCGATCATCGCCCCTCCATAAAAATCGTAGACTGTCACGGTCCTGCTCGGCTATTTTTACTTGCAAGAACATTTCTTTGATATCGGCTACTACTGCGATTCTGCCCTCACGAAATCGAATTAGTACGCCAAATAACGACTGTAGCAAATCCGGTCCTGCCAACAACGCGTCATTTAAACTTTTGCCTCCGGATTTGGCCGCCGCGTCGAAAACTAATCGCATTTTCTTTTTCTGAGGGTGAATTACCGAAAAGTGCGGCAGATACCATGTTCGCGGCGATGTGGATGGCGCCACAGTTTCTTCCGCGTAACCGGCTGCGATTAGGTTCTCTACCTGTTTTGAGTATTCGATTTTTTGCTCGGCATTTCTATCTAACTTCGACTCTAAGTTAAATAGGCGGCTTAAGGCCTGTTTGCGATTGTCGGGCATAACTTCCTCGTCCGTTTTCCAAAGCAAACCTGCCTCATACCTATTGCAATCTTCTAATTTTCTACATGTTTTGTCTAAAATTGTTAACGCGCGCTGATCGGGGTCCGACGTAGGTTTTCGTGCCTCAATACCTAAAGCCTCTATACTAAAAAAATCTTTAATTAGTGCCAGAGCCCGATCTTCGCACTGAACCGGTCGTACGTGGTTTACGAATGCTCGTCCGCTCGCTGAGAGTGAGTCCTGCCCGTGCAGGACCCATCCCAGATTCGTGAATGACGCGACGGGTTCTAACTTGCTACCTACTTTTAATTTACGCGTTGTGATCAAGTGCCAATTGTCTTGGCCTATGAGAACGGTCGGTCGAGCATCGTCATAGCACAGCGCGTCTTCTATGTCCACTAGGTGGCTGCATTTTTTAACTAACTCGCGGTCTACTTTTTGCGATGATAAATTGAGCTGGCTAATCGTATGCGCGACCATTTGTTCGACGTTTCTACTACACACGCCGCGAATTGACAATTTAACGCGACACGAATTATCATCATCGATACGGTTTCCCCCTACTCCCTCTAAAGATAATGTTTCGGCGCGTCCCCTAGGCGTGACTTCGTCTGCCACGCTCCTTTCTATCAAAGTTAAACTGCTGCCTTCGTCAAGGATTGCCCAGCGGACCGCCTATTTCTACCGGTATTATCTTTAGGTACGTATTCGAGTGATGTATGTGATTTACGGAGCTAATACTTCCGCGCGCGGGTGGCGAGTGCTCGGATTGCTTACTATCATTTTGAAACCTATCGCTGCCGTGTAAGAGCTTATGATGCGACGCCTCGCAACCTTTCACACCGCACGGAACGTATTTGCATTTTACCAAACGACGGTGACCAGAGCCTAAACATCTGAAACACAACCTATACCGTTTGGCCGCCTCCCATTTATCCGCGACCGACAGTTTTAAAAAATCTGCGCATTCGACCGTGCTGTGATTTCCTTCACACATTACGCATTTACTACTTCCCTGTACTGTCGGTTTAACGGGATTCGACGGTGGCTGCGGTTTAGGTTGGGTTTTCTTCGCGGGCTTTTTATTGTTCGAAGTTTTTTTTAACGAGGCTACCGTGGGCCGAGACTGCTCACATTCGGATTCGGATTCTGTATAACTCGAGCTATCACTATACGTGCGCGGACGGCGGGACGATTCCCCGCCTCTGACCGTATTTACTCGCGGCTTAGTCTTGACTCGGCGTTCGTCGCGAGCGGTCTCGTAGGCGAACATTGCACCGCATTGGTCGCCTATACTATTTATATAGATTTAGATATTAAAATTAACTCCGGTATACCCGCTCGCGTCGACCGATATTCAAACCATTTGAATTTTAAAATCACATTTAATTTATCGACAACTCGATTAACTAACTCGGGCGAGTAAAGATATTGTTGTTGGTTTAATGTTTTTATTGCTGCTACTGTGTTCGCGACCCTACTCGCAAAACTCGCGATATTGCGCCCGTCATCTGCCAACCGGGGCATACGCTTAACATTTTCCAACTCGGTTAAAATTAACATTTCGGGACGACCGTACCGTCTTTCTAAACAATCGCTTATTTCGTACGGATCCGTCACGGTATACAAAAGCGCTCTTACGGTTTCGCGGGCCGGCCCGCGCAAAGCCTTTCTTAAGCGAGCTACGTTTTGTACGCTCGAAAATGCGTTTTCTGTGTCTATATACACAGCCTTAAACGCCATCCACTCGGCTAGAGAGCCGTCGAAATGCGGAAGATCGTGGATGAATTTCGGTACTTGTTGATTCCTATTTGAATTTACTGCTTGAACTATCGCGTTTGCTAACAACGTCATATCGCTCGCCGCGGCGCCTGCGCGAGGCTCTACGTTATTTGTGACTGGAATGCCTGCAATTTCCGGGTCACGCGCTCTATCGACTATTGCCGGCCTACTACGCATCTGCTGCTCCAAAACCCAGCC
The DNA here is from genome assembly GCA_947859335.1 of Tortricodes alternella. Taxonomy (NCBI): domain Eukaryota; kingdom Metazoa; phylum Arthropoda; class Insecta; order Lepidoptera; family Tortricidae; genus Tortricodes; species Tortricodes alternella. The sequence goes on from OX401972.1 coordinate 796,479, forward strand.
CTCAACCCTGGACTCGTGTAATGGCGGCACCGCGTCACTGGAACGGACCGACTGGCATCTGGCCAATTCCAAGCGACTTCTGGCAGCTGCGGCTGCCGCCTGAGCCCTGGCTAGTTCGGCGGTATGCGCCTCTAACTCTGCCTGCAAAACGTCTAAATTACTGTTTGTCGCCGAATCTAGAGCTACGTTCACTACAGTGCCCGGTGCACTCCTCTCACGTAACGTCGTATCAAAACCTGCCTCCGCGGGAGGTGCAAACGAATCGGTTCTATCCCTACTATGCGGCTCTACCGGCCCTAGGTTGTGCTGCACGCCACTACCACTGGCCTCCCCTTCCATGCCGGTGTCCTTACTCCACGTATTTGTTTCCGCTGACGAAGTAAAGCCCGACGCGGGTGTATTATCGGATGCGGTATTTTTCTTCTTGGACCGTAATTCGCGGCCTTCTGAGTCTGAGGGTCCCTAAGCTACTTATTAAACTAACACTTTAAAACACTCGCGCCTAACCAAATACACTCGCGCCTAATAAATCGTGCCTACTACAAGCGTATGACGCTCGCGCGTACTTTTTTCTTTCTTCAAGGATCAAGCATACGACGCTCGCGCGTTCATGTTTCTTTCTTCAAGAAAATACAAGCATATGTCGCTCGCGCGTTCGTGTTTCTTTCTTCAGAAAATACAAGCATATGTCGCTCGCGCGTTCGTGTTTCTTTCTTCAGGAAATACAAGCATATGTCGCTCGCGCGTTCGTGTTTCTTTCTTCAGAAATAACAAGCATATGTCGCTCGCGCGTTCGTTTTTGTTTCTTCGACAGGCCACCCCAAATTCCCAAAACTGCTTCAGAGATCCGGCGTCGAATGGACCATTGTGAGAGACAGCGGACTGTAATTACTGTATAACTTCTTAAGGCTTGAGTCGGGGCGACTTAGAAAAATAAACAATACTTCTTGATGCGAAAACTGTAGAGAGGCTTGAGGAGGTAGCGATGTATAACGAGAGAATTTGTAAATTGGAATGAATTTTTCCTTACTTGATTCATCACGCACCGCGCGTCGCCCGCGTAAGCGGGTGACGTGCGGGGTGGGGACTTGACAGGGCTTTGCCCTTTTAGTCAGCTGCTGTCGCCGCCCGTAACGACGGGCTGGGCTGTTGTCTACCAATCTTGGTATTCTGTGGCCTCTCTGCGGCTTTTGGTTTCCCGTTAGCCTATCTGCGGCATTGCGGGCTCATCTGCCTATCATCGGCTTTGTGATGAGTTCCTGGGCCTGTCGTGGACAGGAGTCTCGTTGGTGCCTCGCGGCACTAGTTCCCTCGGGAGAGGGCGAGTGCGAGGGTCGGGGGGGCGCGCGTGGAGCGGCGCAATCCCCAGCTTTGTGCGCACGGGGAGATGGCTGGCAAGGACTGGACGCAGCTTCGACCTCGCGGCCTTCACCTGACGCACCACTTCGTCGGTGTGCTGCTTCATCCTGAGCCTCCTGTCGAGGACTGCACCTTCGCGCACCCGCAAGGTCGCTTTGCCGCCCGTAAAACGCCCCAGTCCGCCACTAAACAGCTCCTTATACCTATCAATTAAAACAGATAATTCATTACAATCTATCTTAAAGTTATGGGACTCGGAAACAGGCTTTGGTATCTCTGGTACACTTATACCTAACTCTGCGAGCCAATGACGTCCAATTAAAGACGTTGACCCCCCTTCAATAACAAATAATTCCATACTTTTAATCCTACCTTTAAATTCTACTACGGGGCGTATAATACCTACAGGTTTGATCTTAGTACTATCGTAAAATCTCAATACAACGTAGAATTTTCAATAGGCCTATGATTAAAATATTTTAAATAAGTAGCTTTGCTAATACACGACACAGCTGACCCAGTATCCACTTCCATCCTCAATTGAACATTGTCAACTAATAAGGTCATGCTTACCGGCTTATAGCCTCTCAAACAAAGCTGGTGTAGTTCTTCTTCCAGCTCGGACTCGCTAGACTCCTCCGCTATCCATTCTTCCGCCGCGGCGCCCACATGGTGCAAGCCGCGGGCCCCTTTGTTCTTAATCGCGCTGCCTACGCGTTCCGGGCACACGCGTTTCAAATGCCCTTTGTTGCCACATAGTCGGCAAACAAAGTTCTTAAACCGACAGCCTTCGCTGACGTGGTCGTGCGCGCCACACGCTGCGCACGCAGCCGTCGCCGCCGTCGCCGGGGCGCCGGCCGGCAGCCGCCCGCGCGCCGGCGCGGAGCCCCCGCTCCTGGGCCAGGCGCGCGCCGGCCGCGGCCCCAGCGCGTGCACCGCCGCCGAGTCCCTCGCGTCGCCCGCGCCGCCACCCACGGTCGCCTGATCCACGGCCGCCGCATCCCGCTCAGCGCCTTCCAACGCGTTCGCAAGTTTAACTGCGCTTTCGTATTTTAAGCCGTCCTCCGCAAACAACCGTTGTCGAATCAGATCACTTCTTATACCGCACACAAATTGGTCACGTAAATTGTCCTCCAACGTGGTGCCAAACTCACAGAACTTAGCCATCTGCTTAAGTCCCGTTATATATTGCGAGATATTCTCCTCCGCGTTTTGCCTTCTTTGACGGAAACGATATCTTTCCGCCATCGCTGACCGTTTGGGTTGTAAGTGATTACGTAACACGTCAACCACGTCACCGTAATCTAACTGCGCAGGCTTTTTCGGACTCACCAAATTACTAAGTAATTCGTACGTCTCCTCGCCTACAACGGCTATTAATGTCGGTAGCCACATCACTTGGTCGATGCTGTTCACTTTAAAATACATCTCCAGCCGTTCCACGTACAGTGACCAATTTCCACCCGATACACAGAACTCCCCGATTTTTCCAATCGACATGTTTCACGCACACTAACAACATAAAACACGCGTGAATTAAATCCCAAATCCTCGTTCGCCACTATAATATAGGGAGCAGGCAGAAATCAAACGCAGTGCTTGTACCAAGGTTCTAATGCAACACGCCATGACACCCGGCCATCTACCGTACATAGTAAAAATCTTAATGTGCGAATACCTACATTACAGGTGACACCCAGGTATTTGATCGTGCTGGACCACGTCACTTCCTGACCATGAGTATTAGCCATTGCCGCCTCAGTTGGCGCTTGCGCTTTATCAGTATCTCGATCCGGGCCGGGAGGGGATTGAGCCTCTCACTGGCCGGAGCGGTGCGCGCGGCTGAGTCTAGCGCCTCCTGGATCGTGGCGGTTATGGCGGTGGCGGATATTTCAACGTCTTCAGCTGTGGAGATCGGCCTGGTCTGGGGTTTCCCCTCCAGGGCCGCCGTGAACTTCTCCCAGTTGAAGCGTCGTCTCGGCATCTGGGTGTGCATGCGAACTGGCAGACCTTTGATGACCAGGAGTACCGGGCGGTGGTCTGACGGCAGGTCTGGCAGTACCTCCTGGGTCAAGGTCGCCGCTTGGTTTCTTTGGACCACGACGTCTAGGACGTCTGCGGGTCCAGTCGGGTCGGAGATGTGCGTCGGCTCTTCTGGACCGGTGACGTCGAAGTCGTGGTCGATAGCCGCTTGGAGAAGCCGTCTGCCCGCCTGATTGGGGCACGTGGAGTGCCACACTGGGTGCTTAGCATTAAAATCCCCGGCCAGGATGGTCGGCACGGAGGATCCCAGCAGCTTGCGCAGGTCTTCGGCAAAGATGGTTGGTGCATCGCCAGGCGGGCGGTATACGGCATATAATGTCAGTGAGCGCCCTGAGAGTTTTAGTTCGACCCCCAGGGCGTAGAACGAGGATATCAGCGGGTTGTGGTCGACGGGTTGGTGTACGATGGAGTTCCGCACGATGACGGCCAGTCCACGGTAAGGACGTCCATCTGCGGAGAGCTCATCCCGTCTGTACACCACGTAGCCGCTGATCTTCAGGGATGCTTTAACGTTCAGGAAGGTTTCGCTGATCAGCATGATGTCGACCTGCTGCTCCTTGAGGAATTGGCGGAGCAGGCCGGTCTTGCCGGTCAGCGATTGTGCGTTCCAGTGCACAATTCTGAGTGCCTCATCTTTTTCTGGGGATCGGAAGCCGTGAAGCTGCTTTCAGGGCTTTAATGTCCGCTGTGTTTTGTTGGGAGCTCTGCAGCAACTGCTGGAGTAGCTCCACGATGTTGGTGGGAACCTCCGACTGTGTGGCAGTTGCTGCAGTGGTGGCAGGCTTCGCCCTCACGGGTTTAGCCCTGCTGGCAGATTCTTCGGCGGCTAGCGTCCTCTGACCAGCCGCCTTCTTTTTCCTGGGCCTCTTTGTTTGTGCCCTTCCTGAGGGGGGGGGGGGGGCGCTTCCCCCTTTGCGCCCCTTTTGTTGGGGGCGTTGGCCGGCGCCATTAGTGTGGCAGGCGCCGACTCCTCCACTGTGGGCGTCGGGATGGACGCCCGGGTCTCAGGGCCAGGGCGGGAGCTTATGGTGCGGGCTGTGGTGCCGGCCCTCTTGTTCCTCGCCTCCTTGAGGAAAATCGGGCAGGCAGCGTGGTTGGCTGGGTGCGGCCCCCCGCAATTCACGCAGGTTGCGGGCACTTCTCGGGGCCGCTCGCATTGATTGGCAGCGTGTGGGCCGCCGCAGCGTACGCAGGCGATGGGGCGGTGGCAGCACGCCGATGAATGGCGGAACGCCTGGCATCGGTGGCATTGGGCGGGGCCTTTCTTCCCGCGCCAGGCTTCTATTTTAATACCGGGCATATACAGGAGCTCTCGCACGCTGTATATCCCGGTATTCTGGGCTGCTGCACCGGCGAGCTGCGCAAAATATACGCACCCCGGGCGGCCGCTTCTGGCACGGATACACTTTACGTACTCGCACTCGAAGCCCAAGTTGTTGAGTGCGAGCCGTATTTCCTCCGGCTCCGTGTCCACTGGAAGGCCGCGGACGGCGACCTTTAGCTTCTTCTCCTCCGGGAGGGAGTAGCAGAACCACTTGAGAGTGGGTTCTGTTTGCTCGAGCTGCGTGAGATATGACACCACGCAGCGGTACTCCTCTCCGGAGGGGGGTGTGAAGCGCACTCCGTTGCCATATGGGCGGGCTGACGGAGTGTGTCCCAGCTTGGTGGCAATGTCGCCGAGGTGGCGAGTCCAGTTGGGGAGCGACTCGACCACTATTGGCGGGTAGCGGGTTCTGGTTTGGTTTGCGGTGGTGGAGGTCGTAGCTGCAAGGGCGGCGCCAGTTGTCGCCGAGTTTGGAGGCTGCCTTGGCGGCAGGTCCGAGGATGGCGAGAGGGGCCTGGTTGTGGTCCCTGAGGTGGAGGGGGACGAAGCGACAGTCTGAACAAAAGTTCCTGCAGGCTGAGGTCGGACCCCGCTGGCATGCTGTGTCGCCGAGCCAGCTTGGTCCAATGCTGGCTGGCGGGGTGGCGGAGCGGTGGGTAGGGCTGCGGGTTCTTTGTCCGCGGCTTTCTTGTTGCCGCAACTTTTCGAGCGGCGTCTGGGGTCTTTGGAGGACAGCGGCGGATCCGCAAACTGTCTTTTCGCAGTCGGAGGCTGCGGGGGGCTAGTAGCCAGCTTACGTTTGTAAGGCGGGAAGTCTATCGGCAAGCGTTCGGCCATTTCGAGCACTTGCTCGTCATCTGGGGTTAGAATGCTGCTGTCCCCTGTCAGCTTATGCTTTTCCAGCCTTAGATAGGTGCTCATCCATCCGAGGAGCCCCGGGGTCAGGACCCCCATATCCTTAATGCGGGAGAGCATAATCGAATCCTGATTATGCCCTGCCCGCGGAGACAGGGAGGCCGGATCCAAAAATGGGGTCCGAGTCGGGGTGGAGGGGGGGGCATCGCTCGGTTCGCTGGTCACTGTAACAGCGGTTTGAGCGGTGGTTTCAGTGGCGGTCGGCTCTGCTGGCAGCGTCGGTGACGCTGGTGCAGTGCGCGGGGCTGCGGTGCCGCTTTGTGATTTCGGCAGCGGTGTGGGTACTTTTTCCCCTTGCAAGGGGCGAGTACCCGCTGGCAGCTTTTTTTCGATGCGAGAACTTGTGGGTAGTTGAGAACCGGCTGGTTCCCGACTACCCACCCGTTTCTCCCTTTTCTCAATGATTGAGTTTTAAGGGCTCAGGGCGCGGCGGTACGCTATGCGACGCTGAGTTAACGACTTTAGGCCGTTCCCCGCATTCCCTCCCCCGGGGCATCCGCTTAAACGGGACCGAGTTTGGGAGATACGGGAAGGATGGCTGGCGAAAACTAGGCGCAGTAGGTAAAAATACTCCTCGCCGACCCAGTAGGTCGGGCGCAATCTGCAGGCTACTCACCCAGGACTAGCTCGCAAGATGTGCTGAAAGTAGAAAGGCGTCCGAACATAAATGATAACTACAAGTTATGCTGGCGTACCGTAGCAATCCGAATTTTTTGCCCCAAATTTCCTCGTTATATAGAGGTCAAGGTCTGAGGTCGGGAGTGGGGGAAATCGACGTGGAAGGGGCAGTAGGTCAGCGGGACTGGGCGGAACTAGTGAGGCTAGGAGGGAGTTTGCGGATCGGGATTGCTTTCGCACTTTTTATTGGTCAAAAACATTTACATATGATAACATTAATAGCTTTTTCTTATAACAAACAAAACATAAACATAACTAATTCTTTATATAAATCAAACATAAAATAAAAGGTTACTTCACCAAAAAACACTTATCTAAAGAGATCGAAACGAGTATATACATAATTCTTATTCTACCTAGCTATTATGTACAGGCAGGCCTTTAGGACAAAATTCGTATTTTTTTTATGTCAATTGACTGACAAACGAGCTGACGGCGCACTTGATGGAAAGTGGTCACCGCCGTCCATGGACATCTGGAACACCAGAGGTGCTGCCAATGCGTTGCCAGTCTAGGGAGGATTGGGAATGGGGATGGGATAGGGATGAGGGAAAAGGTCTCCGGATCTCGTCACTCACCGTACGAAACGCAATAGCAAGCTATTACTTTACGCCGATATTCTGTAAGAGTGCGGTACTACCCCGGTCGAGCCGGCCCATTGGAACAGTAATCATCTAGTGAGGATTACTGTTTGGCTCGACCACTACAGACCACTACTTGGCTATTTGTCAGGACTGCGGCCGGAATACGAAAAGGTTAAGGGATTTTTGATGAATAAATTAAATACAAGATTTTTGAAATATAACTTTTTTACATTAATATAAAACAAATAAAAATAACTCTCTTATATATATCTTTCTTTTTAAACCTGAAAAGTTTGCTAAAAATTTTTTTGCCGGACGCGCCAGCCGAGCGCCCCCCCAATGGGGCCAGTTAGGAGTTTTTTTCACGAATCAGAAATTTTGTCTGGACTTAAATTTGTACAGATGTAGTGCATAATTAGTTTATATCGTGTTTTATCGGAAAAGTTCGTAATTATCCTGCTCTCTCAATTAGCTTCAGCAGGCCCCCAATTCTCGGTGCATTCGAGATAATCCCACAACCGAGATTAAACTTCAGTGCATACAGTCATTTGACACAACTGTATGAATCTGACGTTTAATCTCGCAATGACATTACTCGAATGCATCGAGAATTGGGGGCCAGTCCATCCATCATACCATGCTGTCATTTTTCATTTTGACATTTTGACAGTAAATAATAAAGTTTCATATTAATGAATAAAAACATGTCACTCATTGAATACAATAATTAATTGACACTTCGGGTCCCGTCGTCTTCCGATTGAGATCCGAGTTTTACCGATGAAAACATATTATTCACTAGGTATATCTGTATCTGTGTGCCTCTGTCTGTCTGTCACTTTTTAACTAATATGCGGGTGCGAAAGGGACGAATGCTTTATGTGCGCGATAAAAATTAGCGTGCTAAGCCCTCTGGTAACCGGGCGTACCACGCCCGTTTCCCTAGCCCCCGATTGCTCGGAGCTCACGCCCAGACTTTATAGAAATAAGCTTTTAAGTTTTAACGCGACATGTTTGATATTCTGTATAGTGGGAATTGGCAAGACTAACTTTTAACCACAGACCATATCTCCTGAAGACACATCCTAACTTTTACTAGCAAATAAAGTTGCCAGTCTTGTAGGGCGCGGGGGTTTTTTTGTGCGTGATTGGTGCGTTCAAGGTCATGCGGTCCCTTATAGTTTTTTACTCCTCTGCTGCACTGGGAGTGAAGAAATAGCATAGAATGCGTGCAGATGCTTATCATTCTGGCATGTCGTCAAAGTCGACTAAGGGACGGGTCCTCTCCAACATGGTGGACTATCAGTACCTATGGGCGATGGGCTGATCACCTGTCACCATACGGCTCATCATACCATCTTATGAAAAATTCATCGAACGTGGCCACAAGTAGTCTGGTGCTATGTATGTATGTATATATATATGTATGTATGTTATGTATCTATAGATATTTGGTCTGTGGTTATTTTCCCTTTAGTAAGTATATATAAAGTATTTCGTAGACGATGATCTTAAGGTTGAAATTCGTGTTATTAATTGGACACGCCTGGCGTGTGAGTGACGGAATAAAAAAGTAATCATCTGGAATACAATCCCATTCGAATTTAAGTTTTGATACTCACTATTATGGTTTAAAATTGTAATTGTGATTTTGCCTTTTCATTTTTTTTAATTACGTAAGATACGAATTCCTTATTATGAGTATTATCCAATTATAGCACCAGCGAATCTGTATATAAGAATAAGCGTTATAATTGTACTTACTTTGATGAATAAATGCTTATTTAATAATTACTTGTTTTTATTTGCTACACTCACAAATATACACAAATTGTAATTTTGAAGCGAAATAACTGTATTATGAAAGACAGAAATATACTTCAAGTTCCAATAATTATAAGGTCTGTTCGGCGAGAGTTGATAAAAAAAGTAAAAAGTCAGGGCTTCTTAACTCATTGTAAATAGCGGCCCGCTAATAATTTTTTACCGATGATAATAAAAAATTTAAGGGAATAATTATATTTTTTTTTCATATAATATTATTATTGAATAGCCTAACTGTATAAACGGAAAGCAACACGCGAACAGAACACCCCAACGACACACTCAAAGCCAATGAAATATTATAGAATGTAGAAAGACACAAGACACGTCATATCCATACTCAATGTGTTTTAAACATGTCATATTTTTTTTCTTTTTCGTTTCTTTGGCCGAAGCCAGTGTAGATTATTGAATTTATGTGACATTTGACGCGCACATATAAGACATTAATTTGCAATATGGCGATTGTGTATATGAACAAAACAAATATATTTATTTCGGCCCCGCAGTTGACAACGTCTGCGTCCCTCGTACCACGAAACTCAGTGCGCGCGGCGACAAGCGACGCTCGTCATACAGTTTGCGATAGTCAACCGACAGTCGCTATTTCGAAACGATATCATAATATTTATCAACTCTCGCCGAACAGACTCTTATACACTATGAAACAGAATTTGGCAAAAAGCTTCGTAGTTTATAAACTTGGAAATAGATGGCGCTACCGAACTAAGTCGCTTGTTCAACGTAGTTGTATTGAACGCCATATTCTTTGGACACCATCGTTGGTCACTAATCACTATGTACGACCACATAATAGATAATAAACTGTACTAACGTATAGAAGAATCACTGTCTAACAAAACCGCTGTTTAGACACGAAAATATGCCTAATCATGCCGTCTCTCTCCGTCGCATAAATCGTGCTCTTTCGTGTACGCTAGGGTTGTCAGTTTTTATCCGCGTCATCTAACGACGACGCGCGAATCGCCCAGCGAGTGAGCGAGCGGCAACCTACTGCGATTTACAACTCCGAGCAACGCGACACTGCATTTACTATAGTCATTTGCTGATTGGTGGTCGCGGGTTCAAATCCCAGTGTGCACAGCAGTGGGATCCAGGCTGATGATAATGGTGACATTTGCTAAGCGCTGTCAATTTGTTAAAAAACTTGTGAGGAATATCAATAAAATTCTATTCCAAATACTCTAAAAGTGTGTAAGTAAAGTAAGACGAAGAGAAAGTTTTTTTTACCCGACTGCGCAAGGCAAAAGATACCCTCTTTTGTTGTGTTTATCAGCCTATGTAAGTTTGTATCTATGTATGTATGTATGTACCTATGTTTGTTCCTTTGTGGCGCTCTAGTTTTAAAAGTGTTTAACACAATAACCACGTTGCTTTCCTGTGAAACGGTTCATCGTAGTCAAACATGTATAAAATGGCGTATACATTCCCGTCATCCTTTGTACCTACCGCACAATTAATTAATAGTTTAGAAAAAACTCTGTGTTGCTATTTGCAAAAACGTATGGCCCACCCTGTATATATACATATACAGGAATTGCGCGCTTAAAATAATAAGAAAATAATTACTATTCAAATAAATAAGAGATTAAAATGATACTTTACCTAGTAGCAAGTAGCGTCCCCATTGGGCCCAGCGGGGAGGCAATAAGATACAATAAGAGGAGTCGCGAGCTGGGGACTGGGGACTGCATGACGGCCGATCCGATTACGGCTGTTATAAATTTGTCTCACAGGCCCAGACTCTGTTTGAGCATATTATATTCGAGAAATAGCAAAACTTTATAAATGAAAATATATTTCATATTCAGTGGCTGATTGCGCGGAAAATAACATTGATATCACTTTCGTATGTTTGAGAGATTGATGGTATATTAACCTTTTGGCCGCCAAGTATGTCTGAGAAGTAACACGAATTTCAACTTTAAGTCAAGGTGATGAAGGACTTTTTTACCCTGTATCCGCTGACGGCTGCAGCCGACTGTGGCGGTCAAAAGGTTAATCAACGATCATTTTCTTTATATAAATAAGACAGACAGAGTTACTTAAGCATTTATAATATAAGTAGGTATGGATTTCCTGTAAGACCATGCTAAGTCGTATTTTTAATGGAAAAATATGCGCTATGGGACAGTTTCAGGGATTCCGGAGGGGGAAGAATTTTAAATATCACGATGGATAAAAGCACTCCAATTATTTTGCCATATTTTGAAAATAGGTTGTTTTCCAAATCCGTCCCCGCTGATCGGAATGCGCGGTATTTAAATGAATTCAATGGGGCGCAGGCGCAGTGTACTAACAAAGACAGTAGTCCAAATGCGAGGCAACAGTTTAAAATTATTGCTAACTAGATAACGTTATTTTTTTAAGGTGACTGTAACTTCAACCCTGAAGCTCTTCTGAACTATACAAGTATACATCCCTACTATGACGTCGATATTAGCATTTTTATAATAAATAATTAACATTTACAGACAAGCGTTACACGTATGAACTATCTCTAAGGTCTCTCTGCGGAGTCTTCTCGTAGGTACGCCTTGTGGGGTGTAACGGTGCAATTCTGGGCTGGTGTCCTTTTTGGCAGTGTCGATCGCGGCCCGTTACGGCCCGCTGCTCAATTACGTAACACCAATTGGTATCGCTTTCGCGAAAAGTAAAGCAATTGCACCCTTATTTACACAGAGTGAAGACTAAATTGGTTTGCATTTCCAGCCAAACCGATACCAGTTGTGCTACGTAATTGAGCTGCCGGTCTAGGGTTGTGGCTATGCCATGTTGGCTTCATTTTTCCCTGTCAACGGCATTTGGTCCACGTAGCCTATAGTAGGCTTTGCGGAATCCTGGGTGTGGACTGGAGACTGACTTTCGAGCGGTGCGAGCTATCTTGGTAGCGGCCGTCCGGGATATTATGTAGGTATACTAATCATCCTCATTCAATAAATAAATAAATAAATAAATCCTACTCGCGGCTCTAATAAGGATGACATAAGGATAAGTTAACACCATCTTAAATATTAGTAAGTGCGTCTTTCTCGCACCAGTACTGACGAAAGAGATAATGAGAGAGATAGGACAGCGTTTGGTTGTCAGCTAAGCTAGGGCCGCTGTGACTGATTAAAATCTTGCAACGACTAATAGTTACTTAAATATTTTTTGTCATCCTTTCTCGCTCGCACTCCATTCTAAAGCAGCGTCATCATGCGGCAAGTCTGGTAAGTTACAACTGTACTTCAGTCTTCATCTAACTTATGGAACGGGTCTACCAAAAGAAAGTGATAGCAAGTTCATTAGTACACTACGGATAAAAAAGACCTAGTCAGTCCAACCTCGTAGCCCGTCGGGTGTTACGTGGCGGCTAATATTATAGCTTGCAGGGAAAGGGTCACTGTACTGTTTGTACTGTGGTGTACTGTGGACCTACATCCTTACACACAAAGACTTTTAAAGGGAGCAAGTTATATGTAGTTCTTGCAATCTACGAATGCATACATCTACGCTCTTATTACGTGAGCACAAGGTTAAATTTCGAGCTCACTGGTGTCGGTAAATTCTGTAGCTTTGTTTTATTAAGTAGTTTGTTCTGTGAGAAAAGAAATGTTTTGGAATAGATCAGTTTCAATGGTAAAAGATGTCTTTGTGTCCAGTTTACTAAAGTTTGCCTATTTCATCCCCTCATCGCCCTAAACCGGCAACTGCGGCCCTAGCAAGTTGACATGGGGATAAGTTAACCCCGTCTTACTCTCTATCTCTTTCTTCAGCACTAGTGTGAAGGAGACGCACTTAGAGATAAGACGGTTTAACTTCTCGTGTGAACCTAGGGGCGCTGGTGTTGCAAATGTCTAGGCGGCGACCACTTTGGTATCCGGTCATTTTCAAATTAAAAAGTATTTATTTCGGACTACAAGATCCATAGCTGTCAGTACAATAATTATCTATGTTCTAATGTTAGTACACACAAAATAATAATCATTACACAATATGAAAAATTTATTTTACATTTACCTAGCCAAAAAAAGTTTGACCAAATGTATCATTTGACAAATTTTCATTTAGCAAACTTTTTATTCTCAAATTAAACTGTTCATTTTTCAGGCTATATTTATAAAATAAAAAAACTGACTTCAAATGGCCTTTCAAAAGTATGATTTTTTTTCACATTTTATTTATTATCCTGTGATTTAATGACACACATTTACTACATCAAGTAACAATAGCATAATGCCAATTGCTCACCACCATTTACAAACTGTTGCTACCCACGGTGCAAGGATGTCAATGGTTGAGGAGTTCTCCTGGTTCTTCAATTTTACTACATGAATTTTCATGGACATAAGTTGCTTCAGATGTTTATACAGCAATTTAATCGCCAACCGTGAAATACTCAACACGTAGGAGTTCCGGTGATCATCTATGGTCTTCATCAACAGTTCCACTTCACTAAATAATACTTTTGGAACGTAACTGCTTGAGTTATTACAGAAAATACTAAAATTGCTCTATGCTTGCCTATAATATTTGAAGAGTTCCATCGATTCCGCATAGATCCTCTCATCATAACTCGACTTTGACTACAACGGGACCAAACTGGAGAAAAACCCTATGGATTAAAAAAAGAATTTTCAAAATCGGTTTTTAAATGACCCTCCTCCTTTTTTTTTTTGAAGTCGGGTAAAAAGCAACCTAGGGTAGGTATGGTAAGTATGGTAATTTTTAACCATTAGGATTGTTTGCTGCCCTTTTCATGTGTTAGTTTTAGTTAAAACTCTAATGTAAAAGTTGGAAAAAAAAGACTTACTGCTGAGTTTCTTGCGGCGTTTCTTCTCAGCAGATGTCACCTTTCGAAGCACTGGTAGCTTCAGACATGTAAAAGAGCCCATGTGGCCTACTTGCAAAATAAATATTTTCATTTTAATTTTCATAAGAATTTTGACGATCCTGCAATGTTAGGTTGTAGCAGCAAATAAGAACAATGCCAACTGAAAATGTGTAAAAAGACACATTTTGCGAAACGCTGAGTTGCCAATCATTGAACTGTGGGAACATAGTGGGAACTGTGTTATGTTGTTGTTTTTGTGTTGTTGTTGTTGTTGTTGACGTGTGTATGTTTTTTATATGTCTAGATCAAATCGGTTCTTACCCACTTCCAGGTATATCGACTTGAACTTTGGCATATATGCAATACTTACCAGTTGGCAAAAAAACCGGATATGCTTAATAGTAGGTACATTGTCGTGCAAGACAGCAGTAACAACACAATGACATGGGATGGACAAGTACGTTCGAGGTCTAGCACGAAGTCAACACCTCGACTTCGTCCTAGGCCTCGAACGTACTTGTCCATCCCATGTCATTGTGTTGGTACTATGTATGATCGTATGAATAACGAACTTATAACATTTGATTTTAGATGTTTTGCTACGTTACCGTTCTAAGATACAAGTCCATCTATTGCACTTAACACGCTGAGACATAATTAGTGATTTTCACAAGTTATGCAAATAAATATTATATCAGTTGTTTCCTAAAATAAGCGCGGCTGACAACAATAATGTTGGCATCAGATAATGAGCAGCATTTTTGCCAGGAGCGCTGTAGCTTCGACACGCGGCGTATCTGCACGAGCCGTCTCGCACTATACCAAGCCATAATTCGACGATGACTTTGCTGTCCTGGAGAGAAGCCAGCAAAGTATTCTTTGCTGACCTGTTTTCAACTGTCCAGAAATTAGCACTTTGTGCGCGCAATTAGTAGCATCTATCACAAACTTTCCGATCAGTGTTGTAAAATAGTAGTTTATGCAACGGTTGCATAATGATAGGCCTTAAAACACTAGTGCGGTTTTCATGAAACGAGCTTTAGCGAGTTTCATAATAAGATCGCACGTGTGTTTTAAGGCCAAATTATGCAGAGTTGCATACATAACTTTATCTACACACATATTATAAATCCTCCATGATGGGTTCAGAAACAATATTTTCTGGCAACAAGTTATTTGTTGCAATCGTGGCTGCATATTTCCGATATCCGGCGCATTTTCACATCACACACATCATATTCATATTTTCAACTAAAATGTAAATTACAAACAACTTTTTCTATTCAATTCAACAACAATTCTACTTTCGTTCAGCAAAACACCAACATAATGGCGGCAATTCGATCCTCCGTCAAGACCATTTTTTTTTAATTATATACAAACGAATGAAGTCTCTATTCTCATGTCACTCGAGATCAAATGTTGTGCAGTTTATATTAAAAAAACATACTGAATTGATGTTTCGTATCAATAACTGTTTTAATATCTATGGATACTAGAATAGAGACCCACTTGAGTTTTGACAGATGTTCCTAATTTAATCTCATTTCTATACTAAAATCGATACGGGAATAACATTGCAGCACTCGTTTTACCTAATTGGTTGTCAAAATGGTGGTCATTTCCTACGGTTTTTGATTACACTATGGAGGTTTTATGATATGGGTGTAGATAAAAACAATTTTTAAACTATAGGTAAAAAGTGAACTATGCAATAGATATAGAAGGGTCATTGAACCGTTGCTATAGCAACCCGGACTCTTGACCGCCCTTTGATCAAGACCTTAACTTAATTATCTCCGGTGATTTAATCAGTAGTCGATTTTCCCTTAATTAGTAGATCAGTAGCTGAAGGACCCCTGAATTATCCGGCTGATTGACCCCACCTAGCCGAATAAGAGGCTAGCCGAATGGTTATAAAATTATTATCATCATTTATAAATTATTAAGTAATTTGCATCCATGAGGTTTGTCTGTTCATTTTATGTCTAAGTTTCAGATTTTAATAATAATATTTATTAAAAATATAATATTGGTAATATTTGGTTAAAAAATACTACAACCGAGTTTTTTGCGGCGATTCTTCTCAACAGCTTTCGAAGCGCTGGTAGATTCACACACGAAAGAGCAATGTGGCCTACAGGCAAAATAAACATTTAAGTTTTTTTTTAATAAACTGTCGCCATCATTTAAACCTAGTTCTCTTTTCTGAAAACGTTAAAAAAGTGTTTGCTAAATATCAGATTTTTCCCGTAACTTCCTCCGAACAGATATATAATTTGTTAATCGCGATTCCCTCGGGAACTGAGCAATTTTCCGGGATAAAAAGTATCCTATCCTAGTAAGTAAGTACTTAAGTTAGTACAAATTAAAACCTGGCATTTTGTTTAATTTCGTTGTAATTTCAACCGTATACTTCAAAATTCCTTGCATAAAGTATTTGTACTTATTATAGTACAAGAGGATGGAGTCACTACTGAGCATTAAAAATCCTGGAATTTGCAGGGCTAGAGTCCTTCTCCAGACACAAAAGAAGATCCTTGTCAATGAAACCAAAATTTAACTAACTAAACAAACTTTTGCGGTAATACTTTGGAAAAACGGTTGCATTCAGTAAATATTTATTCTTATATATACCACTTATTTATCCAAGTAGCAGTGGCGAAGCCTGCCTACAAGCCGATTCCTGACGGCTTTACCAAGCTAGAAAGCTACGGCTAGCTGTCAGTGAAGTCCATGTTACTCTTACTAAATGTCGGAATCGTACGTACGGTAGGGTGTCCCTTATATGAAGGAAACATTTTTTTTTCACAATTTTGAAACGCATACCCCTTAAATATGTTCATATTCCTAAAATATACTGTTATATGAAATTTCAGATTTGTATGAGTATTGGAACCCGTGCCGACTTGACTTCAAAGTTTTGTTTTAAGTTTTACTTGTAAAATTGGTTAGGCATAGCCAAAAATCTAATAAATTTATGAAATAAATGATAGAAACAAAAGCAATAATGTTAATTAATAATCGTATTTAATAAAATCATTAGAAAAATACAAATTTACCACGTATATTTCTTTTTTAAAGTGGCATTTTTTACAAGCAGGGTTGAGACATTTCGGTGCTCTAGCACGCAACGCAGAAGAAATTGTTTTGCTCTTCATTGGCGGTTACCAAACTGTTAAAATCTTGCATAAGCTTTACTGCTCTCTTTGCTATGTCATTTACAGGTTTTAAGGATACAGCTTAACTTTTAGCTTTCATATAGACTTTATTTTCTTTCCACGAAGAAACGCTTTCTTGCAGGCAATTGTCTTCGATCTTTAGGCGTGAAAATAAGGTTTTGTTTTTGTTTGTCACAAAGTCTTCTAAAGATCTGCCTGAAATCATAAATACATTTCTGGAATATTGTTCTGCAAGGTCGGTTTTTATCATCTCTGCCCTTTCTTTTCGTATCTGCGTTCGAATGCGTTGTATTGAAGAATTATTTATCGCAAATTAATCATTATAAGAACTAATGCTTAAATTACAACGTGAACTATGTAAATACAGTCTCTTATGCTTAACTGACATCTATCTAAAGTTGCTACTAGCGGTGTAAAAATATCTTTGCTGCCCCTTTTCGCGGTATTAGTTTGAGACGTAGTCGCCGTAGGTGCAGTAGAAATAGGATTGTCCAAGCTTTCAGTACAACTACTAGATGATGAACTACAGACAGCAGACGTATTAGATTGAGCTGGCGAATGATAATGCGAAGACACTGATTCAGCAGTGTTTTAATATTTTCTTCCCTTCTTCTAACTTTCTCTGTCGCAGTCTCTCTCTTCATAGTCAGTTATTTTTTTATCTACACCAGTCAAAAATCCTGGTCGAGTGGTCGTCCTGGTTCTCTCTGTTGTTGTAAAAATAATATATTCTCTTCTGTTTTCATTTTATTTAAAACGTCGGCATGTGCGATATCATATAAATTATCCAACTCATTTTGAAAATCTTGTTCGCGTTTGGTGTAAACTTCTTGCATTTTTTGTAATTTATTTTAATCACGCCACACCCTCTAAAGATCTACTAACTTTTTAACACATTTAGATACTGCTCGGGTTGGTAATCGAACCTTTTGCCAGAAGATTATACATTCACGGATCACAGGACTTGCACTTTCACTCACTGTTAATTTGACTTCCCGTATATTGTAAAACAAAACTGCTAGGACTTGTCGCTGTAAAGTTAATTTTGTAACCCAACACCAACTAAGTATATATCTTTTTTAGCACTTCGTAGCTCGACTGCCATCTTAGAAAAGCAATTTAATACTCGTTATTTGAATGAAAACCGTCACTAAAATAACTAACTGCAAGGCACGCGCCACTTGTCTCGCGCAACTTGTATGAATATGATAAAGATGCAAGTTGGCACGGGTTCCCGTTCATAGAATGACCTGATTTTTTTACTGGGAGTATATAAACACGTAATAAATATAATAAGAGGGTATGCGTTACAAAAAGAAATATTCGAAAAATAAGGGTCTAATTTTTCCGGCTTCCCTTGGGAAATATTTGACGCTTCGCCACTGCCAAGTAGTTTTGTGTAATTATTAGTGTTTAGTGTGTTTGTATAGCGCTCCGATTGCTACAGGCGGTGCTGGCTGAACAGCGCTGCGGGTGTCTGACGCCTCAGCATTATGCTGAGCCAGTGACCGATTCACTGCCGCAATGACACAAATGCCTAGTTTTTTCTGTATTATTTTGTTTTATTTTTTATTATTGTATGTCCTTGTGAAGTGAATAAATGTCTTTTCTTTCTTTCTTCTTCTTTCGTCAGTGAGTATTCATAGTACGAGTGAAAAACATACCCTCTTTCACACGCGGAGTCGAACAAAATTCTCAATAGACCACGTGTCACGTTCATAAAATAACCTCAATTTTCACATACGCGTACGCGTTCATAAAAAGTTTACAAATGAGTTCATATCATTTGTCGCTTAAGTATTTGCGATATTAAAATCTATCAAAGAGAAGTTACCCTCGAGAATGCAGGGGT
The DNA here is from genome assembly GCA_947859335.1 of Tortricodes alternella. NCBI lineage: Eukaryota > Metazoa > Arthropoda > Insecta > Lepidoptera > Tortricidae > Tortricodes > Tortricodes alternella. Next base: position 815,077 of record OX401972.1, read on the forward strand.
GAACAAAGCGACAAGTGTTGTCATAAAACAACCCTAATCCGAACTGCGAACTGCCGCATTGGGACAAGGGTTCCGCGACAGGATTAATTGAATTTTTACAAGTTTTTATTTAACTTGCTTCGTTCTTATGTCTGTCTTTCGGTACTAAGTACCTACATACATACATGAGAATGTCTATTTAAATCGTTTTGATAGCCATCTCCTTTTTCCAATGCATACAGCGTCTTTCTGTCAGGAAATATTTGGGGGTAAGATCGCCATAGAATAAACAATTTAGATTATAATCGCAGAACTCTGAAGCCTGAAGAACATACATACATGTACATATAAGAGACAAGAAATAAAAAACTAATAAATGTAAAAATAATGTTGTGACTTATTGTATTATGCCGCGACCTGCCGCGGCGCTGGTTTTCAGACGAACTTCGACCTAACTAAGCCAACACACAAAACAGAACAACAGTGATGACACGAACATTAGCAACAATTATAAATAACCTTAAAACATTACAAATTTTACAAAATAAACAGAGATAAAAGAAAAAGAAAACAGGGTGTGATGTTACTTTGTCGCATAGCAACTCGTAGAGGTAGCGGCAACTTAACACAATGTCATGAATCATCAACCGCCATTCCTCACATCTATCTGCTATCGCCCGCTCATGTGTAAAGACAGGAAAGTCAACGAATAAGAAGATAAGTGTAAATAAAATGTATATACGAGTGGTGCAAAATTCGAGGGTAAACAAAGCATGAAATGTAATATCGAGTGATAAATACGTATATACGATTATAGCGGTACTTTGTAGTGGTTCTTCTAACGCCACGGTCCCCTAAAAAGACATACGCTTAGGGTCATCTTAGGGGAGGCCACCTGCAGCCCATTTGCCCTAATGACGTAGGGGTGCATGGAGGATTGGCTCCCTTCCACGGTCATTTAAAAGATCATACAAATTGTTTACATTCTAAAACGGGTACTCCAAACTGTCTGTCACAAGGGCCAGAGACAGTTCCTATACTTACAGGTCCTATACTTTATTTCTCTGCATGACCCGCTGCCAGACAAGCCCAGCCTATATTGCTGCCAGCCGGATTAGCAGGTGCTCGAGGTTCAGTCTGGCCTTTGGGGCATTAAATTCAAAAAATCTAAATTCGAAACATTAATTTAGCACAAGCGACCAGCCCCGGCTTCACAAGTGTGTATTTTATAAAAAGAAAGTTAAGTGCTGCCTCGAATTATAGAATTTCTTGATAAACAATGTTTGCAGCTCAATTTTCGTTACACAATACTTATTTACAAACAAATTTTAGGGCGACGTAATTATAGTCCACGGGAAAAGCGCTCAATGCTCAGGTGGGTTACCACGATCTCTTATTGCGATTCTCATTGTGCTCTATACTGAATTGCGTCGCTATTTTGTACCATGACATTGTAATTGAAATTTACTTAATAACAGTTCAAAATCGATCAAATTTCGAGAGCAACATTGACTTGTAAGCATTTTCGTTAATAATCCACCAGAGGGCGAGGCGTCGTTGTAGTTTGAAAATGAAAATGAAAATATTTATTTTGCAAGTAGGCCACATGGGCTCTTTTACATGTTTTTGATCAGCCATTGCAATCTAAAACGACTGATAGGTGAGTTGTTCGCGGGGAGCGAAGAAAATCAGTTGCCTCATCGAGCTCCATCGACGTAAAGGTAATCGCGCCTTACTTTTTTTTAATTTATAAGGCGACATTGACTTAACTGTGCTATACGTCATTTTAGCATTATACTTACATAAATTAGGATAAAACATTTGTTCCAATAGCGACGTTTGTCGCAATTAGGTCTTTGTTGTTCCTAAATAATTAATATTAATATTAGGTCATCGTTCCTCTTAAGTATGGAGACTCGTGGGTTTCAATTACTAAAACTGGTCAAAACTAAATTTTAATTAAATGATGAATCTCTAAGCAAAATGATTAGAACAGCGAGCCGGAGGTCTAAGGCTAACTGTGACCAACCACACAGCGTACTAAGTACTGAAGTTACAGTGGCCCGCACATCATAACACAAGGAAGACCACACTTATCTCTTCCGACAAGTCAAGGATGTAGAAACCCGCACTATCCAAACGCGTCATCAAAACAGACTGGCCCTTCCGAAATCAAAACTTCGTATGCATCGGCAAAGCCCACACTCAAGGTGTGTCGATATTTTTAATAGAATCCCGGAAAATATTAAAATAGAACTTAAGAACAACATTTTTAAAAAGCGATTAAAATCATTTTTAATTAAGAAATGCTATTATACGATCGGAGAGTTTATAACTGACCAAGACCGTTAAAATATGACATGGATATTATTAATTCTGCAATTTGGAAAATTTGAATGTAAATTTGTATTATTAGTAAGAATTACTTGGAATGAAACTATTCGCGTGTATGTTAGAAATAATTATAAGTATCTGAATTTATTGTAGTAAGTATAGTACACTTCCATTTGCCATGCCCTTCCAGGGTATCAGTTCCTTACTTTAAGACCTAGATCATAAGTGAAATGTAACTGATAGTGCAAATTATAAATAAATATAAATAAATAAATAAATAAATAAAGACACCAAAGCAGGACATCATGCAATTCATTGAACAATAGTCGGTTAAAATATAGTAATGAAAAGAACATAATAAATAAAAATGTTCGTTATGGTAGTTTTTTAAATTAATAGGTAAATTATATTACCATCGTCATCAAAGCATAGGTTCTGTAGTAACCTTTGTTTTGATGACCTACCGACAGTGAATTATCGTTGCAGTTATTGGCTAAATTAATAGGTTTAGAACTTCCCGAATAGAAAAACCAAAGATGCGTCTTTCAAGCTCAAAATTTAAACCCAGAAAGCAACCCAATTGTGATCCTTTCAATTAGTCACGCGCGGACTTTTGGCCGAGCAACACATGTCGCGCTCTATTGAAAATGTTCTCAAAAAAGCCATACTTGAGCCAAATGTTCGGTTCCTAATACTACAAAAAAAAAGGAAGAATTGATGCTTTAGTTCATTTGTAGATATGTACATTCCAACGTAAAAATAAGTACTAAAATGCATTTATTTTGTTCATACATGATCGCCATATTCCAAATTAATGTGTAATATCCGCACGTCAAATGTCACCTAAAGCTGCACTGGCCGAAAAGAAACGAAACAAGAAGATAATAATTTAACAAATAAAAAAACCGACTCCAAAACCCCACTGAAAAGTAAGAAATAATAATTGGCTTTTGTAAGTCATTTACCTAGAAATGGGAGATATATTATTGGTTAAGTGACGTCATAAATTAAATATATCGAAGTCGGTGGCAAGTTGGTGGTTGGTGGTTGGTGGTGACTTGTCAAGTAAAAAATGAACACAGTATGAGGGATGTATTGGAAAGTCCATTTATTCCATGTACCTATTACCTTATTAATTTGCCACCGACTTCAATATATTTAATTTATGACGCCACTTAACCAATAATATATCTCCCATTTCTAGGTAAATGACTTACCAATTATTATTTCTCACTTTTCAGTGGGGTTTTGGTGTCGGTTTTTTTATTTGTTAAATTATTATTTTATTTCATAATTTTTAGTTTTTATCGTATAAAACACATTTATTACATCAAGCAACAACAGCATAATGCTAATTGCTCATCACCATTTACAAAATGTTGCTATCCAGGGTGCAAGGGCATCAATCTTTGAGGAGTTCTCCTGGTTCTTCAAACCCAGGTCTATTTTACCACATGCATTTTCATGACCACAAATTGCTTCACAAACTTATAAAGAAATGTAATCGCCAACTGTGAAATACTTATCATTCAGGAGTTCCGGTGATCATCTATGGTCTTCATCAACAGTTCCACTTCACCAAATAATGCTTTTGGAACGTAACTGCTTGAGTTATTACAGATTATACTAAAATTGCTATATACGTGCCTATAATATTTGAAGAGTTCCATCGATTCCTCATAGATCCTCTCATCACACCTCAACTTTGACTACAACGGGACCAAACTGGAAGTATACCCTACCGATTAAAAAAATAATTTTTCAAATCGGTTTATAAATGATGGAGTTCTGAAGTAACAAACATAAAAAAAATAAAAAAATAAAATAAAAAAAAATACAACCGAATTGAGAACCTCCTCCTTTTTTTTTTTAAGTCGGTTAATAATTATCGAAGTCACGTTTTTAAAACGCGTTGAGTATGGATATAACGTGTCTTTCTATAATATGTCATTGCGCACAGGTCAAATATTTTCAACTCTTGGTCTGTGACCATGGTGCACCGGCTTAATCCCACAGTCGTACACATTCGGTATCAAGACAGACTTGAATTGCGGTGGGTCGTTTGTAGCTGACTAGTTCTGCCGTCGGGTTGGTTATCTATTCTGTTTTCTGTGAACCATGTTGGTAAAGTCAGTGTCATACAAAATTTACACGGTTAAGTACCTTTTTGATTTAACACCAAGTGTAAGCACAATCCTGTCGTGCAGAAATTAAACGCAGTAACTTAAATGCAATCAATATACAGGTTACTGCGTTTTAATTTCGAAATGACAGAATCGTACCAGATAAAGGAGTTAAAACAACACAGTTTATCTAAGAATTCCTTAAAAAAATTCTAAAAGGCTTCATTGGTAAGGAATATCTTAAAATAAAAAGGAAAAGAAAGGACCATTTTCTCGATTCTGTAATTAACGAGGGGTTTCAATAAAAAGAACGGATTAAAAGATCTTATTTATTTAGTGACTAGATAATGTACATCGTTTATCAAATATACTATACAAGATACAGCCCGGGCGAGCCAATCCGTTATCGAGACATCACCATCTGGACAACAGTTTAGGTTTCAGATACACATTAATTGTTAACAAGATATTTGCTACGCTAGAGGCTTTAAACCACGCCATCTTCTGTCTTCTATTTGAAGTCGTATCAAACGTAAAGCCTATCACACTGCGCTTGGACAATTGAGCACTGACCAGCGCTGCCAACTCTACAACCCCTAAAAGCAAGCCTTTTTTTTGAACGACTTATCAGTGTGATCAGTACGTAAAAAGCCAAGTGCGGTGACAAATATTCTGAAAAAAGCACACTTTTCTTCGCGACCGCACCAAAGTTGCAATTAGTGCTGCCATTTTTTGAGCTTATAATCAATTTTGCACACAATTCCAGTTAGTTTTTTATACCCCTAAAAATCCTCCTAAGAATATTCCCCCTAAAAAAGTCTTGTGTCAAATCCCTGAGTGGGACGTCGTTACAATAACTCCATACCACAGTACTATTATCGAGATAGAAAGGAAAGAGTTCGTCGATTTGTATGGAAACTGAGCGTGTAACATTTATGTGTAGTTAAGTACTTTGATATCACGAGTGTAATTTAGTGACGGGAAGCATAAGTCGCGCGAATACGATTCAAATATAGTTCTGTGCTCCTTACCGTTGCATGAAAATTATGATGATGGTGATGATTTGACTTTCGAAATAAGGCCCGCCCGCCTACCAATGAATACAAAGAGCTATGACAATGAAGTTTACAAAACATGAAAAACAATTTAAAATAACAGTTTAATTGAATGTATTAGAGATGCAACGGATAGTGGTTTGGCCGGATACCGGATATCCGGCATGGCCATTGGCCGGATAGCCGGATATCCGGCAACCGGATCTCCGGCCGCACACGAGCTATCTCTAAAGCTGTGTTAGCTTGCGTGGCCTTCGCGCGGCGAGCAAGTTTTAACTTGTTACGAATTGTAAGTGCCGGGGAGACCCTTTGAGGTTAAATACGCGCCTTATTGCAGTCATAAATGCACTTAAAATATTCAAATAATTTAAAATGAATCTTTAAAGAATAAAAATAAAAAAAAATAAAAATTACGTCAGTAGGGAATATTCGAACGTGCACGACGTTTTTTTTTTTTAGAATGGACCTACGCTGTTAGTCTCTGACGACTTCGACAGCTTCACCGGAAAGATGCGAGCAGCCTGAATGGCGCTCAGCAAGGGGAAACCGTGCACGACGTGATGTGACATGTTAGTTTAATACTTAAATAAAAGGAAACTAAGCTTTAATTTAATAACTGACGTTGATTTTGTTTATTTCTGATGGCTTTTATTTATTTTATCGTATTTCTGATCCAAGTTTTTACTATCCGGTATCCGGTCGGATACTGACTAACTATCCGGTATCCGGCCGGATAGTAAAATCATGGCCGGATAGGGCGGATACCGGATAGTAGCCGGATATCCGTTGCATCTCTAGAATGTATAGTCGTAAAGGTTTTCTAAACAGCGGTAGAATCGACCAATAACAGGAGTTTCAGTTACAGTAACATCTTGTAATTGGTCGAAGCAGGCGTGTTTAACGCTGACTTTTTAAGTAGGCTACTATCCAACAGACATGTTGCCCGTTTCACGAAGTTACAAGTTAAAATTTTACAAGCAAAAACTGAAACGCGGTCTCTCACTATGGGCCTCATTAGCAAGCTCAAAGTTGCATAGCGAGCTATGGAGAGGGCTATGCTCGGGGTTTCTCTAAGAGATCGAGAAATGAGAAGATCCGTAGACAAACGAAAGTTACCGACATAGCCCACCGGAGCAAGTTGAAGTGGTAGTGGGCAGGGCACGCAGAACATATGGTCGATGGGGCCGAAAGGTTCTCGAATGGAGACCGCGGACCGGTAAGCGCAGCGTAGAACGTTCACCCACAAGATGGACAGACGACCTAAAAGAGAGCGCAGGAAAACGGTGGATGCAGGCCGCTTCCAACCGGCTCTTTTGGAAATCGATGGAGGGCTATATCCAGCAGTGGACGACCTATGGCTGAAATGATGATGATGATGATGAAGCAATAACTGACAGCACCCATTTCTGATCTCATACATTCCAGTAAAATTGTAACGTGTAGCTTTGTGAAGCGGGCCACAGCGGCCCTAGCAAGGTTGACACAGGGATAACTTAACCCTGTGTTATTTCTCTGACTATATCTTTCGTCGGCACTAGTTCTCTCAAAAAAAAAAAAGATATAGTCAGAGAGATAAGGTGTCAAATTAGACTACAAAAAAACGTTGAAAAACAAAATGGAACACGAATCCTACAACATTTTTGTGAATAAAAGGAGGTGCTGCATAGCAAAGAATCTAATAACAATAGTTAAATTGGATTTCAGCGCCATCTAATGTAGATAATGCTCCAGTGTAAAAGCATATTAAACAGAGATTTCTTTAAGTTGTCAAATTAATATTACATTATAGTTGTTTAACTCATCTTTGCGCGTGGCGCTTTGTGTGTCAGCTTGTTTGTATACCTATTGTATGTACCTGCGCAGCTTTGATTTGTGTGGCAATGACGCGGCAGGCGTCGTCCGAGTAACACAATCTCACGCACACAGCGCCGCGCGCAGATATCAGTTCAACTTAGTATACGTACACCAATACATTCCATGTTCCCTCTTGTTATCTTGAAGCTACCATACAGTATCCATCTTACAGTATAGTTACATATACATTACTGAAGTAAGAGTGCACCCACACTACCGTCTTTCGAGTGACGTTCGCGTAGCGCAGTAGTGCATTTTTTTTTTGCTTTGCCCGCCCTTGGACAAAGGCTTAGACTGACAAACGAGCTGATGGTCCACCTGATGGAAAGTGGTCACCGCCGCCCATGGACATCTGCAACACCAGAGGTGCTGCCAATGCGTTGCCAGTCTAGGGAGGATGGGGAATGAGGATGGGATAAGGATGAGGGGGGAATAGGCCTCCGGATCTCGTCACTCACCGTAGGAAACGCAATAGCAAGCTATTACTTTACGCCGATATTCTGTGAGAGTGTGGTACTACCCCGGTCGAGCCGGCCTGTTCGAACAGTAATCATCTAGTGAGGATTACTGTTTGGCTCTACCACTACTAAAACTACCTACACCGTTAGCGCTGCCGAGAGATTAGACGCGGTAGTGGGCAGCGGGGTGAGGGGAATGTGCATTGTCAGCAGCGTCGAAGCTGCGCGGGCGCTGGCAAGACGCCAGAGGTCAAAAGATGCCGCAAGCGTTGTAGCGCCGCCGCGCGAGCTTCGCGTCTACGCTGCGCAAACTTCGCGTTGACGCTGTGCGGGTGCTGAAAAGACGCCGGCGCTCGAAAGACGCTAGTATGGGGTGTCTCTTAAAGCTCCCATCATCCAATTGCGATCGTCTGTTGCATTCACGAGGCTTTGACATTATTAGGTGGGCCTATATTCGATATTGGTCTAAGGCCGCGGCTTCGCTGCCGTGCCGCTGCGGCGTCCTACATAGAAAAACCAGTGGCTTGCAACACATTAGAGATCCCTTACTTTCCCTAACCCAGTTGTCGTAGAAATGATGGGCACCATTTTTGACGTTAACCAGTCCATCAACATACCTATGATGCAACCTTACCTTAAGGCCCGGTCACAATGCGAGTGCGACGGGAGTGCGGCGTGATATGTGTGACCTATGTTATGACATCCAATAGAATACAGCAGATGGTGTCAAGTTGCAGTCGCGACGTGATCCTTCTGCGCCCGCAATGTGACCAGGCCTTTAGGCTCGTAATAACAGACCGCGTTCAAGATGAATTAAATGTTGTTAATTGTAACAACCTGTGGCCCGTTTCACGAAGCTACAGTTACAATTTTACAAGCAAAACCTGGCAACATCGAAGTCAGATCTCATACATCTTCCACGCAGTGTTGCCAGTTATTGCCTGTACAATTTTCATTTTACTGCGGTATGTATGAATTCGCTTAGTCACATCATTAAGGTCTCAAGTCATAGGACCGCTGCCATACGATTTACTCCTTATTCCTATCACGCTAAGTCTAAAGGTCTTCATCGCGCTCCTCCGGTCGATGCCGTTGCAGCACAGCCAGACGCTGCTGCGTCACTTCTAGGTGGTGCTTGCGCCATTTGATCCTGCGATTCTGGAACCACACCTTCACCTGAAATAGACGGCTTATTATACTCTCTGCACTGTAGCATTGTGCGGATGACAGCTGTCATCTCCGTATAATGTGACGGGGGATATTGGGCCAAGTGTCAATATATCCAAATGTCAGAATGTCCAAGTGTCAAAACGTCCCAGGGTAAAATACCAAGTTGCCAAAATGTCTATTGGTCAAAACATCCAAATGCCAAAACGGCCGATTGCCAAAATATCTAACTCCAAATACAAAAAGTCCAGTGAACAGAACCTCCAGTTGCCAAAATGTCAAATTTCCGAATCGTCTAATTTCCAAAAAGTTTAATAGTCAGAATGTCCGGTTACCAAAACGCCGAATGGCCACCCAAAACCCCCAGTTGTCAAAATCTGTTTTTAATCATAAGTAGCCACTTCAGCCAATCGGAGCGGAAATCGAGAGTTAAAGAGGTTCGAGTACAAATTTCAAATATCCACTGACTTACCGGAACGTTACTGAGAAAGAGAAAAACATAATAACCACCCAGTAAAAGGGTAATTTTGCCTTATTTATCAGCGGTTCATAGCTTATGGACCTAATGATTCCTGGAAGATTTTAACTAGTGTCCGTAATGGTATCTGGACATTAGGATCGCTTGGACCAAACTGACCAGTGTCTCTTATGGCATCTGGACATCATTATCTGACTTCCCGGACAATTTAACACTTGGACAAATTGACCAGTGGTTGTTATGGCATCTGGACATAAGGACCCCTTGGACATTTTGACGTTTGATCCAAACTGACCGGTGGTTTTTATGGCATATGGACATTTAGACCCCTTGGACATTTTGAAACTTGGCCCAATATCCCCCGTCACCATACTTTACGAATATATGTATTCAAAAAGTACCGAATTGGCTCTACTGTTTCTTATGATTTTGGTGTAACTATTTTTAGATAGTTAATAGATTCATGCGTTACTTTGCGGAAATCCATATTATACTTGAAATTTATAATTACTTTGCTATTCTGTGAACACAGTGGGGTTAATAGATGGGGTTGATAGTCCGACGCTCGGTCGAAATAGTAGTTTATGCAACGGTTGCATAATGATAGGCCTTAAAACACTAGTACGGTTTTCATGAAACGAGCTTTAGCGAGTTTCATAATAAGATCGCACGTGTGATTTAAGGCCAAATTATGCAGAGTTGCATACATAACTTTATCTACACACATATTATACATCCTCCATGATGGGTTCAGACACAATATTTTCTGGCAACAAGTTATTTGTTGCAATCGTGGCTGCATATTTCCGATATCCGGCGCATTTTCACATCACACTCACTCCGAGAAGACTACTATTCATATTTTCAACTAAAATGTAAATTACAAACAACTTTTTCTATTCAATTCAACAACAATTCTACTTTCGTTCAGCAAAACACCAACATAATGGCGGCAATTCGATCCTCCGTCAAGACCATTTTTTTTTTAAATCACAGACAAACGAATGAAGTCTCTATTCTCATGTCACTCGAGATCAAATGTTGTGCAGTTTATATTAAAAAAACATACTGAATTGACGTTTCGTATCAATAACTGTTTTAATATCTATGGATACTAGAATAGAGACCCACTTGAGTTTTGACAGCTGTTCCAAATTTAAACTCATTTCTATACTAAAAACGATACGGGAATAACATTGCACTCGTTTTACCTAATTGGTTGTCAAAATGGTGGTCATTTCCTACGGTTTTTGATTACACTATGGAGGTTTTATGATATGGGTGTAGATAAACTTCTTCTTCTGAGGATGCCTCGTAGAGAGGCGAAACACGTGTCGAGCGGTATTTATGGTGGTGGTGGTGGTTGTAGTTGCGTTTGTGTTGCTTATTTTATTATATGCGGAGGGAGGGGCGAAAATTGCATGAACAAACATATACATATATTCAATACAAGCGTCGTTATTTGCACGATTTAACCCCACTGTGTTCGCGGAATATTTATTTTATTTATTTTTATCTATTTTTTATTGTATAAAGGTAACAGTACATGGTGCAGAGGTTACTCTGAGCTCTGAGCTAGGATGCCCTGTGTTACAGAGCTCAGTTTGAACAGCATGTTAAGTATAAATATAGGACACAGTTCGTACAGAGTGTTGAAAGTGTATTACAATACTAAAATAAGCTTATTGTTTCTTAAGAATATTTGTGTTTGTAGTAACGTGTGCATGCGTGTGTGTGAGTGTGAGTGTGAGCGGAGTGTGGGTGTGTGTGTGTGTGTGTGTGTGTGTGTGTGTGTGTCTGTGTGTGTGTGTGTGTGTGTGTGCGTGTGCGTGTTTGCGTGTGCGTGTGCGCGTGTGCGCGTGTGCGTGTGTGTGTGTGTGTATGTGTGTGTGTGTGTGTGTGTGTGTGTGTGTGTGTGTGTGTGTGTGTGTGTGTGTGTGTGTGTGTGTGTGTGTTTTATTGAAGATAACAAGGATATTAAATTAATGTGGGGTAATCGTGGGGTATAGCATTCATCGAGCAACTGACAGGAGTAGTTCGGTCTCGTGGTAATCGAGCTCCATGAGCCATTTTGTAACAAGGGATTTGTGGGGCGGCATCTTGGCATGATAATTCCTATAGAAACATCAAAGCATAGGAATAGCAAAGTAATTACAAATCTCTAGTAACTATTTTTGTTAAGTAGAGAAAAATCTTTTGATTTGAAGAAAACCATAGCCAATATTTCAAAATCATTCGTTGTTTCATTAATTGTTGGCATCAAATTACTCGGAATTGTTTTCATATCCCGGGCAACAAAACTACTGTTAACCAGTTAAACTTAAAACAAAATAAAATATTAGTTGATATTAATAAGGATTACAAATTTAATACCATTATCACAATGTTCGAATAGAAATGTACTGCCCTAATATCGGTACCATGGAGCTCAGAGAGCGCTTTACGCAAATCGAGGCTCGGAACCGGTTTTGAAATAGCGGTTTAATTTTGTTCCTTGATTAACCGGTTAGTTAAGATCGTCTTGATTACCGGTTAACTTCGGTTATGTAGACCAAAATTAAAAGACTCGCGGTACCGGTATTAACCGGGTTTCTTAGTGCAAGAGGTCCAATGGTGTATAAAAGAGGTAGCATAGGGAAATGGACAATGTACACGATAACATTACCAGAAATACAACATACAGTTGGAAAATTACCAGAAGGCCAACGGTACAAAGCAAAATCAGACGTATTGCTTAGGTAATACTGTACATGGCACGGGTCTTTCGCTCACGCCCCAACTACATATTATTTTTTTATGACAGTTAAAGAAATATTTTCAATATTGTTTGCCCCTGTAAAGTCGTGTTTGCCACAGAGCTCGGAAACCGGTTTATTTTTCAAACTAGTTTCGGTCGTTGACCCTGAACCGGAGATTATTCCGATCTAGATTACGGTTACTGCAACTTTAACCGTGTAATCTAAAAAACGGTTTTTTAAATTTCGTATCTGTTATACGGAACATACCGCTTAGTTTGAATTGCGTCGGTAAAATTGAAGCGTGCTGCACTGCTGACCCATAGTGATCCACAGGACCCGGTCCTCACCTGCGCCTCGGTGAGCTGCAGCGCGTGCGCCAGGTACAGCCGCTCCGGACCCACCATGTACTGCTGCCGCTCGAACTCCGCCTCAAGCCGCTCCAGCTGCTCCGGTGTGAAGATTGTGCGGATCCGCTTGCTTCGCCCTGAACTGCGCAAGTTTTGATCAACCATAGGCAGTATGAATAGCAGTATTAATACGTAGTTCGAAAATAGTTTTAAAACTGTTACTATACGAAGTATTCAAATTTTGAAGGTTCACGAGGTAAAACGTTATTCTTAAAAACAAACAAAAAAAGAATTATTTTTTCAAGTCGGTTAACTCAGTACAGATACGGAAAATCAAAATACACATAGGTATATAAGTCATAGGAATCTTTCGAATAACTTTGTGTATTTATTGCTATACCTAGTTTCACTGTTAATATCAATGTTCAAATTCTTATTTAAAACAAGTCATGGCTAGCTAACAGTGTTTACCAAAACGCTAGCCAAGTCAGGGAATATCAGATGTGCATGCACGAAATAATATTACAAGTAATTACAATAAATAAATGGGACAGTTACAATACAGAATAAAGGCCGAGTTAGAGGCCCTGGACCCGTTTTGCCGTTAAAAAGGCCAATATGGACTGTAAGTCTGTTACCTGGTATTGCACGTGACGGAATGACTCCGAGGCTTCATGTGTCCCGGAGGCCTGATCTCTGGTCGTGGGCTGTCTGCAACAGACGACCACGTTAGTTTAGTATCAAGAAAGAAGAAAGAAGAAGAAGAATGAAAGACATTTATTCACTTCAGAAGACACACAAAAATAAAAATAAACAACAAAATAATAGAGAAAGAAAAACGAGGGATGTGTGTCATCGCGGCAGTGAATCGGTCACTGGCTCAGCATAATGCTGAGGCGTCAGACACCCGCAGCGCTGTTCAGCCAGCACCGTCTGTAGCAATCGGAGCGCTATACAAACACACTAAACACTAATAATTACACAAAACTACTTGGATAAATAAGTGGTATATATAAGAAAAAAATATTGATTATTGTGGCTTTTGAAAGAAAAATCTAAAATGCACTACACGCAAATAACTTACATGAGCATATTTACTGTACAATAATATACTTATTTTGTATACAGCATACAGTGAGGTACACATCAAAAAACAGGTGAAAGAAAAACAAACAAAAGGTTGATTCATTTGTAATAGTGCTGGTTTCGGGATTAGGATTATTGGAGCGTCAACAAAAAGCCGTATCCGCTTAACGACCCCTAGATAGGAGGAGGGATATCATTCCAGCACTTAGACGCCGCAAATCTGAAATCACCTATCACCATTGATCATCATCATAATTATCAGCCTAACCTACCCGTCCCACTGCTGGGCACTTTTTTTGGGGGCCGCGGGGACAGTACACCCCACGCGGGCCCAGTTTGAGGACTCCACACACTTGTGTCAATTACTTAGCAGATGTAAGGTATACAGTTTCCGTACACCAAAATGCTCGGGGTAAATATCAAATTGAAAATGAATAAGTATATTCATTTTGCAAGTAGGCCACATGGGCTCTTTTACATGTCTGAATCTACCAGCGCTTCGAAAGGTGACATCTGCTGAGAAGAAACGCCGCAACAAACTCAGCAGTAAGGCTTTTTTCAACATTAACATTACTTTTAACTAAAACTAACACATGAAAAGTTGAACATATAAATAACAACTAAGTAATAGGTAGGTAAATTTAAGTGTCTAAGATATGTATAAAGTCTCTAAGGGTCGTAATAATGAAAATAATATTAATAGATTTATATTTAGATTTAATTTAGTTTATTATTTGAATAATTATACTATTTCTGTAGCTAGTTTTAATATTACTGTTAATTTAATTGGATTAATAATTTTCTCATTGCTTTATTTAATTTAAATTACTGACGATCTCAATTTAAATTCATATACAAAATATATGTGTGTGTAAATTATATTATAGATAAATACATGTGTCAATAAGCTTTTATACAGCGTGTCCCTGGCAGTTGGTGAAATAAAAACCTGTAAAGTAGTATTTCTAAACAACGCTATACAGGGTTGAAAAAATCTATGGGCCCTGGAGGGGAACTACCTTAAATCCTTTAGTTAGCTCATTTTACTGAAAGGAAACATTCCTTTATTTTTAAAAAGAAACAAAACTGCATTAAAAGATTTTTTAAATTTTGCTTGTCTCACTTGTTTGTTTGAGCGAGAAGTCCAGACCTGACACCTCTGGACTACTTTTTATGGGCTCATGTAAAAAATGAAGTTTTACAAAACGTGTTATAATACTGTACATGAATTAAGGGTTGCGGTAGAAAATTTTATTAGGAGCATACACCACAACACTTTCCAGAGGGCTACACGAAACAAGTAGACTAAATTTGTGTATCCGGAACGAGGGGGGTCATTTCGAGCAACTTATCAAATGAAATGAAAATGAAAATGTTTCATGTTTATGTTCTTCTTATTGATGATACTAACTTTAATTATGCATGACGAGCTAGCTAGCTAGATAGAATAAAACAGGGACCACTGAACCAAGGCTATATTGCATAAAGAAAAGGTAAAGATGACAGTTACATGTCATATAGCAATACATAGACACATTATATCATGAAGGTTTGCATTCAACCTCAACAAAAATGACCAAATAAACGTTAATTAGACAAATTTACCCTGGGTTTTTAAAAATATTTTTAGTTGGTTCGATTCCCGGGTGAGACAAGCAAAATATAGAAAATCGTTAAATGCAGTTTTGTTTCTTTTTAAAAATAAAGGAATGTTTCCTTTTAGTAAAATGAGCTAACTAAAGGATTTAAGGTAGTTCCCCTCCAGGGCCCATAGATTTTTTCCAACCTGTATAGTATTTATTTTGTTTTTAAAGATAAACAAGAATCAACATTTTCAAAGAAATCTATACCTCTTATATAACCCTTATATATGTTTATATACAAATAAATATACAAAACGCGGCGAATTGAGAACCTCCTCCTTTTTTGAATCTGGTTAAAAAATGAAGTGCTGTCTGAAATTTCAAAATTTGTACAAATACCTAAATACAGTCGATGCATCCTTACTTGTCTTATTTGGTAAACAACGTTCTAACCCAAAACAGCACATATGTAAGCCAAAACAGCTATTTCCTCTGCAATGAAGCAACCGGAGACAATATTTTAGACATCACATTGCCAGTTTTTCGCCTAGAACTGCTTTATTTTTAATTGCGTTTTTCCGCTTTATAGTGAAAATGCGCTACGAACGGTGAACCCGATTAGCCGGTTCTTGGTACTCAAAGTGTTAGACGTTCCCGAATAGAGGCATAGTAATTTATATCATTTCAAATAGCGCTACACGTTACGCGCTACGAACTACGCGATATGCGCTACGCTACGAGCTACGCACTACGAGTTCGCGTCACGTAAAAAGACCTCTTAACATATTCAGTGCCGACAAACGCTAGCGCGTAGCAGCGTTTTTCCGCTTTGTAGCGAAAATGCGCTACGAACGGTGAACTTGACTAGCGGGCTCTTGGCACTCAAAGTGATAATCAGCGCCTCTATTTGGGAACGATAAGTGATTCTGTAATGATTCGTGAGTGAGATTTCTCATCTTGCTCTTACGCATTACGCGACGTGCGGAAGAGTGGGATGATAAATCTCGCTTACGAATCGCTATAGAATCACTTAGCGTTTCCGAATAGAGGCGCTGAACTTGCTACGCGCCACGAGCTACGCGCTACGCCGCCAGTGCACTACGGATGTAGCGCGTAGCAACGTTATATTCGATTAGTTACAGAAAACTCGCTATGAATGCAAAAATCGTCTATCCAGTGTCGTAGCTACCGAAGGGCTAGACGGTGCTGTGCACTTGGGGCGCTCAGACCATGGACCAAATAATACAAGAAGACTGTCAACCTCTATACATTTGAGCGTACATCGGAGCTTAGACCCGCCATCTATTGACGAATTCTTAAATTTAGGCCGTAATTCGTTCAAACAATTATGCTTCCTTCCGAACAACTGCTAGTTATTACAAAAAACGTGAAAAAAGCCGAATCAAAGACAGTTTGAAGACAAAAATTATTTATTTTAATGATTGTTTATCTCCCAGGCGAACTCTAGTAGCGTCACCCAGTGACAAGCTTCCGAACTATGATCCAATACATGTTTTGTAGCGCCATCTAGTATTACCCTGGGAAGCTAGCTTTTCCAGCGTACGCGCAAATGTATGGAGGTTGACAGTCCTTTTATATTATTGGTCTATGCTCGGACCCTGACCAGCAAACCTTGTATTGAACTAGCTATAAAATCCCGCCTTAAACAGTTTAGTTAGGACCCCAGTTTTTTTTTTACACCAGGGCCTTTGGATACTTTGCTACGCATCTGAATCTATCGCCTAGGACTCCTTAGCAATGAAAATGTTAGGGTTTTTGTAAAAAAAACCGGACAACTACGAGTTGAACTCGCGTGGAGAGGGTTCCGTTCCGTACATGATTATCTGAAATTTCCTATGTTAATTTAAATACCATACATTTCTTATATGTTTTCCTGTAATCTATAGGTAAAGAACAATTTTCTTGTTTTTTTCAAAATTTTAGGCTTAAGTAGTAGTTTCGGAGATAAGTCGGGGGAATTTTCAATTTCCACCTATTTTCCTAAATAACTTCTAAACTATTTATCTTAAAATTTTAAAAATAATATATTTAAGATTCTAACATCAAGCACTTTCATTTTTTTAATTTTCTAATTTACCCCCCTTAAGTGGCCCCCCCTGTTTAAAATTAATTTATTAGGTCCTTACATTTGAAATTAGCGTTTTGTCGTACTGACCACTTTGATCTGAAATATCTCCTGTTTGGTTAAGAATACCAAATTCAAATTTATAAATTCATTTAGCTGGTACATTTGAGTTTTGAAAACAGTCATTCATTTGTTTTTTCCTCATTATTTTTTTCTTTGGCGTCGCTTATTACCGCACAATGGTAAACATGAAATATCGGTATATTTACGAGTACGAGTTCTACCGTGGCGCCAGTGCTGCAGAAACAGCTCGAAGGGTTAATGATGTGTACGACGCTGGTGTCGCAAAAGAAAGCATGGTACGTTTTTGGTTTCAACGTTTTCGTTCTGGAAATTTCGACCTTCAGAACCAACCCCGTGGACCAAAGTGGAAAATTAAGAATTAAAGGCTATTGTGGAAGCGGGTCCATCACAAAGCACTTCAGAGATAGCTGCAGGCTTCGGGGTAAGTGATAAAACTGTATTAATCCACTTGAAGCAAATCGGGAAAGTAAACAAACTTGAACAATGGGTACCTCATGAATTGAGTGAATCGAACTTGCAAACACGCGTCGACTGCTGTGTTACTTTGCTCAACCGACACAATAATGAAGGGATTTTAAATCGAATCATTACTTGTGATGAAAAGTGGATACCATACGATAATCGGAAGCGCTTGTCGCAATGGCTGAACCCTGGAGACCAAGCCAAATCCTGCCCTAAACGAAAATCGACTCAGAAAAAGTTACTTGTGAGTGTTTGGTGGACTAGCGCCGGTGTCGTTCACTACAGCTTTCTAAAATCTGGTCAAACAATTACGGCAGATATCTATTGTCAGCAACTGCAAACCATGAAGGAAGAACTAGCTGCTAAACAACCGAGATTGGTCAATCGCTCTAGGCCACTGCTGCTTCACGACAACGCAAGACCACACACTGCACAAAAAACAACCACTAAGTTTGATGAGCTACAATTGGAATGTCTGCGACATCCACCGTACTCCCCGGACCTTGCTCCAACAGATTACCATTTTTTCCGGAATTTGGACAACTTCTTATAAGGAAAAAAATTCAACTCCGGTGCGGCAGTCCAAACCGACTTCAAAGAGTTTATTGATTCTCACCCCCATGATTTTTTAGTAAAGGGATCAATGAACTACCTATGAGATGGCAAAAGTGCATAGATAACAACGGTGTATACTTTAATTAATTAAATATATTTTACAAAAAAAAAATCTTTATATTCCTCCCGTACAAAACGCCAATTTCATATGTAAAGACCTAATATTTAGGTTACAAGTTCGTGTTGCAGTTACCGATTTACATATGTATACCAAATTCAACTCAATCGGTCCAGTAGTTTCGGAGCAAATTGGCTGTGACAGACGGACAGACAGACACATGAGTGATCCTATAAGGGTTCCGTTTTTCCTTTTGAGGTTCGGAGCCCTAAAAAGTGCAATCGATCACCATTGCTTTGTTAGAGCAAGCTATAAATAAAAACAAAACATTTTCAGAATGCGTCCCATTTCCGAATTTTCTAGTTAACAATAGAAGCCACCCTGTCTTATACTTCAAAAATCGTCTTATAAAATAATATCAGTAGTTAATTAACACTTCGAGTGCCAAGAGCCCGCTAGTCGAACGCACCGTTCGTAGCGCATTTTCGCTACAAAGCGGAAAAACGCTGCTACGCGCTACGCGCTTAGCGCGTAGCGATTGTTGGCACTGAATGTGTTAATATATAAGTTACAATATAAATGAAGTAATTCAATTGTAACTCATTTGTTCGGCGAGAGTTGATAAAAAAAGTTAAAAGTCAGGGCTTCTTAACTCCTTACAAATAACGGCCCGCTTATTACTTTTACCGATGGTTAAAGGGAAAAATTATATTTTTTTCATAGAATATTATTATTGAATAGCCTAACTGTATAAACAGAGAGCAACACGCGAACAGCCGAACGACACACTCGAAGCCAATGACATATAGAAAGACACAAGGCACGTCATATCCATACTCAACGAGTTTCAAACATTTGTGTCATAGATAAAAAAAAAACATTTTCGTTTCTTTTGGGCCAGTGCAGATTTATGTGACATTTGACGCGCACATTATAAGGCATTAATTTGCAATATGGCAATTGTGCATATGAACAGAACAAATAAGTTTTTTCGCCGCCGTTCGCTCGCTCGCCTATACCGCACTTGACAACATCTACGGCCCGCGTACTACGAAACAGTACGCGTGGAGATAAGCGACGCCCATCAAACAGTTTGTAATAGTTAAGCGACAGTCGCTATTTCGAAACGATATCATAATATTTATCAACTCTTGGCGAACAGTACTTAAACATCTACTTTAACTTTTCTACTTACATCTAAAAACCCTGACAAAATGACCTGACAACATTTGTGAAATACCCAAATTTGGAATTATTTCTCGCTACCCGAACTGTCTATAATGCTTTATTCGGGTACGTAGCAGTGGCGAAGCGTCAAATATTTCCTAAGAGAAGCCGTAAGAATTAGAACCGGTTGCAAGACTAAAATTTAGTTCATGGACTTTACTGACCCGTAGCTTTCTAGCTTGGTAAAGCCGTCAGGAATCGGTTTGTAGGCAGGCTGCGCCACTGGTAGGTAGCGAGAAATGATAACACAACTAATTTATTAATCAATTACCTAATACATATAAAACAGTACCTTGACTCACTTGTAGACAACGCACAGCCTAAACGAGTGCTCCTAGAGGTTTGAAAGGAGGAGACATTCCTCTAGTACCCTAGAGGTGCACTAAGGAGGGATTTTGGGCCCACTAGTATAAATATAAATAAAATAAATATATCAGGGGACATTTACACAAATCAATCTAGCCCCAAAGTAAGCTCTAAAGGCTTGTGTTATGGGTACTAGACGACGATATACATACTTATATAGAGAAATAAATACTTAAATACATAGGAAACATCCAAGACTCAGGAACAAACATTCGTGCTTATCACACAAATATGAGCCCTTACCGGGGATCGAACCCGGGATGCTAGCTTCGGAGGCATGGTCACTCCCAACTAGGCTAACCGCGTCGTCAAAATATAGGTGTATAAATACTTCAAAGGTGCCAAAACTTTTAGCTAAACACGAGGTTGGCTGGTTAGGTTCCGAGGGCCCTCTAAGCTTGGGGGCTCTGGTGAACGGCACCTTTAGCCCTTCGCTACGCCACTGCCTAAGGGCCCCGACACGGGTAAGCCGGCCCTGAGCTGCCGGCACAGAAGGTAATATCCTACCTTGTCGCATCCCCTGCGGCACCATGCTTCTACAGAACCCATCGTTCAGTCTCTGAATGTCATGTCCTGCGTACAAGTAACTCTGCAGTTGCCTCTGGCTCTGCAGCCTCTCCTGAACGCTCAGGTTCATCGCATCCTCCTCAGCATTCGTCAAACCCAATATGGCCGCTATCGTAAAAGACTTTCCCGCCAAATTCGTCGCCTTTCCCGTCAGATCTACCCCGAACGCTGACTGGCTGTCTTCTTCTATAGTTGAAACGGGGGACGACGAGCGGTCGTGCGGCTCGGCGAAGCTCTCGGCGAACCCGTCGGCGATCGAGAGCCGCTCGGCGTTGTGTTGGTACGACACGGCGAGCAGGTTGGTCAGGTTCGCCGGATAAATCGACGGCGACGGACGCTGCTCCATCATTTCGGCTAAATTACTTACAACACTGGTTTCGTTCTTTTATTTAAAGCACTGGCCGGATACATTGTCACATTTTTTTTCTAATTGACTACCACTTAATTGACTTTTTAATTGCGCACTGGCAGTTAATTTCTGATCAATTAGACAACCGAGCCAACTGGCTGGCGCGACGCGATTGCGGTTTATGATTAAAAGCACATTTTAAAATTGGAACCGGGGCGGGGCTAGACGTCAAACGATCGGTTTGGCGGGAAAAAAATGACATCGCATAGAGCGGTCAATTGAGGGTGCATGATTTCGTTTCTCCCTATTTGGGGGGAGAATGGAGGGATGTGATTGGCCCGCGCGGCGCATGCGTGGCGCGAGGCGTGGCCAGATTTAGAGGGGTGTGGTCCCGCAGTGATTTGCGGTCCCTATAGCCTTTGATTGGGACAGGGACGTATTTGGGATATTATCTTGGAGAATAACGTTAAAAAAGTTTGCTTTTAAAATTTGAATTTTTATACAAACTTTTTTGCCCTCATGTTTAATATTGCCATAAAACGGGTAAGGTACCTGCACCATGTAAAGCCCAGTGCCTAATAAAGCCCACATAAAAAAAATCATGCTAAAAATAGTGGCAGCGCTTTGAAGTTTCCACAGTTTATACAATAGACAAAATGGCTGGCCATCGCCAAAGCGTCAACACTCGGCCGCGTCCTGTTCAAACCTGCGGTCACAAAATAGTTGCACTTGTGACTGCACGTGACGATATGCTAAAACTGGCCTTCAAAAACCGTGTCTTTGGGTTTTGCCTAAAATTGTTTATTCTTTATGCATTCAGGTATCTCTTTGATGTAAATGAATCTTTTTAAATTGTTTTTATGCAAGAAATCCCTGTGGTTTTTTTTCTCCGAGGGTAGTTAGAGTACCTACCGTTTTTAAAAAGGCCGGGCCTTTTTATGGGATTAGGAGCCAAACAAAGCCCAAACGATTGTTTCTAAAAAAAATGTTTTAATACTTAAAATAATATATTCTTTTGCTGTTTATGTGTTACTCTTCTGCTGCACTGGGAGTGAAGAAATAGCATAGAATGCGTGCAGATGCTTATCATCCTGGCATGTCGTAAAAGTCGACTAAGGGACGGGTCCTCTCCAACATGGTGGACTATCTGTATGGGCGATGGGCTGATCTCCTGTCACCATACCATCTTAGGACTAATTAATCGAACGTGGCCACGAGTACTCTTGTGGCTCTGCCCACCCCAATAGGGATTTCGGGCGTGATAATATGTATGTGTATGTTATGTGTTAGGTAGGCCTTACATGGTGTAGGAATCTTACCCCAAATTTCGTACCTTTTCTAGTGACCGGTGAAGAGTTCCTTTATCTGGAGATAATCCTGTATGTCGATTCAAGTCATGCTTACCGTAAAAATGCATTGTCATCGGAACCAACGTGTACAAATTCAGCCACGTAGGATAAGAGGAAGTGGTTCTAATTCAATGCAAGATTTGACCTAAACAAGCAAACATACAAACATTGCAAGTAAAAACAAACATCACCTCCAAATTCCAAATCTCTAGGACCACCCGTTTAGGCTGTGCGTTATCTATAAGTGAGTCACGGTACTGATTTAGTGTATTGATGAGTAGCTTCCGCCCGCAACTTAGTCCGCGTGGACACCCTAATCACCTAGTGGTATGAAATATGTATACTTTACGACCTAGTCTCATACCTACCAAATATACATAAAAAATTCATAGAAATCGGTCCCGCCGTTTCGGAGGAGTGCGACCACAAACACCAGGAAACGAGATGTTTATATATATATATATATATACACAAGACAACTTTGTCCTGCAGCGCCATGTGCCGGGCTGATTTATAAATCTAAACCATACAAACCCAACAAAATTCATTCAAATCGGTCCAGCCGTTTAGGAGTTCAGTGACAAGCACACGTACAGTAGAATTAATATAAGAAGATTATATAGATTTTATGTTTTATGAGCCATCGTTCCCTGAATTAAATTTAAAACTAATTAACAGTGTTGCTACATCTAACGTGCCTGAAAATAAATAACATCACACTCAACAGCCCAAACTAGGATAACCTGTCTTAGTTTCGCGAACACTCAAAGGCGCTAAAACGCCTAAGCATAGACCCCAAGTCAAATACAAGTCATGGCACGTGCACCCATGACATAGACGAGAATTGAACCCGGGAAAAGGGTTTTAATTGAGTCGAGTCCGGCCCTGCTCTTGCTTCCCAAGTGAAACAATTTAATATCATAATCTGAACTGACGCCGCCGAGCTGCGAACACCCTGTATATCGGAGGCGGCTCCTATTGCTGTATACATATATTAAAAAGTATAATAGAAAAGTTGTACGTTGAATTGACGTTCATATTGTTTCATACGACCAATTTATGTTCCAAAAATTATTCCGGTAAATATATACAAAAAGTGTGAATCTGTCTCGCGCGCTGAGGGTTCCGTACTAATCTATGAAAAACAAACAATATCTTATAGGGCCTTGCTTAGTATAATTTTTTTTGCGTCCATATTTTGGTTATAATCGCAAATAGGAAAAGGAAACCGGATGTGACCAAACGAAGGTTCGTCGTTTGTAGAAATAATATGATTTGACACATTTTTCATCGCAGTTTGCCCTGAAACTGTAAATCGCAACCTGCCACCTGCATCCTGCATCCAATCAGTATTTGGGCGGAAAGGCTCGGTCACAATGCGAGCGTGGCGCGAACGCAGCGTTCCGCCATCTGTTGCGTTGTATTTAAAGCCGGTAACAGTGTTTGTACAGCGCTCCGTGAGTCGCAGACGGTGCTGGCTGAAAATCAGCGCTGCAGGTGACTTACACCTTTGGGAGCGTTCAAGTATTACGTAACGCAATATTTGGAGATTTTTGACCCCCCTCTCCCCCCATGTAACGCGCCGTAACGTTATTCTGTACTCCCCCCTCCCCCTAGTAAAACGTTACGTAACCAATAAGTGACAATTTTTACCTAAAAAAAAACTGAAACGGTAATTCCATTTGAAATTTTGAGAAAAAAATCGTTTGCAAAAAGAATGCGTGAGAGAATCTCTCTACGCGACCGTTCTGAAGGGTTAAAACAAATGTTATGTAACGTGTAGTTCAAAGCCCCCCTCCCGCCCCTGTAACGCATCGTAACGTTTTACAAGACCCCCCCCCCCCCAAATTCGTTACGTAATTCTTGAACGCTCCCTTTAGGGAGCTGCGTGCCATTTTGGTATATGATTTGTTCGTCTTTCATATTGATAGGGATGAAAGGTTATGTCAATACAAATCGATTTGGTCCAGTAAATGAAAGTCGCCCCTGTGTTTTTGAATTACAACTTAAAAAAATCGTACTTAAAAAATCAGCGCTCTAGACGTCTTTTTTTTCTATTCTGGGAGTCCTAATGAATCGAATGGACGCAACGAGAACAACAAACAAATAATTTAGTATAGCTTTTTTCATTTGCATTTTTGCAACTTCGTCCCGTTATATAACAGAGCCCTGCACGTCTGCCTCTTCGATGTTCATCGTTTTGAGGATGATTCTGACCATCAGTCCAAGGGGCAGACACGAACAAATGATTTAGCACACCGTTTTTTTTTTTAATCTTTGAAACGCTGTCAATTGAAAACGCAGCGCTACCATGGTGGCAGACTATTTTTCTGTGGTTCTTTACATTGTCATTAATCGAACAATTTCGTTCTGCCAAGCGAACAAATCATATAGACATTTTGGCACCCAGCTCCCGAGCTAATGGCTCGGCTTGTACTATACGCGGCGTTTAACTGCAACTTCGTCTGTCACGACTTCCAATTGAAGACAACGGATATGTCACGCTGCGTTCCTGCTGCGTCCGTAATGTGACCGGGTGCACTAAAGCAAATACATTTATGAAGATATAGTTATAAATATATCCTAGCAATAACAATGCGAAAGTCTGTGACGATGCTTGTTACCCAATCGCGAATACAAGGCTGAACAGATTTGGATCAAAATTAGTAGATTGCTTATATGATAACATATAGGATACTTTACTTCCAGAACATTCATAGCTAGGATGAATACATATATATCTTTAAAACGTATTCATTCTAAAACGACGTATCTCCAAAATTGTACGACACAATATAGTAATTTTTATGGACCGGTGTTTATTAAATAAAAAGGTCCAATAACTCTAGGGTCCGTAAATTCAAAATAACCAAACTCAAAATAAAAAACGTCAAACTTGATTTTGACAGCTCTGTCTGTGCTATACAAAATCGAGTTTTGACGTTTCTTGGATTACGATTAGGATATTTTAAATTAAGTAGATACCGTTTCGAAATGGACCTATTGTCGTTCGGGGGGCAAAAATCTAAATGTTGTGAATTTAAAAAGGACTCAAAAGCTACGGTAGGAGAAAAGGAGACGACACTATGTCTCTCGGTTCACGTCCACATTGATGATCGTGCCTACGAATTATTGTTTTAAAGTCTAATCAAAGTAATTATACTTACGTACAAATCTATGCATCAATAGACAAACCCGGCGCAAGCGATGCCGGCGGCACAGTGACAATGCGGAGTTTAACTGAACGTAACCAGTTACATATTCAGCCTAACCATAGATATAAAGTCAAAATCAAAATAGCTATCTTATTTTTTGGCTTTTACAAGCTCGTATGAAGGTCAAGGAATAAATCTACCACCGTCCATGAAATCCTCTACTGAGAAGAGCCGGCAAGAAACTCGGTGAAGTATCATTTTTAGAGTTCCGTACCCAAAGGGTAAAAACGGGACCCTATCACTAAGGCTCCGCTGTCCGTCTGTCCGTCCGTCCGTCTGTCTCCAGGCTGTATCTCATGAACCGTGATAGTTGGACAGTTGAAATTTTTACAGATGATGTATTTCTGTTGCCGCTATAACAACGAATACTAAAATATAGAATAAAATAAATATTTAAGGGGGCTCCCTTACAACAAACGTGATTTTTTTGCCGTTTTTAAAGATAATGTTACGGAACCCCTCGTGCGCGAGTCCGACTCGCACTTGGCCGGTTTTTCAAAACAGTACACATAATATAAGTTAACAATGATGTCTACAATTTTATACAAATATAAGTATATACTACAGTGGGTACGCCCATCAAGACCCATATCCAGAACATCCCTGTCTATAATGTAGTCTTTAACTGTGTAATATTTTCTAGAAATAAGAATTCACTTTACAGTAGATTTAAACACAATTTATTCGTCCCACTGTTGGGCAAATACCTACTTTATGTATTTATTAATTTATGTTATTTATTTAAATCTGAGCATTAGCGGGCCCTGGTGCGGATTGAGGAATCAATCGAAACCAATACAGAAAATTAAACTCATCTAAAAACTACTTACTCAAACTCTTTATAATAGTTATTTGTTATACAAGAATGTAAAGTTGCTTTTTAACGCGTGCTCAATTTTGATGACCGAGCAAGCGAATTAGAATCCTGAGCGTTAGCGAGGGAATCAAAAGAGCACGAGGTGAAAAATCTTTGCACTCGAGTGCAAGACGTTTAACTTTTCATTCCACCTCAGCGAGGAAATGACTAAAGGCAACAAAAAAACATTTGCGCATTATTAACAGTTTCAGTCAATTCTGTTCGCGTCAAATAAACTTCCTCGTCGCTAGAATCACTCATTTTAGGTCTTTCACTTGTTTTCAAGTTTCTTGTTTTTAACCTAAGATTTTAACAATATGACGGGAAAAGAAAGTGGCGCGCGCAAAGCAAATTAAAAACAAAAGTACACCAAGAAGCCTGAGAAGGTTGTATGATAAATTCGGCACCATGGAGGTAGAAGTAAATAGGTTTACTTAGTGCACACGATGTTCTAAATTCAATTTACGTTATCCTCTAGCGGACGAAAACGGCTTTTGCACTCAGATATCGAAGAGCAAAAATACTCTTTCTGAGATGGGGGAACAAAAACACATTTTTTATACCACGATAATGGCAAACAAACGGCTCGACTGATGTTAAGCAGTTACGTACAGTAGCCTATGGATTACCAGGGCCTGTATTCGACAATAAACGATATCGCAAATTATTTTATCTACACCCATATCATAAAACCTCCATTGGTTAATCAAAAACCGTATGAAATGACCACCATTTTGACAACCAATTAAGAAAAACCAGTGCTGCGATAAAGAAATAACATGACTTCTTTATCGTTTTAGTTAAGAAATGAGATTAAATTTGGAACAGCTGTCAAAACTCAAGTGGGTCTCTATTCTAGTATCCATAGATATTAAAAAGTTATTGATACGAAACGTCAATTCAGTAAACTGCACAATATTTGATCTCGAGTGACGTGAGAATAGAGACTTCATCCGTTTGTCTATGATTTAAAAAAAAAATGGTCTTGACGGAGGATCGTATTTGCCGCCATGTTGACGTTTTGCTGAACGAAAGTAGAATTGTTGTTGAATTGAATAGAAAAAGTTATTTGTAATTTACATTTTAGTTGAAAATATGAATAGTAAGTAGTCTTCTCGGAGTGTGTGTGATGTGAAAATGCGCCGGATATCGGAAATATGCAGCCACGATTGCAACAAATAACTTGTTGCCAGAAAATATTGTTTCTGGCAACCCATCATGGAGGATTTATAATATGTGTGTAAATAAAGTTATGTATGCAACTCTGCATAATTTGGCCTTAAAACACACGTGCGATCTTATTATTAACTCGCCTGTCGGCTCGTTTCATGAAAACCGCACTAGTGTTTTAAGGCCTATCATTATGCAACCGTTGCATAAACTACTATTGCTACGATATGCTAGCTCTTATTAACTTGACAGCAAAGGCCATCGAATCCGACTCGGCTGGGCATCGTTCGGGAAGGTACGCCATTATCTTCTCTTCCAATATACCGCAGTGTCTCAAGACGAAAGTCTTTGACCAGTGTGTGTTGCCAGTGATGACTTACGGCACTGAGACGTGGTCGCTCACTATGGGCCTCATAACAAAGGGCGATGGAGAGGGCTTTTATGCTCGGAGTATCGCTGCGAGATCGAATTGGAAATGAGGAGATCCGCAAAAGATCAAGAGTAACCGACAAAACCCAAAGAATTGCTATTATTGCTATACTTAAGTGGCAATGGGCGGGGCACATTGCTCATAGATCATAGAGCAGATGGCCGATGGGGCCGAAGAGTTCTCGAGTGGTGATTACTTACCGGAAGGCGCAGCGTGGGCAGACCACCCACACGGTGGACAGACGACCTGATGAAGATTGCGGGTCTCCGCTGGATGCGAGCAGCACAGGATCGGTTATTGTGGCGATGTGCACCCGCGAGTCACTGAGGGAAATTTTCAAGGAAATAGAAATACTAACTCTGCCTTCGCTACACGTATTTGAAATAATAATATATGTCAGTAAAAAGAATATACAATTTTCCTACAAATGTAGATAAGCCAAAGGCTACTAGAAATACTGGAAAACTTAAAGTACCAGTTTATAGACTGGCTAAAACTAAAAAATAATTTCTAGGAAATTGTACACGTTTTTACATTAAAATACCTAAAAACATTATAGAACACACAGACACAATGTTCAAATCGACTGTAAAGCGAATTCTTATTTCCTACTTTACTCAGTAAAAGATTACGTCATGGACAGGGACATTTGACTTAAATCGTGACCTGCACCGGCGATCCCTGGGTCTCGATGGACGTACCTGCTGTGGTATATACTTAGATTTGTATAAAACTGTAGACATCATTGTTGACTTATATGTGTACTGATTTGAAAAAATGATACCTCACCGAGTTTCTTGCCGGCTCTTCTCAGTAGAGGATTTTTTCCGAACCGGTGGTAGATTCATTCCTTGACCTTCATAAGAGCTTGTAAAAGCCTAAATAGAGTAATGATAGTTTGACTTTGACTTTGATCATTGGGTAGGCCTATGTCCAGCAGTGGACGTCTTTCGGCTGAACAGATGCTGATGAGGTAATATCAAATACAGGCCCTGCGGCCCTAGCAAAGTTGACGCGGAGATAACTTAGCCCCGTCGTATCTTTCTATCCCTTCCGTCGGCACTAGTGTAAGAGAGAGCAGTTAGGGATAGGAACCCCTTAAAAATCTGTTGACCCCCTTTTTACCCGACTGCGCGAAGCCAAAAGGAGGGTATAGAGTTTAACACTTTAAGCGTCAACGACCGCTACGCCCTACGCATGTAGCAGCGTTATTCCACTTTGTAGCGAAAATGCGCTACGAACAGAACGCCCGCCTAGCGGGTTCCTGGTACAAAGTTTTAACAGTATATGTATGCGACCAAAAATCGAATATTCCACTTTAGCTTCTGAACTACTGGACCGATTTTAATAAATGGGGTATCATATGATTCGTGTAGAACGTGCGGGTGTCATAGGCTATATAAAAATTCTAAGGGTGCGTCATGCTAGGAGTGAAAATGATTTTACGTTGCCAATTAGGTTTAAGTTTTTAATTGAAGGAAACTAAAAACTGAAACTAAAATAAATGTATAACATACGACTCGTCAGTGACATCGTCTGCGTGGATTTCGTTGATTATAACTAGTGTACTAAAAAGACGCCAATATCACTCTCCGGTTTTCCAGTTACCTATATTATTGTACAAAAATAAGTCTCAAACCTCGTGGGATCCTATCACGAAATTCACCTGCGGTTCGTTTCATAAACACACACTCGTATTTCAATAACTCTTATTATGCAACGGTTCCTTCAATAACTATAGACGGTCGTCGCCGTATATGTATTTGCACGTCAAATAAAACATTATCAAAACAATATAGTTAATATCGTAAGCAAATCGTGAAGTTTTCCAATTACGAGGATATTGCGGCGACACGGGACAACCCGTAATGAATGTCGCGGGGGGCAAAAAGTGAATAAAACTCAACAAGGGGACGCGTATTTTCAAACCACGTCGAGAAATGTCCGCGATTAGACTAGGAATGCAATACATATAAAACAGTACCGTGACTCACTTATAGACAACGCACAGCCTAAACGGGTGGTCCTAGAGGTTTGAAATTTGGAGGAGACATTCCTCGTGTACCCTAGAGGTTCACTAAGGAGGGACTTTTTTGAAATTCCATCTCTAAAAGGGTGAAAAGAGGTGATAAAGTTTTTATGGAATATACCGCGGGCGAAGCTTTGGCGGGTCCACTAGTTGTATATATGTATAACGGAGCATCAAGAAGGCCAACTGATTGGTTTAGGCTAATTCTTTATTAGAGCATAAAATGGCGGTGATTCCAAAATAATAACACGTTGGTAACAAGCGATAATCAGATATTTAATTTCACCACACACGAAATCAATATGATTACGATGCACAAGAACAAACTCGATGTAATAAGCCCCAATAGGTTAACGTGCGCACCTCGTGCACTAGCTATCAATAGAATGGGCAGCTGTCACGACCTTGACACCACTACCCTATTCGGGTGTGACCCACTCTTATTTTCATTTACCGCGCCGGGTTATATTATACTGGTAAATGTCATTTCATAAAAATTTATTTCACTTATTATTTTATTATGTGGATGTTGCATGTGAAAAAAAAATACTAATTAGTCCGTCACAATTTTTTTGTAACATTGAATATGTGCGTGATTGCGATGACAGTAATCCATTAATCTTTAAATTTGGATATTCTGGAACTAACTTTTTTCATTTTCATCTCTTTAAGTGAGTATTTTTTGTACTCTACCAGAGTTTGTCAATACGCGTCCGCATCCAAAGCGGATCCGCAATCGTATGATGCGCTTTTTGATACGTCGAGCACCCTAATCCAGGGTTGGCACTCGACTTGGGGTTGTATTTAAAATAAAACACTATTGTTTATTTGAGACCGCAATATTTGATTGCGTTTGTATTCCAATAAGTAAGGATGCTTGGATGTTCGTAACTCAATCATGTCCTAGCGGCTGAACGGATTTAGATGAAAACTTGTAACGAGGCGCTATCGCGACTCGTACAAAACTCCTTCGAACGTTATATCGATAGATCGATTTAGACAATTGACTTCACTTCATAAGAGAGCTCGGCCTAGAAAGGTCTTGGAATTATAAAGAAATATAGCTTTATTTTAATACATACATACTGTAAAATACCTAAATAATTAGAATCATAGTAACCGCAGTTAAATAGTGCAGTGCGAGTTATAAAGGAAGCACAATTGTACCCGTTATCCTGTTATTAAGAATTACCAGT
This sequence comes from Tortricodes alternella, assembly GCA_947859335.1. Taxonomy (NCBI): domain Eukaryota; kingdom Metazoa; phylum Arthropoda; class Insecta; order Lepidoptera; family Tortricidae; genus Tortricodes; species Tortricodes alternella. The sequence continues at coordinate 846,338 of OX401972.1, forward strand.
GAGGCACTTAATCGTAAGTAGAGTGTCACACAAAGCCTCCAAATCATCTCATTCCATAGCCTTACCTACCTATATTCATAAGTTTTATAATGTTGTTCCAGAGTGCCTCTTATATATAAAATAAATTACCGATACCATATCCTGTCTTTTACCTGTCTCCACCCTCACCTACACCGGCAACCTATCCACGTTCCAAACTGGCCGGTAGATGGTCTGTATCCCAAATTAATATAAGACTTTTTATCCCGGGAAATTTAATAGTTACTGAGGGAATAATGATCCCTACGCATACGAAAGCTGAAATGACATAAATGCAACGTTACCCATATAATAACTTCTACTAACACAACTCCCGAGTGGTCCAGTGTTTGTATTTATTCATTCGAAATCAGAGACGTACTCTCAATTCCCGCCCGAGGCAGATGTTTCTCGTCATCTACATGTAGATGTTTCTCGACGTCTCACAGAATATGGGCGTAAAGTAATAGCTTGCTATTGCGTTTCGTACGGTGAGTGACGAGATCCGGAGGCCTATTCCCTCATCCCCATCCCATCCCCATTCACGCATTGGCAGCACCTCTGGTGTTGCAGATGTCCATGGGCGGCGGGGACCACTTTCCATCAGGTGGGCCGTCTGCCTGTTTGTCAGCCTACTCCTTTCTCTAATGGCCAGCAACGCATCCGTGATTCCCCTGGTGTTGCGGGTGTCCATGGGCGACGGTGATTGCTTACCATTAGGTTACCCGCATGCTCGTTTGCCCCCCTGTTACTATAAAAAAAGTCCTATAAACATTTGTGTTTGTCGTGACAATAACGGGTTTTGTATGGTTCAGTTGAATGTGATATTAATCATTTATTTTTCGATTTCAATAACTTAGGCTAATCATAAAATGGCCGTGTGATTGGCCAATCATAATGACATACCCATTTCATCGGTAACTGGCGAATCTACCTATACAATAAGCTTGACGCTATGTAATAAAATTTTAAATCCAATATACTTAATTAGTTCGATTAATTAGTCCTAAGATGGTATGATGAACCGTATGGTGACAGGTGATCAGCCCATCGCCCATACAGATAGTCCACCATGTTGGAGAGGACGCGTCCCTTAGTCGACTTTTACGACATGCCAGGATGATAAGCATCTGCACGCATTCTATGCTATTTCTTCACTCCCAGTGCAGCAGAGGAGGACTAATTAATCGAACGTGGCCACAAGTAATCTTGTGGCTCTGCCCACCCCATAAGGGATTTCGGGCGTGATAATATGTATGTATGTATGTTAACTAGTGGACCCACCACAGCTTCGTTCGCGATATTTTCCATACAAACTTTATCAACCCTTTAAGGATGGAATTTCAAAAAATGCCTCCTTAGTGCAACTCTAGGGTACTTGAGGAATGTCTCCTCCAAATTTCCAACCTCTAGGACCACCCGTTCAGGCTGTGCGTTGTCTATAAGTGAATCACGGTACTGTTTTATATGTATTGATGATATTCTGCGACGAAATCCTGTTTCAATGATAGAAGCGAAGTTACACTATCTATAATTTATATACAGATAAGCGTATAATATAATATTAAAAATAATTCTAATTGTTATAGGACATTCACCAATCAATTAAAAGAATTTCTGATAAATAAAGCAGACTATAGTGTAAATCAATATTTTAATGACATCATCAACCAAGACCATATTGTAAATTAGTTAAATTAGATTTAAGCGTATAAATAGAGTCTAATAATATTAATGTGAGAAGACATATAAAATAATGTAACGTAATGAATAGCAATGTATTTTTAATAACCTGACTTGTAACGCTGTTATCAATAAATATATGAATATGAATATATACAACAATACCAAGAAAAGAGGCAGCCTGTAACAGGAAAAAAGTTATTAGGTACTATGAAATACAAGTTTACGTGAGACATAGGTAGTTTAAACATGGAATTCGTGAAACCACGAATTAATTGAAACAATATTTTATTTGCTTTAATATTGGTACAAAATAAACGCCCTTTATTATTCGAATAAATTCGCCAACCCTACAATGCTTTTGTCAATAGGGTTGTCCCCGGCGGTAATTAAAATTCCACGTCCTAATATCCCGGATCATATATTAAGTGCCCTAATCGTCGGAACCGACAGCCCTACTCATTACATTCTTTATTGCTTTTTTATAAGTGCTGTGCCATTCGACAGTGGGGAAAGCAGTACACGTGAAAGAAATATTTTTTCAAGGAATAAAACAATATTCAGTTATTTTTATTTATTGGTACATTGCTTCAGTCCCTTTTTCGTCGTATAAGCTATATCATTTGTTTTTTTTCCTCCTCGTCGGAATAAAGCGAAGGGATCTCGGCTCATTCTGCCAAGTGCGTTGTTTACATTTTCCTCATTATCTAATTTTACTACACAATATGTTTTCTCAAAACGAAAGGAAGGTATATGTTAATTTACAAACACTGAAGTTAAACCTCAGATAACTTAAACATAATCCACTCGTAGTCAGATACATATGTATAAGTCCGCTTGTAATCATTTTAGCCTGGCTTGTTAAACAAACAGCCAAGCCACGCCTACTAAAACCTATTTGCTAAAAACAGACAATATTCAACAAACATTGCGACCGGCCGAAATTAAAAAGCAAACGGTTCCAAATTCAAAATCGCGCATAGGCAAAACATTTAATTGTTTTTCTGGCGCGTGTCGCGGCACAATGGATGACAAATTGCCCTCGACAAAGGCGAGGTTTATTGGGCTGCGTTATGAGGGTACTCGACGAGCTTGGGGCACAGAAGATCCGTGGAGACGCGCTCATTTTTTTTTTCTTTTAAATTTTTCATAGTGGCATTACATACTAGTTTTATTACCAAATGGTTTGCCCAGTGGTTCCACTATTGGACACAAAGTTTGAGGTCACGGGTTTGATTCTTTTGCGAGAATCAAACCTAAACCCTATTAGTCTTCGTATGTTTTATCCGGACCCAAGATACTGAACGCACCCCTCCTAGTTTGGGTCATTGTGTATTTATTATTTATATATTTATCGCCTTTTGCCGGCCACTTCGACTGCGCAGAGTTCAGTTATAGTGATTCACTAAGGAACTTATAAGTTTTCCAGGATAGAGAATAGCCTGTTTTATATCAAGATGTGGCCATCCAGCCATTTGCACGAAACATCTTCACATACTTTCACATTTAAGATATTAGTAGGAAGTTGCAAATACCTACTAGTGCGCGAGTAAATTAAGCCGTGGTCAAAGCTGCTCCAACTAATGAGACAAAATTAGTATGGCGTAAGTATATCATTTCGTTTTTGTTTTTATAAAGATATTGAATTACTGTTCATTAAACATTTAAGGGCATATTGCGCCATAATGTCTTCTATTGGAAGTCCTAACAGACGTCACACAGATCACGCCACTCTGTGGTCGCGCCAAACAGGTCAAAACAATGTGACCGATCCTTTAAATGGCAAAATAAGTTTTGTCCTTTAAATTATTAATTTGTCTCTGTTTATTCTGGGTTTTAATTGCCGACATAAGCGCTTATAAGATTATATGACATCGCTATCGACTGCAGCGATATCACTGGTCACGGCAGATGCTATATCCTCTATCAAGCAAGGCGTTACATGGAGATTCACAGTACAACACCATTTTTCGGGATTTCCCCGAAATAAGACATGGCATACACCTTGAAGTCAGGCACAACACAGTACACTTTATCCATAGTACGGATGGGCCCCCAAATTAGTGCACGCCGAGAAACTAGTGCTAGACAAATAAAAAAAAAACCAGACAAGTGCGAGTTAAACTCGCATGGAGAGGGTTCCGTTCCGTACATGATTATCTGACATTTCTTATATTACTTTAGATACCATAGACTTCTTTTAGGTTTTCCTGTAATCTATTGCTACAGATCTATTTTCTGTATTTTTTTAAAAATTTTAGGACTAATATTTTCGGAGATAAGGGAGGGAATGGTAAATTTTAGACAATTTTCTTAAATAATAAATTTTAAAATTAAGATTTTCAAAATGAGCCCTTTCATTTGATATGTCACACGATATAGTTTGCAAAAACTTTTTTTAATTTTCTAATTTGCCCCCCAAAAGTGGCCCTCATATTTAAAATTTACGTTACACGTCCGTACTGCGGTCACCGACTTACTTATGTGTACCAAATTTCAGCTCAATCAGTCCAGTAGCTTCGGAGCAAATTGGCTTTGACATACAGACGAGTGATCCTATAAGGGTTCCGTTTTTTCCTTTTGAGGTGCGTGGTGGATCAGTAAAAGTACATTTTGATCCAAAGCTTTTCGCTTGGAGAGTCATATTTTCTTTTAACCCTAAAAACTTTTAAATGACCTCTCCAAAGCTTGCCCTGTGCCGCCGTGATTCAGTATGTACGTGCACATAATGAGATAGCTTGCGACGTTATTATAGCTCCGGCGCCATTATGAAGCGGCGTTTGAGCAGAGCTTACATACTTTACCCCTTTCAATATCACATTTATCACATAATGTCTTGACTAATATCATAATTGCGAAAGTGTTTGTTTGTTTAGTTTTCATGGGTCAACTATTAAATAGATTTGGGAGGGATCTACTTGGAGATATGATACTTTAAGCTGTTATTGAGGAAAGATCCAGAATCAGAACTTCATAGTGTTCTCTATACTATATTTGATACTTTTTATTATTCGTATATTTGTATTATTAGGACATGAAATGTTATATTTCAAATTGTTTCTGTTTGATATTTGGAGACCTTACATCTCCATCTTTATACTTGACCGTGGAGACTGTCTACACCTCCGTTTAACCTAGATTAATCGATTTAGATGTTTATTTGTTTACATTTTTATTTTTATTATATGACCCTTAGAGACTTTATATGTCTCCCTTATTAGTTATTTATTAGAAATAATTTGTACCCATTAGCTTTTTATGTTGCACTTTTGTGTTAGTTTATATATAAAACTCTACTGCCAAAGTAGAAAAAAGACTTACTGCTGAGTTTCTTGTGGCGTTTCTTCTCGCGCAGATGTCACCTTGCGAAGCGCTGGTAGATTCAGACCTGTGAAAGAACCCGTGTGGCCTACTTGCAAAATAAATATTTTTATTTTCATTTTAATTTTCAATCGTTTTCTCTCAGTTTTTGAACGAAAAACGAGAACATTTCAATGCTTCTATAATATGCGAACTAATTTTAGTGTATCGTTTTGTGTAGAGTAAAAGTGGTCTAAGTTAGGAGATTAAGTCCTCTAACTTTATTGGTAGGTTCATGGTATAATGATCCAAATCATTGCACAATAACAGTCTCAGGTATTAAGATACGCCTTCAAGTTCTGAAACAGTCAAATACTAAGCTCTGCCGGTTTAGAAGAAGAAGAAGAAGAAGAAAATGTATGACTATCAGCGCTCTTTTTACATTGGTCTGTTATACACTTTAGAGTGCAGTTAGCTGCACTGTGACGTCATAGTTCGGCGCCATTTTGTATGGAGCGTTTTCGTGAGTGATATGAACTATGACTTTTCAAGGCGTTGTATCTCAAAAAGTAAACAACATAATAATGTTTTGCGTACACAGTTTGATTTCAATTACTCTTTACATTCCAATAAAAGATGAAAAAATAAACATGCTTGTTTTGTGACAGCCAAGATAATTAATTTAAAAAAAAAAACATTTCCTTACTGTTATGTCCTCTAGAGGGCCCCATATTCAATTAATAATTCAATTAAACATAATTTGACGTCATAACCAGCGCACGATTAAGCTTCCAACGATACCACATTTGTCAAATTATGACGAGTAGTTTATAAGATATGAGGGAACAGATGAACATACGTACATACACACATACAAGTTCAAATCATAACCCTCCTTTTTGCTCCGCCGTAGTCGCGTAAAACTACAAAGACATTCTGTAGCACTCAAAGCGGTTTAATCAATTAATATTAAAACGATAAAAGGGTTGTCCTAATAACTCTCGGTCAAACGATTTATGAATTTCGTATGACAAGGTTCTGTGTTGTGTTTTATTGCTTTGCGACTTAGCACCTTGTTGCTCCAAGCGAATTGGATAAGGATAAATTTGCGAATATACCTCGTGATGATAACAATGGAGCTAAAACCGGTAACACACGAGCTGATAAATGATAATATTATTATAATAGTATGAATAAATACTTTTTTTTCATTTGTTATAAATTGCTTTTACCCGCGACTGTTTCCGCGTGGTAGGTACTCGACTCGTTTAATCAATACATATAAAACAGTACCGTGACTCACTTATAGACAACGCACAGCCTAAACGGGTGGTCCTAGAGGTTTGAAATTTGGAGGAGACATTCCTCGAGTACCCTAGAGGTGCACTAAGGAGGGATTTTTGAAATTCCATCCCTAACCTAACCTAAGGCGTCTCTCTATTTGTTCTCATCTACAGGTCGCAGTTCTGAGCCGAAGAATGACGGGGGCACTACCGTGCCTCCAGATATTGTCTAAATTCTATGATATTTATTGTTTTATTTTGTTTTTAAAGATGGAAAAACACAACCCTCCTCTTTGCTTCGCTGCTGTCGGGTAACAAGAGAATACACTCATCGCTTAACTTCCTCGCAACTCTGGTTGGCAACAACCATAAAGTTCGCACCAAACCGAACCGAGCGCGGCGCGCGCGTGTTGTGTCGTCTATTACGACTCCCAATACAAGACAGTAGATGGCGCCACGCTGCGTCGCGCCGCGCTCCTGCTGTGCCCGCAATGTGTCCGGGCCTTACCTCCAAACCAATTTGGGACCGTTATTAATTCGCGAACAACATTATAATTAATCATTGGAGCAGTGAATGAGGACGCGCGCTGAATACCGAAATGCTACTCCAGTATATAATATCTATATGGTATATGTATATACACGTACCTAATCGTAGCCTGTAGCATAATTTATCTAATGATAATACAGGGTGTCCCAGGAAATAGGTACAGTGCAGGTCCAGAGGTTAGAGCACCTTAAGGGGTATCATTTTTAGTAGATATTGTAGGGTAATTTTTAACGAATTCGCAGATATTTTAAGATTTATTTAGGTCTGTCAAATGTCTTCTCATATCATGTTACTATTCACATGAATCTCGTTCAATAATTATTTCGAGAATGCTAAAGTAACTAGATTTTCTAGCTCAATTACAGCTCTGTTAACAGTCTCCGAGCGCCCCTACGAAAGACCATTGCGTTAACAACGAATAAATATTGCATAATAGAGCGTGACCTAAGCTGGCATGGTTTTGACGCCTTTATCTGCCGTCTCGTGCGCGGCATGTTTGACCACTCCACTGGCGCCCCCCGGACCGCTCTTACAAGAGAGGTCGCGCCGCCCGAAGAAGTCAGTCCCCGGTCCACACGCAGGACTCCGCAAGCCGCAGTTAGTTTATGCTAGCGAGTAAGTTTTTCGCAACTCATGGTAATGGTACAGATGGCATAGCCACAACCCCAGACCGGGCCGTCGTTACACGAATAAATAAGAAACTATACTATAAAACATTTTTATTACGTTACTCCTCTGCTGCACTGGGAGTGAAAAATCGCATAGAATGCGTGCAGATGCTTATCATCCTGGCATGTCGTAAAAGTCGACTAAGGGACGGGTCCTCTCCAACATGGTGGACTATCTGTATGGGCGATGGGCTGCTCACCTGTTACCGTACGGTTCATCATACCATCTTAGGACTAATTAATCGAACGTGGCTACAAGTAGTCTTGTGGCTCTGCCCACCCCATTAGGGATTTCGGGCGTGATAATATGTATGTACTATAAAATATGCTGGACACGTTTTTGTAGGTCCCTAAAAGTAGAATGGGCTATGTACATGGTCCCCGATTGTTTAGTCCAGGAATTATGGAAATTTTTCAAATTCAAATTCCATATAAACGCGAAAATGATATGCGGTTGACTTATCTCTTGAAGTACTCTACCTCCGGACCTCCGCTTGACACTATTTCCTGGGAAGCCTTGTATCTACTTTCAGCATTTAATTTAAAAACAAAAAACTTTATTTACTAAAAAAAATATGTTTAATAATTTATCACCTTGGAGCAACCTGTATTTACACTAACTGACACTGTCACGGGTGTTGCATAGATCCCATATAGGTTCAGGTGTCAATTAATGTGCTACTTATTCTTGTAGCCATTATCAATGATTGATACAGTATGTGTCTATTTCTTTTCGTTTAATTTATATAAACATACATACACATAAATAGCATCACGCCCGAAATCCCTAATGGGGTGGGCAGAGCCACAAGACTACTTGTGGCCACGTTCGATTAATTAGTCCTAAGATGGTATGATGAACCGTACGGTGACAGGTTATCAGCCCATCGCCCATACAGATAGTCCACCATGTTGGAGAGGACCCGTCCCTTAGTCGACTTTTACGACATGCCAGGATGATAAGCATCTGCACGCATTCTATGCAATTTCTTCATTCCCAGTGCAGCAGAGGAAATCTTATGATAATGTTGTTTTTTGTTTATCTTTAAAAACAAAATAAGAAACATTTTATAGCACATTAGAGTTGATACGGGTTTTTAGGGTTCCGTACCGCAAAAGGAGAAAACGGAACCCTTATAGGATCACTCGTGTGTCTGTCTGTATGTCCTTCTCTCATAGCCAATTTGTTCCGAAATTACTGGACCGATTGAGTAAAAATTTGGTACACATTATGTAAGTTGGTGACCACGACACGGACGTAAAATTTAAAAAATGAAGTGCAACCAATGGACCACTTTTGGGGGGGTAAATTAGAAAATTTTTACAAATTATTTTCCGAAAAATAGGCGAAAGTTTACCATCCCCCACTGTATCTCTGAAACTTCTGGACCTACAATTTTGAAAGAAATACAGATAATAGTTCTTTACCTATAGATTACAGGAAAACCTATAAGAAGTCTATGGTATTTGAAGTAACATAGAACATTTTATACATATAATCACGAAACCCTCTCCACACGAGTTGAACTCGCACTTGTCCGGTTTTTATTTCATGTCAGGGTCACGTTGTTGTGTATTATTCGAGATGTTATTGTACTGTGTAGCCATGAGGCAGGAGCCACGGTAGGTATAGCTGGTGTAACGCAAACGAAGCGTAATATAAAAAAAGTTCACCTCCACGCAGCCGCGGTATGCTTTATTGAATATTTTTATTAATACTGAAAACACACGGCTGACAAGTTGGCACAACTTGCATCCCCAAGATTAACTTACGAGAATGAAGGGATTGGGTCTGATTTGCAGTGATGGTCTAGTTGGACGGACGCGCCTTTCAACCTCTCAACTCCCTCCTCTCTTTCAACTTTCTTTCTTCCCTTTTTCTTTGGGTTCTAACTACTTTTCTCTAATTTTTAGGAATGTATGTGCGTTATTGAATGCCAGCATGTAATGCTAATGGACGTTTTTAAAATGTATCGTCGCACGACATGATTTTATCGTCACGATAAAGTGGGAGATCTTATTGTAGGGAATTATATGCGGCATTCGTTTAATCAAGTGTCCGCCGACCTCTGTCGATTATATACCTATTTACCTGTTAATCGGTGTGTGCCAATAAGATCGTATTGTAAAATCAATCAAAATTATTGGTCAATGACCATTTTCATTAGTATATTATTCCTTTGAAATTCTAAAACCCCGCTTTCGTAAAGTCATGCCAACAAGTTATCCAGCACGCTGGCTGAATCGCAGGGCCGTGCGTCACGACATAATGTGCACATCAAAGGGCACTTTATGAAATTATTCTGCGTTTGATGTCGAACTCGATAACTATTTCGCAAATTAAACGCGGTGCCTGGATTTTTGGGCGATATTTTGTTATGAATTGTATCGAAAGTTGTATAATGATAGAAACATTTTATCATCATCAGTCTTATCATTTCAGCCAAAAGATGTTTTCTGCTTGACATGTTATGATTGACACTTCATGACAGAACAGAAAGTGCCTAATGTTTAGTCGATATGAATGAACATATCCAGTGATAGGATTGTTTGTACTTGCAAGTATTATTTATACACTATCTTCCACTCGCGACTTCGTCCGCGTGGAATTCGGTTGTAATTATTCCCTTGGGAACTTTTGAATTGGATACAAATTACCCTATTTCCTATTCCAGGAGCTAAGGTTGTAACGAGGCGCTTCTTTCAATTTCTTTTCCAATTCCAAATTCGAAACTTAAACGTTCCAAGGTGTAACTATATAACACGTTTCTTGAAAATCCCTTCAGCCATATGGAGCTGAGTACAGACACACGCACACACACACACACACACACACACACACACACGCACATACTGAAAAAATGGAAGAGCTAGAAAAAAACAAGTTATTGCTAATATCAACCAAGCGACTTATTTCGGACAGAGCTTGCAAAGTTGTTTGCTAAAATCAAACAAGTTTAAGCAATTACATGTCTGTAATTTACAAAGCTGTTATTTATTTTCAAACAAGTCTCTGTTGCATAGAAATATAATAGTAAGGAACTGCCCGACGCGATTTTCGGGATGCTCACTTTTTTGGTGTCAAATTACACCATCGCATACTCGGTAAATATTGCCGACATCGGCGTTCTTATAACATTGAGGAAAGATCCATTATTGGCTGATTCATGCGTTTTGTTTTTGTGGTTCGTAGCTCCTAGCGAGCAATGAAAGACAGCGATGAATCAGGCAAAATAAGACTGTGTAAATGTCATAAGAACTAAGACGTCGGCAATAGAGCTTCGTAGTTTATTAACTTGTAAATAGATGGCGTTACCGTGACGAACTACGTCATTTGTTCAACGCAGTTGTATTGAACGCCATATCCTTCTTTTGAGATCGTTGCTCTGTTGTATGTAGCCGTAAAATTTTTGACAAGCCATATTGGTACTTTGCTGGCAGTTCGTTTTTTCCGTCCACGATTCGGCACGCACGCACACACTCTCAAAATTATATATAAAAATATTAATTTACACCAAAAATTGTAATTACTATTAAAAGTATTTTAATCACATGTATTCGGCATACTATCCGTGTTGAATTTGTATTGTACCTGTAAAATTTTATTAACCGCCATTTTCAAGAGGATTCTACTGTCTACTCTCTTGTCAGACTAGAAAACTTTATATTTTCGGGATCGGGCGATTAAATATGTATGGATATTGATAAAACTTAAATAGTTTAGAGGCCCCAGCTTTTCTTGTGCCCCAGGGCCGTTGGTCACCTAGCTACGCCACTGTTTAGGCCTACCGCGCACTAGGCAGCCAGGCTGCTGCAGCCAATCCGACATTATGATGGCTCATTGGAGCCCGCAGCAGACGGGAACACAGAAGTAATATATCCTGACGACTCCGCTTAACCTAACTTTTACTAACAAATAAAGCTGCCAAACTTGCGGGGCATAGGGTTTTTTAAGAGCCCTGTGATTGGTGCGTTCATGGTTATGCGGTCCCTTGCCTGCGCTATCCCGGCGCCTATAGTTTACTAATGATGGCAGCGGGGGTCATCGGGCTATGCGGAGTCTATAGGATTTTTGTTCTGTTGACTGGAATAACCCAAAAAACGCATGACTTGCGTACTATCAGCTCCTAAGGTCATCACATAATAATCTTTATCTGGGTGTTTTGATTTGCACGAGTAGGTATAAATATATTGACAGAGTTCATCGTATTAGTGGACAGTCGGGTGTTATTCAGCCATGTCGAAGGCGTACTTGCTTCTCACGGGTAAGTGATATTTTACTGTTTTCGGTTTTAATCGCCGCAAAAATAATATTAAAATTGTAGGTTGTACAACAGGAGCATAAAACGAGCCATTTTACCCGAGACGGCACGCCCGTAGTAATCGTAAATTTGTATGTAGATCATATGTCGTGATTAAATTAAGATAAAACCTAAATCTCATAAAAATATATCAATTAAACGAAGGTGTATTGTGTATGTGGCTGTAAGGCCTAATTGTCTTAGTCTTAAAAGAAGAAATTACTTTATACACAAAAGCATAAAAACCCATTTTATGCAGCCTTCTCTGGACATAAAGAACAACTTTACGAGCATGAGAACTGAAAATAAATACATATTCGAACATCAGCCTTATTCAGAATCAGAATATTTATTTGCTCAGAAAACATGGTTACAAAAGATCATAAAATCAGGCAAGTAAGTTTTGATTCCCTTTGGATTCCCTTGAAAGTATCAAAATATGAGACATAAACGGCCATATCTTTTGAATGCGATAACTTAGAAGGTTGATTTTTTCACAGCTTCAAGAGATTGCAGACTTGTGTATTTGATATTAATTTCATTTTGATACTTCCACGCGTTCCCGAGAAAAAGGTCTTGACAGACAGACAGACAGACAGACAGACAGACAGACAGACAGACAGACAGACAGACAGACAGACAGACAGACAGACAGACAGACAGACAGACAGACAGACAGACAGACAGACAGACAGACAGACAGACAGACAGACAGACAGACAGACAGACAGACAGACAGACAGACAGACAGACAGACAGACAGACAGACAGACAGACTGACAGACAGACAGACAGACAGACAGACAGACAGACAGACAGACAGACAGACAGACAGACAGACAGACAGACAGACAGACAGACAGACAGACAGACAGACAGACAGACAGACAGACAGACGGACAACCGAGTGATCTTATAAGGGTTCCTTTTTTCCTTTTGAGGTACGGAACCCTAAAAACGAGCCTACTCCTTTCTCAATGGGCCGGCAACGCATCCGTGATTCCCCTGGTGTTGCGGGTGTCCATGAGCGGCGGTGATTGCTTACCATCAGGCAACCCGCCTGCTCGTTTGCCCCCCTCTTAATATAAAATAATAATAATAATAAGTAAATTAAATCAGGGGACGGACGAACTTTACAAAAATCGATTTAGTCCCAAAGTAAGCTCTATAGGGTAGGGTCATGGGTACTAGACGACGGACGATATACATACTTTTGTAGATAAATAAATAGGTAATTAAATACATAGGAAGAAGATAATTTGATTAATTAAATAGCGGTTAGGAATGTAAATGTGCCATTGTTGAGAACAACAACTCTCGACTCCAATTCTCTTTGCATATGTGAGATTAATGTCAGATTCAGAAACATCATGGTGTGAATGTGACGCCCTCGCCAGACTAAAAATGAAAATCCCTGGCAATGGATATCCAGAACCAGGGGAATTCAAGGCACTACCACTGCACTCCACAAGTCACTTCATTGAAGTGGTGGAGAATGCAATGGATAGTGCTTAGGAAAGGGGTAATTACACAAAAGATCCCATAGGGTCGAAGTGTATCCGCAAGGACCCCACGCTCTAAGATAAGATAAGATAATACTGTCAGAATCATACAGCTATGTCAAAGAACTATAATTATGCAGTGACCTTTAATCGCACATTTTTTACTATAATTGAATTATTTGTTAATAACTTAATTTTTATTCTGGTCGCTTCAGACATGTATCATAAAAGAGCCCATGAGGCCTACTTGCAAAATAAATATTTTCATTTTCATTTCATTTTCTAATCTTATCCCAAATTGATTAGTCATAATTGATTGTTGGAATTTCTATCACTGTAACAGAAACTCTTCATACTTAAAAAAAAAAACTACGTTTTAGTTCGGTTTGCTATTAAATCGTGTTTGTTAGTTTTTTTTAATTATAATTTTTACTCAGTACAGCGTCCTGTAATACAAAATAATATATATTAACATCAATTGTTACCACTCCTTATACGTACTGTATATAGTTACGATTTCCATTGTGATCGTTATAAAATGAGGATAATAGAAGCATTATCATTATTATAAGGGTCACGGTGAAACTGATGGAAGAATATTATTACTGCACTGATGAAACTCAGCGGGGTAAATAGTTAACCAGTGGGGTGCGTAGTTGAGGGTCATAGATAGCGTTAGATGGCGCTGAGGGCTTAGCACACAATTTTTTATCACACACATAAAGCATTCATCCCTTTCGCACCCGCGTATAAGTTAAAAAGTGACAAAATCGATGCTCTATCTGCGCGATAAAAACTAGTGTGCTAGGCACTCAGCGGCTCTAACATGCATGGCACAAAGATAAATTTATCTCTAAGTGCGTCTCTCTCACACTAGTGCTGACGAAAGAGATAGTCATAGAGAAACGGTTCTAATTAATCTTTGTGGCATGCATGTTAGGGGCGTTAAAGTAGCTTATACTTATCTCTATTAATCTATGTATGGACCTTTGGATCTCGCTCGTCACTCACCGTACGAAACGCAATAGCAAGCAATTTTTTTTTATTTGCGAGCAAAAGCTGGAGTTGACTAAAGGTATTCGTATTTATAATCTTGATTTGTAACTTTTGATACTTTATTGTTAAAGACTTTATATGCCTTGAACGTTGTTACAGAGATGTGACCACGCGACGCCCATTATGAGCCCTGTCCTTGCAGTCCTTGGCATTCGTAACTCCACGCCGGCTCTTCCACGGTAACATATCAAATCAAATACATATATAGTGAATAATATGTATCCATCGGTAAAACTCGGATCTCAATCGGAAGACGACGGGACCCGAAGTGTCAATTAATTATTGTATTAAAAGAGTGACATATTTATATTCATTTTTATGAAACTTTATTATTTAGTGTCAAATGTCGAAATGAAAAATGACAGAATGGTTTGATGGGTACTGGCCCCCAATTCTCGATGCATTCGAGATAATGTCAATTGCGAGATTAAACGTCAGATTCATACAGTTGTGTGAAATGACTGTATGCACTGACGTTTAATCTCGACCGTGGGATTATCTCGAATGTACCGAGAATTGGGGCCTGCTGTAGGTAATTGAGAGAGCACGATAAATACGAACTTTTCCGATAAAACACGGTGGAAACTAATTATGCACTACTTACATCTGTACAATTATTTATTTGTAAACAAAGAGTTTGTTATGAACAGATGTTTTGCAATAGCAATACAAATATTTCAAGTCATGATAATGCATACATCAATAATAGGTTCACTTCGTTAATACAAAAGATACAAACCAAAATATATCTGTTAATATTTCTCTTGTCAATAGTATGCTTTGTTTGCATAAACATAATAAGTATAAATAAATCAGGGGACAATCTTTACACAAATCAATCTAGCCCCAAAGTAAGCTCTAAAGGCGTGTGTTATGGGTACTAGTCGACGATATACATACTTATATAGATAAATAAATACTTAAATACATAGGAAACATCCAAGACTCAGGAACAACCATTCGTGCTCATCACACAAATATTTGCCCTTACCGGGAATTGAACCCGGGACCGCTGGCTTCGGAAGCAGGGTCTCTACCAACTAGGCCAAACGTTTCGTAAATATATTATGTTGTTGTCGTATATATTATGTTGGTGTACCCTATCTGTGGCTATCGGTTGTTTGACGACCCATTGATGCCTACTTGTAGTCTGGCGAACGAAAGCATAAAAAAAACTTATTTCGGCATCGCTTTGTACACATTACTTTTATGTCGGCGCCAGATATAATTTCACTTGTTTGATTGCTATGTGTGGCACGACACTTTGAATATGTGTTCAAAGTTTGAACAAAGATGCAAATCTTTGTTCAAACTTTGAACAAAGATTTGCACTTTGCCATTTGCAATTTGCCAGGTATCGGTTTTTTAGCACACAAAGCGTTCAAAGTCGAATGTGTTCAAATATTTGCGTTAGCCTGCCACACTCGCGCAAAGTCCAGTTCAAAGTGTAAAATAAGTATAAATGTAATAATAAATAATTATATTAATAAATAAATAATACTAAATTTGCGTCCACGAAATCGTCGTCCATGTTGTTTGTTATCTACCTGCATACTGTGGAGAAAAGTGTTTGCGAAACGTGCAGAGGCGAAGCGTGAGGGTAAGTCGGTGATATGTATCATTTCTCGTTCTAAACATTATATTATTACTCATAAAATTTTGTATTTACATAAGAAATTATGTACCGGCTTACTCCACGCTTCGCCTCTGGAAACGTGTCTGGCAGGTTGCGTCACTGTGTTTATATGTGTTTTCATCACACTTGCTCGGAAAGGGTGTTATTATACGCAGGCGTATAGAGCAGCTATAGCCGATTTAACTCCTCTATGGGCCCCGCCGTCAGCGGGAGTTATAAACCATACAAAATCCATAACTCCCGCGGGCAGTGCGTGCCCCAGGTCGGCGGAGCCGCGCGCGAGCCGCAGACGGCGAGGCCGCGCGGGTGCCGCAGCCGGCGGAGCCGCCCCGCGGTGATCGCGATGTACAGTTTGTTCTACCCACCTGATGGTAATTCACGGTGTACAATGGGAATAAAATAAATATATATGTATACTCTTTGTCTAATTTTTATCTAATTTCCTCGCAAATGTGATTGAAAAACATTGTGTGTATCACGGGCAGTAAGGGGATAACTAACGAGAGTCTGTTAGAAGCCCGATGCCGTAGTCGATGCCTTACGGCCTACGCCTTACGGCTTAATGTACTATTTCAAAGTCTTCAAAGAAGTGTGCAAAACATTGAAGCTATGTCTGGCGCCGCATTAGACTAGGAAGTCACGACATTATTGGTAACGAAAACATGGCTGACGATACATGGATGCGTAGCGTAAAAGAAATAAGGGAGGTGGGATATGAGGGCTGAGGGAGGGGTGGCGTGTATCGCCTCGAATTGAGGAAAATGTTAAACCTGACGTGGCACGCCTCCAAACACCATAATTATAAGACAGATTATTATGTGGGTTTTTAGGGTTCCGTACTCAAAGGGTAAAAACGGGACCCTATTACTAAGGCTCTGCTGTCCGTGTGTCCGTCTGTCGGTTCTTCTGTCACCAGGCTGTATCTCATGAACCGTGATAGTTAGACAGTTGAAATTTTGACAGATGATATATTTCTGTTGCCGCTATAACAACAAATACTAAAAAACAGAATAAAATCTATTTTTAAGAGGGCTCCCATACAACAAACGTGATTTTTTTGCCGTTTTTAAAGATAATGGTGCGGAACCCTTCGTGCGCGAGTCCGACTCGCATTTGTCCGGTTTTTTTTATATACCAAACCAACGTAAACATTAAAAACGAAACCTAATAAATCTAATAACCGCGTTGCTTTACAGTTACTACGGAGATGACCGATTCCTGCCACTGAGAAAAAAATACTGTACCGACATACGTAATTCTGGATGACACGTACGTAATTCTGGAGAAAAACGTACCTAACGTAAGTAGAGACTCGGCTACATAAATAATGTTGCGGGCTACATAGATAATGTTGCGGATTACAAACGCGTAACAATCAACATTATTTCGGATGCTTCGACATTATTTGGACTTGGCTGCGAATACATTACGGTAATGCAGGTATAGCATCCAAATTTTTCTCAGTGTGACGAATACCCTCTCTACGGAAACTCGTACTGTGGTCAGCAATGCCTTAACATTTAAACTCGCACAAGATTGTTTTAACTTTAAAAGCTTAACTGTTTTATAATATTAATAATTTGAAGTTGTTTTATATAACCTAATAGTACTAATTGTATGAGTCAATGACTAGATTTACTAACTAGAATTAAAATACATAATAGTATAGTATAGGCTATTCTCGGGCAAAATTGTTACACCTCTGCAGAGGTAGCAAGATGACACCAATTAACCGTCTTTTCATCATTCAGTAAACTACACTTACGTAATAAAAAAAATAAAAAAAAATGTGTAAGTACTTAATTATTTGCTCCTTCAAATGAATATAACTGTATTCCATTAAGAGGAGTGTGAACCTACAGCTTTTCATAAAAAAGGCGCTGTTAGTCTTCAAAGCAATCAGTCCTATGTCCTAATCCTTCTAATATTATGAATGCGAAAAAGAATTTGAATGTGTGTATGTTTGTTACCTCTTCCCGTTAAAACGGCTGGACGGATTTTGATGAAATTTGAAATGGAGATAGCTTATACCCTGAATTAACATAGGCTAGGCACTTTTTATCCCGGAAATTTTAAAAGTTCCCGAGGGAATAATGATAATAATCCTCTACGCGGACGAAGTCGCAGGCACAGTTAATTAGTTATGTACGTGTACCTTTGGATGGATGGATGTTTGTTACTCCTTCACGCCTCAACGGGTGACCGAATTTGCGCGAAATTTGGAATGAAGATAGATTATTACCTGGATTAACACATTGGTTTAACGCGGACGAAGTCGTGGACAAAAACTAGTTTTCTTATATAATGACAGAAGATTTGTGGCCCGTTTCACGATGCTACAAGTTAAAATTCTACAAGAGCAACACCGATATCAGATCCCATACATCTGCCTTGCAGTGTGGCCAGTTTTTGCCTGTAAAATTTTCCCTTGTAGCTAGCTTCATAGACGTTCCTCCTACATTCAACTGTCACCTTATTTACCTCTGATGAACTAATAAAGATTTATATTTAGATAGTATCACAATATAATTAAGTAAGCAGTATTTCATCTTCAAACAAACGGCCGAAACGCCGCGCTTCGAAATCTCGGTTAACTTCGGTACACAACAGTCGCGAGTGCGACGCGGTTGTGTACATTCGCTGACAGTGTGAGGCGCTCCGCTATTATTTACGTAAATTATGGCAGGCGAATTTTTGATGTTTGTGATAAGTATATTAAAAGCAAAATACATAAAATGCATTTTTTTATTCTATACTGACAGTCACTTTTGAAACTAGAAATAGGAACTAAGTAGAAACAATTAATATTACAACTTACAAGATTTGCTGTCATATTTCATTAAAAGATACTACGATAATTTAATATAGCATTTTATTTCGAGGATACTGCCGAGACAAAATACTGCTTACTGGATTATACTCCGATAGTACAGTAAAACAGTAGTTCATCTTCAAACGAAGATACATCGCGCGCTTGTACGTACGCGCCTGCGCCGCTCCATAAGCAAATGTCGGGGAATGCACGTCGTGGCTGCGTACTCGAGCGTACCAGAAGGCTGCCGAGCGTGCCCGAGCGATAGTTAGTAGGTAACAAGGGCCAGATTTGACTAGTTTTCTTTCTGTATGTACTTTACTAGCCAGGATTTTGTTCAGGGGGGTAAGCAAAGGGGAGGCAAGGGAAAAGTAGTATAATGCATGCTACAATGTAGTAGATTGTTGCACCAAGCAGAAAGTGATTCATTGTTGCGCCGAGTGTTAGTTTGGAGCGTAAACGCAAGTGAGAGCTCTAAAAGCATGAGCGCAATAAGACACAACTTGGTGCATAATCTGCTTTTCTTTATACTACTGCAAAAAATTGGTAAAAAAAAAGTAAAACTGTAGTGTGTAAAAGACTAGCGAGGTAAAAAGGACTTTTGCACCTGGTATGACGCATCCTTAGAATTTGTATATAGGCTATGACAATCGCACGTTCTCCCCGAGTCTTAAGCTACTTACCCTATTTATTAAAATCGGTCCAGTCGTTCTAAAACTAAAGTAGAATATCCGAAAATGTTCACAAATAACTTGTATCTCTTGAATTCATCTTCATATTACGCCAATTTTTTTAAATATTTTAGCAACCTATACCATCTTATCAGCCAGTACTATGAGCATAACGTTTTAGACGGGGCAATCACAGTTCGATATGGCCGCCGACATGTGGACTGTCTTGCTAACAGTAAGTTCACAGAAAAGTGGTCAGCTATCCCGTTGGACTGTGAATGGGCGGATCGGGTGGCTGGTGGTGTAAACTTCTTGATCAAGTAACGAAATAAAAATAAATAAAAAACAGTGCATTAATTAATTTTTCCGTCAACTAGGTTTTAACTTCATCATCAATTGACATCCTTACAGTAGCTTCACAGTATATTTATGAGGTGATCTTGTATACGCACAAGAATATTAAAGGTTTTAAGAAAGTGTCTGATGTCCATAATTTTAATACACGTAGTAAGAATAAGCTCCTTGTTCCTAAGTTTCGCCTTAAGAAAGTAAGTAAATCTTTTTTGGGGAACTGCATAAGATTCTACAACAAAGTTCCCCTAGAAGCATGGGACTTGTCTATTAATCCATTTAAACGGTACATTAAAGATTCGCTGCTTAAGAAAGGATATTATAGAGTTGAAGATTATTTAAATGATAAAGAAGCTTGGCCAGCTCTGAGGCCAAGAAACGCAACCGTGTAACCTCGTAGTGTCCGGGAGCCTGTGTGTCGTTTCCTGGCGCTGTCTCCGTTGCCTATTGTATCTCCTTAATAAACTGTTATTGACCTTTTCTTTTTGGCTTAATAGCCAATAATATTTGTATTATTAGGACATGAAATGTTATATTTCAGATTGTTTTTGATATTTGGAGATCTTACATCTCCATCTTTATACTTGACCATGGAGACTGTCTACATCTCCATGTAACCTAGATTAATCAATTTAGATGTTTTCTCTCTTTTAATATTATTCTTATTATTATGACCCTTAGAGACTTTATACATCTCTAAGACACTTAAATTTAGTTGTTCAGACGCGGAAACTATACATCTCCCTTATTAGTTGTATACTATAATTAATTTGTGCCCATTAGGTTTATTTGTTGCACTTTTTATGTTAGTGTTAGTTATATGTAATTTTAAAGTGGAAAAAAGACTTACTGCTGAGTTTCTTGCGGCGTTTCTTCTCAGCACATGTCACCTTTCGAAGCGCTGGTAGATTCAGACATGTAAAAGAGCCCGTGTGGCCTACTTGCAAAATAAATATTTTCATTTTCATTTTCATTTTCATTTTCATCATTATGGCCTTAAATACTCAGCACAATGCAGCACTGTGAATGGGCGGATTGTGTGGCTGGTGGTGTAAAATTTTTGACAACTAACGAAATAAAAAAATAATACAAAACAGTGCAATATTGAATTTTGTATGCAACTTTATTGCTCTAGAGCATATAAGGGCTGCTTTGTGCTGAGTATTTAAGGCCATAATGATGAAATTAAAGCGTAGTAGGAAGAAAACGTATTTTATTCCTTGCACGGGGAACCTTGCAAAACTTATCTCTTAGCGGCCAAGGTTGACACGAGGATAACTTGACCCCGTCTTATCTCTATCTCTTTCGTCGGCACTAGTGTGAGAGAGACGCACTTAGAGATAAGACGGCTTAACTTATCCTCATGTCATGGGGCCCTGGGGATCCGACCGGAACACAAACTAATCCTAACCACACCGCTTAACCTAACTTTTACCAGCAAATTAAGCTGCCAAACTTGCGGGGCACACAGTATTTTTAAGACCGGTTGGTGCGTTCAAGGTTACGCGCACCCTTGCCTGCCGATACCCAACCGCTTATAGTTTTTAGGGTTCCGTACTTCAAAAGTGTGTGTGTCTGTCTGTCTGTCCGTCTGTCACAGCCAAACTCCTGGACTGATCGAGTTGAAATTTGGTGTACATATGTAAGTCGGCGACCGCAACACGGACGCGTGACGTAAATATATGAATTTTAAGCACGGGGACCACTTTTGGGGGGTAAATTAGAAAAATTAAACAACAAGGTAATCAACCTATATCGTGTGACATATCAAATCAAAGGGCTTATTGTGAGGATCTTAAATATATTTTCTTTTGAATTTCAAATAAAATAGTTTAGAAGTTATTTAGGATAATAGGCGAAAATTGACCCCCCCACTTATTTCCGAAACTACTAGGCCTAAAATTTTAGTTTTTAAAGTAACATAAGAAATTTCAGATAATAATGTACGGAACGGAACCTTCTCCATGCGAGTTTAACTCGCACTTGTCCGGTTTTTTGCTCTAATATTGGCAGCGGGGATCGCCCAGCCATGCGGAGTTTACAAGATATATTTGGTACTGGAATAACCCAAAAAAAAAACGCGTGAACTGCGTACTTATCAGTCACCTAAGGTCATCATCTTTATCTGGGTTTTTTCACTTGCCCGAATATAAATATATTGACAGAGTTAATCACATTATTTGATATTCGGCCATGTCGAAGGCGTACGTGCTTCTCACTGGTAAGTGATATTTGTATATTTTACTGTTTCCCGCTTTAATAGAAATAGAAATAGAAAATATTTATTTCGCTAAATGAAGATGTTTTACATTTTGTGCACTTAAATCTAACAATTTGTGTGATCTACATAAAAGTTACATGTTGCTGCGAAAATGGTATCCACTCAGCGGTGTGTCGTACCACCTATTGGGGGAATAGGACGCTGGTTTTCAGTGGACCCATGGACTGGTTTAGCTAGGCACATGTATGCACATTGCGTTCGCTTCAACATCAAACGTAAAAATATATAACAAACTAGGTTGCAATAAGTGCTTATAATAATTTATATTTATATTAACGCTTGTGTGTTTAAAAGTATAATAATGGGTTTACAATACAACAGTTAACGAAACCAGCCGACATTTCCATACGATATCTTGCCTCAAAAGGGAAGAAACGGAACCCTTATAGAATTACTCGTGTGTCTGTCTGTCTGTCCGTCTGTCACAGCCAATTTACGCCGAAACTACTGGAACGACTGGAGTTGAAATTTGGTACACATATGTAAGTCAGTGACCGCAACACGAACGTGTAACGTAAAAAGAAGAATTTTAAACATTAGGGCCACTTTTGGAGGACAAATTAGAAAATAAAAAAACGAAGTTTTGCAAGCTATATCTTGTGACATATCAAATAACTTTCGCAAGCTCCTATCTCCGTGCAACCGTCGAATGTGAAACGACCTTGCAATGGCAATTGCGTTCAAAATTTTAGGCCCAGTAGTTTTGGAGATCAGAAGGTGGGGATGATAAATTTTGGCTCATTTTCCTAAATAACTTCTAAACTATTTATTTAAAAATTAAAAAAAATATATATTTAAGATTATAAAAATAAGCCCTTTCATTTGATGTGTCACACGATATAGCTTGCAAAACTTTGTTTTTATTTTTATTTTCTACTTTGCCCTCCAAAAGTGGCCCTCATGTTTAAAATTCCTTTTTTTACGTTACGCGTCCTTGTTGCGGTCACTGACTTACATAATGTGTACCTTTCAACTCTAGTCGTCCTAGTAGTTTCGGAGCAAATTGGCTGTGACAGACGGACAGACATACAGACAGATAGACAGACAAACACACGAGTGATCCTATAAGGGTTCCGTTTTTTTAAAATTTGAAATAGAATCTTAAAAAAATATAATAATAAGAATAAAACCATTTATTTCAGGGGTTAGTGGCCCACATATAAATAACTTACAGACTATATAAACTACATATTAAAATAACTTAAAAGCAGGTAATTCAAATTATTTAGGGGACGAGAAGGCGTGGCTCCTTAGCGTCGTTCCAACTGGTAGCGCCTGAACCTAACATCCTTCGGCCAGAAGTCCGGACACGTGACGCAGCCGATATATATTTCACCTTTTGGCCTCCACTTTATCTCGTGCCATGGACGATAAACAGACGAAATAACAGTCAACTAGCTTGGGCATATGCTCAACTAGCTTTTGCCCACGACTTCGCCCGCGTTTAATTAGCTTAATATCTCTTTGTTGTTTGTTGTTTTTCTTTCGCGTCAAAGCAGAGCAAATAATTTACTTTTCTTCCTCCATCTTGGAAAGAGTATTTTTGCTCTTCGATATCTGAGTGCAAAAGCCGTTTTTATCCACCAGAGGATAAAGTAAATTGAATTAAGAACATCGTGTGCACTAAGTAAACCTATTTACTTCTACCTCCATGGTGCCGAATTTATCATACAACCTTTTTGAACCTTCTTGGTGTACTTTTTTTAAACCTTTTTGGTGTACTTTTTTTAATTTGCTTTGCGCGCGTCATTTTCTCTTTACGTCATTGTTAAAACCTTAGGTTAATAACAAGTGAAAAACCTAAAATAAGTGATTCTAGCGACGAGGAAGTTTCAAACAACAGAATTGACTGAAACTGTTAATAATGCGCAAATGATATTTCTCCCTCAACAATTACGCGAAAATTATTTGTAACGGTACGATATGTCTAACACGTGGCGACTAGCTAATGGCCGAATTCAGAAAGGCCACTCAAATTGAGCTTTAATTAAAGTGACGTTTCAGTGACGCTTCTGTATGCGTTGACAACTAGTTGAGGGACATTTGACTACGTAATTTCTAGTCAAATGCTTAAGTGGCGTTTCTGAATTCGGCCATAAAGGAGCCAAAACTTTCTCAGAAAACGTTATGCTGGCATATTTTATTGAATTATACGAGACCAAGAAATGAAGCACTATATAGAGCACTAAAAAATCGAAGGTTTTCACAGCATCTGAAATTGAAAAGTTTTTTAACGAAGCACCTGATTCCGTATATTTGGCGGCAAAAGGACGTAATTTGCAAATTCAGTATCTACTTAAGTATATTAAACAACTACTTAACAAAATCTAATATGTACTTAGTAGATGTTGAGGCATAATTATGAATGCATATCAATTTTATTAATTGGCAGTGTTCCTCGAGAAATAGCAACATTTCTGAACCCTGCACACGGGTCATTGTTTCCGTCGAAATTCAGCCACACTTTTGGTCGATTCAGGAGCTGATTTCCTGTTTCTTAAACGCCATGGGGGCTGGAACTCCAATGCGATTGTAGAGGGATTCATAGAGGATTCCATCCAAAATAAGTCTAAAATATGTAAAGGCATCTGAGGAGCCATTACACTGAAAGAGCCTCAGTCAGATCCTTGGACTGGCCCTTCTACATCAAAAATGAGCCGCTACGAAACACCTAACCATCACCCTCTCTCGCCAACATTTACGGCAAGGGAATCCGATGAATCGGTACAACTATTAAGTATGACAGATAGTTTACCGAAAAACAGTACACAAGGCACTAACACCAACATTACAGTACCTAACAAAAATATTACAGTGTAACTGTAGCAACGTTACTTAAAAATTTTCTTAATTATACCTAAGTATTATTTGTTATAATTTAATAGTAGTTTATGCAACGGTTGCATAATGATAGGCCTTAAAACACTAGTGCGGTTTTATGAAACGAGCTTGGCGAGTTTCATACTAAGATCGCACGTGTGTTTTAAGGCCAAATTATGCAGAGTTGCATACATAACTTTATCTACACACATATTATAAATCCTTCATGATGGGTTCAGAAACAATATTTTCTGCCAACAAGTTATTTGTTGCAATCGTGGCTGCATATTTCCGATATCCGGCGCATTTTCACACCACACACACTCCGAGAAGACTACTATTCATATTTTCAACTAAAATTTAAATTACAAACAACTTTTTCTATTCAATTCAACAACAATGCTACTTTCGTTTAGCAAAACACCAACATAATGGCGGCGATTCGATCCTCCGTCAAGACCATTTTTTTTAAATCATAGACAAACGAATGAAGTCTCTATTCTCATGTCACTCGAGATCAAATGTTGTGCAATTTATATTAAAAAAACATACTGAATTGACGTTTCGTATCAATAACTGTTTTAATATCTATGGATACTAGAATAGAGACCCACTTGAGTTTTGACAGCTGTTCCAAATTTAATCTCATTTCTATACTAAAAACGATACGGGAATAACATTGCAGAACTCGTTTTACCAAATTGATTGTCAAAATGGTGGTCATTTCCTATGGTTTTTGATTACACTATGGACGTTTTATGATATGGGTGTAGATAAAGATTATTCTGTAATACTTACCTATCATAATGTAGTAGTTAATACCTAAACTGAAATAAAAGTATCTTGTGATTGTAAATGTTTTTTCCTCGCTGAGGTGGAATGAAAAGTTACGTGTTACACTCGAGTGCAAAGATTTTTCACCTCGTGCTCTTTTGATTCCCTAGCTAACGCTCAGGATTCTAATTTTGGAATCCTTCGCTTGTTCGGTCATCAAAATTGCACTCTTGTCTAACAAATAACTATTATTTTTTGCACCGACGCCACTTTTTATCTTGAAAAACCTAATCTGCGTCTGCGCCTCTATTTGGGAACGCTAAGTGATTCTGTAGCGACTCGTAAGCCAGATTTCTCATCTCGCTCTTACGCATTACGCATCGTGCGCAAGAGTCGGATGAGAAATCTGGCTTACGAGTTGCTACAGAATCACTTAGCGTTCCCGAATAAAGGCGCTGATGTATTTTATTTGGTTTTAAGTATATGTTTTTATTTTTCAGTGCTCTGTGGGCTTGCTGCGTTCGCTGCGGGTTGCGGGTAAGTTGAATTTCCTATAACCTAATTTTCATTATCAAAACTAGCCAGCATTATTTCTTATTTATTTTCTACATTATAAATTGGAGTAAAGTATCAGAACATGATCAAACCAAACAAAAATATTGGTCAAGTGCGAGTCTGACTAAAGCGCCGAAGAGGGCTATAAAAAACAGACCCTAAAGATTACAAGAATAGCTTCTAAAAAGCTGTAAGTAACCACTTAATGACATAATCTAGGAATAACTTTCGCAAGTTCCTATCTCTCTGCAACCGTCGGCTGTGATACAACCTTGCAAAGGTTATTCAGTTTTAATTTATTTTCTCGAAAACCATAAATATTTGGAACTTTGTTTTATTTTTCCTGTAAAATATAAACACTTACTTACAATACGATTAAAATAAGTTCACCATTCGGCCATCCTCGGTTATTTTCGGTATCCCTTGTTTTTCACATAGAGTATATCAAATTACAGATATGACCTTTAAATATATTACCCATTATCTTATTAAACACAATACAACAGCAGGGTACATATGAGCAACAGTAGCTCTAAAGTAACACAACCTTCATATTGAAATAAGAAAAATAATTAAGTAGTGACTGTTTTTTGACATTATGACAAGCATGACAAATATCGTACTACCTTACGTAAAACAGTAACTATTGATTAATAAAGAATA
Source organism: Tortricodes alternella (assembly GCA_947859335.1). Lineage (NCBI taxonomy): Eukaryota > Metazoa > Arthropoda > Insecta > Lepidoptera > Tortricidae > Tortricodes > Tortricodes alternella. The sequence goes on from OX401972.1 coordinate 873,262, forward strand.
ATACATTTACATACATCAATAAATAATGCATATTCATGTCGCTTCTGTAAACTTCTTAGGTATACTAGTAAGTAATGTCATCATATATAGGTACATTGCGTTTACGATACTTTAACCCTTTTCCAGTCATACGTACATACGTACGTTTCATCGACCACATGAATATTTTAAATTTTTTAGAGAGGCTGAGTATTTTTTTAATTAACATTCACTCTATTTTATTACCTATTTGTGTAGCTTTTATTATAAGCTTTACTTTATAAATAAATATTTCAACTTTTTATAAAAACCATATTCAAAGTATGTGGTCATATAATGCCCTACGCCTGGCTGGGGGTAATAAGATATGGGAACTGTTTCCATTAACCCTTTTTCAATGCTCCATTAGTACAGATATTAAAAAGGGGTTTTAAGTAAATAGCAAAAAACAGTTCATTACTCTCAATGTTCGGTAAATAAGACAAAATCTGGAGGCATCTTCAAACACAAATTATTATCAGCTTACACTGCGAGAAAACACGCATCAAAGATGACGGGTACAAAAACGGACACTTAAGTCATCGCTAACTAATCTTATGTGTCAGTTAGGTAATCTCTAAAGAGGCCATAGGTTACAACAATACTGTTATGATATGTCCTATTAATAAATAGGTTTAATGGAAACAGTAACATATCGCTACACATCTGCACCAACAGGCATAGGGCATATAATAACCATATATTATTTTGTATTACTTAATATTTATTATTAAAAAACATTAGAAATACATTCTTTAGGTCAAAATAAATGGTGTGATAAATAAATACAATTTGTAACCTTTGTGTTAATGGGTCCTGGAAAAGGGTTAAGTTGTATGCTACCTAAAAGAAATCGCAGCAATGTAGTAACTTGTGTCATTTTCGTATCCGGCTTTAGCCGATAATAGCCGAGAAAAGTCGTTAAATGATTTAAATCGAGGATGTTACAGTAGTAAGATCCTCTCAGCATGAATAATTAGAGATTTTCGGGTTAGCAAATTTCGGAGATAGCGGTACCGGTAATGTGCCGTGCTACGGCGCTGCGCCGTTCACGTTCACGACGTCGTGCCGGCCCGGCCGAGGCGGCGCTGCGGTTTCTTACCGCTGACCGGGAGGCTGACCGCAAGTGCGTGCGCTTGTATTGATTTTCTGGAATCACAAATAAGCCGCAGCCTCTGAGTCTAAGCGCTTACTGAGCTCTTCAAAGAGTTATAGATTACATTAACCTTTTGACCGCCACAGTCGGCTGCAGCCGTCAGCGAATACAGGATAAAAAAGTCCTTCATTACCTTGACTTAAAGTTGAAATTCGTATTACTTCACAGACATGACTGGCGGTCAAAGTGTTAAAAAGAAGCTAACTACCCACTTTTTTATTTCAGTGACAATGAGTTCTCATGCCGCGACGGGTCCTGCATCCAGAATAATCTGCGGTGCAACGGGCAGCCTGAGTGCAAGGACTGGAGTGACGAAACCCTGACCCTCTGCCATGGCATCACGTAAGACTTATGATATAATTATAATAATATAGTTATTTATTCAGGTAATAATCCCATGGTTATATTGATTAGATTAAATTAAAAATTAAAATTCAATTATATTACATTATTTAATTACTAAATTACATTAAAATAATCAAATAAACTAAAAGTACATCAAATTTGATTGTGGGGGCAGTAGTTAAGCGCATGGTTTGTGCGAATCTGAGGTTTTACAGTATATTTTAAGAGTAGAGAACGAAATAGCATGAAATAGCATGTAGCAAAAGTATTCTTAACTACCATGTTGTTTGAACTTTTGACTCTCTCAATAAATAACCAGTGTTGTTTTAGCATAAGCGCGAAAAAATCGTCTACCCTGTTCACGGCAAACATGCCAGACGCGCTGCATCGCCACGGGCACGGCAGTTCTAGCATGGCGCGGAATGCGTTGTTGTATTGAACTCTTCGCGCGCTCAAAGATCGTTGCGTGTAGTTGTACCATAACGGACTCGTATAGAACGCCTGACAGTATGCCCTGAACAGAATAATCTTTACTTGGTCGGAACAGTAAGAAAAGCGACGCGCTAACATGTTACTTTTTACAGAAATTATGCGTCTTTGCCTCACAAGATCATTATCATCTTTAAGGTTATCGGTAAGGATGTGGCCAAGGTACTTAAAAGATGACACTAACTCCAGCTCCAATCCATTCAGTAACATTGGAGGAACAGAATCCGGTCCTCTGCCATACCTAAACACCATTACTTGTGTCTTTCTAACATTATATTGAAGACCATGCGAAGCAGCATAACGCTGACAGATTTCAAGTAATTTATTCATGCCGCTCACAGAGGGCCATACGGCTTATACAGCTCCATGTTATCATTATTCTCATCATACAACTTGTCCCTGGCAGTTGGACAATATTGGACATTATTTAAAAGCACGTAAAGTACTACTCAAAAGTGGTATAAAATAGATTTTATCTATTTTTTTAAAGATACGATAAACGAGAATCAAAAATTTCAAACAAATTTCATCCAAACTAAACAAATACAAATAGTAATATACTCTAAGTATATCAATCATTGAGAATGACTACCTACTCATTCTTAGTGGCGCATTAATCGACAGGACCTACATATGGGGCCTACGCAACACACGTGACAATATGAGTGGGTATAAATACAGGTTTCTCCAAGGTGATAAACTGATAATCATAAATGCTAGAGTGATTGTATTGATCATTTCTATTAGTGTTGAGTTACTCAAACATGAGGCACCTCAAATGTCACACTCACTTTTGTTAGATTGTCACAACACCTCACTTCGTAAAAATGTCCCACTTCAATGTTCATGTCCCATTGATAGCGACGAACCGAGCGAATCATGCGAGTGAGGCGAAATAGATGATAGTGTAGCATAGACAACGTAGCGAATAACTCAGAGTGTGAGTGAGACAAACGAGCGCCATCCGTTCCGTACAGTGTGACACGCTAACAGGAGAGCGAGGCGTAAGCTCCGCGTAGTACTCCCCATGGTAGGACATTGTACCACCTCGTTTTGTAAAAGGAGTTACTCCCTCAAACTCGTTTTAATTTCATGTTCTGCCCAACACTAATTTCTATACTGGTCAGACATGCAGTAATGAAAGGAAACGTTGTTGTATATTGTGTGTGCAACACCATAGTCCAAATATCTCAACTGCCGCCAACTTCAACATCCCACATTGGCTGGCTAGAAGGTATATGTCCATCAGCGCAATCTATGCTCCCAACATCCTCACATCACCACTACCGGTAACCGTCGGCATCTAGTTTGTTTTCGTCTCATCATCACAACACCTACAATTTATTGGGGCAAATTCAAATGTCAATTAGTGAGTTCCTATACCTATCGATAAACATACTTGCCGATAGGTACTTGTCTTTTAAACTAGTGATCGCTCCCAGTTTCGTTAGTAAAACATATATTTGGGTCATTCTACTTATTAATGCCTAATTTTGTTTCGGATATTGTAGGGTAATTTTAATTAATAAGTTCGCTGATATTCTAGGTATTATTTTAGTTCTGTCATATGTATTTCCTTTTTACTATTCATATCGTCGCTGCGCCTACAAAAGTCGCTACGTGTTTTTTTTTCATTTTTGGGTTTTGATGCCAATTTGAACCTTATTTCAATACGCACATGCTCCAAAAATACCGTAGCGCTAACTTCAATATTTCTGGGATTTACAAAATTCGCTATGTGATGTTCATATATTGAATGTTCCTTTAATAACAGCTTAGTGACAAACCCCAATAACAATGAAGATATTGCGCCCGATGTGTGTTTTGAGCACATAGCGATATTTTTGTACAAGTTTGATCCTGTTGATTGCGCCTGAGATGTGTTTCTCAGCACATAGCGATATTTTTGTACCAGGTGAGACCTGTCTACATTTGCAAAACTTCTATGAATTGACACATAACTACTTTCTTTTATCGAGTCGATCATTGCGGTTCATAAGGGAATTATTAAAATAATGTGCAATTTGTGAATAAAGAGTGAAAGAGTAAGTACATTAACGATTATATTAAAAATAATCACTTAATAGTATGTTTGTTGCAGTTATTTTTTTATGATATTAAAAATTAATTCGTCAATTATATATTACTATTTTTATTATTATGGGTGTGTATTGTCAGTTTATTTTGTGTTTTTGGGTGTTGCTTTTTTTGGGATTTAAAAATAGAGGTGTACGAATACTTTATTTCAAAACGCACAAACAATAATTATGGGATGTTAGGTATTTTATGCACTTTAAAATAAATACCTATGTATCACTCTGCTATCTTACAACTACCTACTTATTTCCCTGGCCACGCGTACATGGCATAATATGCATATAAGGTAAAAAACTTAAGAAGTACCCCTCTTGCATGAACTTTCTGTAATATTTCTATGTTAATGTGTGTTTGTGTGATATAAATGTAATAATTAAAAGAAATAGAATAATACAATTCAATATTGGTATTGATTATGTTACTCGAATTATTGTGGCTATTTTTGATTAAAGATATATTGTGTATCTTTCATAATTTCAGCCATAGGACGTCTACTGCTGGACATAAGCCTCCCTCCCCCATTGATTTCCAAAAGGGTCGGGTGGAACGTATGAGGTCCACTCACAAGTGGACGTCATACGCTACGCTTACCGATCCGTGGTCTCCATTCGACCCCATCGGCCATCTGTTCTGCATGCTATGTGCCCACTGTGCCCACTGCTACTTTAACTTGCTACCCCTGTGGACTATGTCGGTAACTTTCGTTTGTCTACGGGTCTTCCCATTTCTGATTCAATCACGTAAAGAAACCCCGAGTGCAGCCCTCTCCATAGCTCGCTGTGCGGCTTTGAGCTTGCTAATGAGGCCCATCGTGAGAGACCACGTTTCAGTGTCGTATGTCATCACTGGCAATATTTTGTTTTGGACGAGAAGACGTTGCGAAGTTTATCGAACGCTGCCCAGCCGAGTTCGATTCGTCGACTGACCTCTTTCTTGATGTTGGACCTGCCTAGTTGGACTGTTTTTCCTAAGCAGACGTACGCGTCAACAACTTCTAGAACTGAGTTCCCAACTGATACTGGGGTTGGCACAATATGGATGTTTGACATGACCTTCTTCTTGTCCATGTACATCTTAAGGCCCACCTGTTGGTAGACTCAATTGAGGTATTCGAGCATCGTGCTGAGATCTTCTATCGATTCTGCCATGACCAAAATATCGTCGGCAAATCGAAGGTGAGTGATGTACTCGCCGTTTATGTTGATGCCGAATCCTTGCCATTCCAGGAGCTTGGAGGCGTCTTCCAATGCGGCAGTAAATAGTTTCGGAGAAATTCTCCCTGTGTCACGCCTCTTTGCAATGTAATTGCCTTCGAAATTTGCTCCTCTACTCGGACCGACATGGTGGCGTTATTGAACAAACACTTCAACACATCGACATACCGATAATCAACATGGCATCGCTGGAGAGATTCTAGTACCGTCCATATCTCGATCGAATCAAAGACTTTTTCATAGTTCACAAACGCTAAACATAGTGGCAAGTTATACTCTTCGGTCTTCTGTATAACTTGCCGTAGCGTATGGATATGGTCTATGGTACTATACCTTTTCAGAAACCGGCTTGTTCGGTAGGCTGGAAGTCATCAAATCTGCGATCGAGACGATACGTGATGACCCTCGAAAACAGCTTCCCTATGTACCTTTCTTTATGTAACAATTAATAAAAAATGAAAAAAGTAATGTTTTTATTCATTTGACTACTTACTTATACTTTTTAAGAAGCCGCCATGAACAACGCAAAATAATTCATCGTTACCTGGCATTGCAAAGGTTTAAGTAAGTATAAGAAAGTCATTGAAATAATAGTAAGGAACTGCTCAAAGCAATTCTCGCGATGCTTACTTCTGAGGTGTCAGAACGCGACACCATCGCACGTTCATCCGCATGGCAACCACGGTCCTTGACACCCGATACTATTATAATTAAGTATCCAGTACAATTGCACAACCTGTGAGACCGTATCACCGACCACACCCTCCACAATGATATGATAGCGTGTGAATCAAGATATTTTAGACTTTTGAACTTATGTCGTAAGAACTAAGAAATCAGCAATAGGTGTGGGTAAGCCATGGCGCTGGCGTTTGACAACCTCCTATGAGACTTGTTAAACGAAATTGTACTGATAGGCATAGCCTTCTGTTGAAATCTTTGAAGAAAGATAAAAAGTAAAAATTCATAGTGAACTTTCATTTTAAAAATAACTAGGTATGTGTTTTTATAAAGCACAATTATAATAGTCTCCATAATGTCTAAAAATAGCTATGTACACAGGAAACACATGACGGATATTTAAGAGCTCAAATAATTATCGCTATGTAACAAATTTATGGAAAAGTTTTTTTATAAGTTTTATTGTTCGTGATATATTTTCAAAAGGAATCTTAATTTACGTAAAAATCCATATACTATTATCATATAAATTTCCCTTTATCTGCTTTCAACACCAACCGAGAAAACCAGTTTTTTGTTTCTCCTGTAAAGTAGCTCCAAAACACATAGCGATTCGTGCAGGCACGGCGACGATATGAGAATCTCAGTCAATAATTATTTTGGAAATGAAAGAAAAGAAGAAAGAAAGAAAGAGATTTATTCACTTCACAAGACACATACAATGATAAAAACACAACAAAATAATAAAGAAAGAAAACGAGGGATGTGTGTCATCGCAGCAGTGAATAGGTCACTGGCTCAGCATAATGCTGAGGCGTCAGACACCCGCAGCGCTGTTCAACCAGCACCGTCTGTAGCAATCGGAGCGCTATACAAACACACTAAACACTAATAATTACATAACGCTACTTGGATAAATAATTGGTATATATAAGAAAAAAATATATATATTGTTATTGTGGCTTTTGAAATGAAACTAAAATGCACTACACGCAAATAACTTACATGAACATACTTACTATACAATAATATACTTATTCTGTAATAATTCTGTATACAGCATACAGTGAGATACATCAAAAACAGGTCAAAGAAAAAAAAAAACATAAAGTTGATGCAGTTGTAATAGTGCTGGTTTTGGGATTAGGATTTTTATGAGCCTTTTGATTGGTATCGTAAAATTACGGAGGGTTTTTTTTACCATTTGGCGGGTTCGATTCCCGGTTCAGACAGGCGATTATTCAAACATCTTTGAATGCAGTTTAAATTGTTTTTAAAATCAAAATGAAATCTTCTTTCAGTAAAATGTTCTATCTACAATATTTAAGATACTTTCCCTCCATGTGGCATAGCCGTGGGACGCTCTGTATGTAATCGTGTTCATAGCACCTCCTATTATTATATCGTCGCTTATATAACAACATCGCTCAAGTCGTTTTGACCAAAACTTACAGGAGAGCGAAAAAACATTACCTTTGTAACAACGCGTAATTAAAAAAAAAACTCATTCGATATTTGGTTAATTATTATTTCTTATAATAACTTCATTAGCTTAAGTTTTATCTTTGATAATATTACGTTTGGTACACATGCTTCGTCACAAAACTCACGAAAAGCAATAAATAAACACGGAGCGCAAACTAAGTTGTCAAAATATGGCCGAACAACGACTTGAGCGGTGTTGGAAGGCCAACCGACTTGCGCCCTGTCACTATTTTTGTGCAGGACAGCCTACTATAAATAGGTTAAACCATAATAGTTAAGTTTGTTCAGTCAGATTTAAAGTAGCCTTTCCGAAGCACTGTAGCACAAAAATCCGATTGTTTGTATCCCCGCTTAACGCCCTAAGTCCGAGGACGGCTCAATAGGAGCGCCCTTAGGCATGTTAAGTAAAATTCCCCTTGTTGAGCGCCAGGCTGCTCGCATCTTTCCGGTGAAGCTGTCGGGGTCGTCAGAGACCAACAGCGTATGTCCATTCTAAAAAAAAAAAAAAAAAGTTAAGTTTGTTCCCCACGCCCTCTGAGAGCTGGAGTACCTCAAGGCTCTGTCCTCTCCCCAATCCTTTTCTCACTCTTCACCAACGACATCCCACGAGTGAATAATGTTCATTATGCCCTCTTTGCCGACGACACGGCCATTTACTCAACTTCTATTTTCCCTTCTGCCTTAGTCAAACGCCTTCAGGGTGCAATCGATGAGTTAGGTCGCTGGTTCAGACTATGGAGGATCGAAGTCAATCCGGAAAAGAGTACGGCTGTGCTCTTTTCCAGGAAACTAGTTCCTAACGTATTCCTCAGGAATACTGCACCAATCAGTCTGTACGGTAGTGCCATTCCCTGGGCTACCGAGGCAAAATACTTAGGTGTCACTCTCGATAGGAAATTGACGTTCAGTCGTCATATATCAGTTGTTCGCAACCGAGCAGCCTTCATATTAGGAAGGCTCCACCCGATGCTCAACAAGAATAGTAAATTGTCTCTTAGAAATAAGTTGACTATTTACAAGACTTGTGTGCGTCCTATTTTCACCTACGCAAGCGTTGTCTTTGCGCACACATCTCCGACCAAATTGGTCAGCCTACAGCGGCTCCAAAATATATTCTTGCGCAGAGCCACGGCTGCTCCCTGGTTCATGCGTAATAGGGACCTTCATAGTGATACGGCCTTACCGACTGTAGCACAGTATATGAAGGATTTGTCGAGGAGATATTTCGATAATGCACCACATCACCCGAACCCGCTGTTTAGGGATGTGGTGAATTACACTCCTCTCGCCAACGTCCCTCCCAGACGTAGGCGACCTCGTCACGTGTTGTCGGACCCAGATGACATGATTACGGCCAGTCTTGCGGCCAGTTCGATAGACTCAAGCCCACCTGTAGTGCAGGGCTCCGACGACACTAGCTCAGCTCCTTACACACCACACCGTCCCCTCCGGAGGAGGCGTGCACGTCCCCACACCTCCACACGTGGCCGGCCACATTTCTTCAATCGCTACCGGCATGTACCGGGTAGATTCTCACCTATCAGACACACCTGACTGAGTTTCATGGTGCTTCTTCTCAGTCAGATTTAACGTAGCCTTTCCGAAGCACTATAGCACAAAAATCCGATTGTTTGTATCCCCGCTTAACGTCCTAAGTCCGAGGTCGGCTCAATAGGAGCGCCCTTAGGCATGTTAAGTAAAATTCCCCTTGTTGAGCGCCATTCAGGCTGCTCGCATCTTTCCGGTGAAGCTGTCGGGGTCGTCAGAGACTAACAGCGTAGGTCCATTCTAAAAAAAAAAAAAAGTTAAGTTTGTATTCATATTAGTTAAGATTTAATAAAGGTAAACGACGACTGTTTTGTAAAATGTAAATATAACACGTGTTGTTTAGGCTAAGGATAAGACAGAAATAAAGACAACTGGAGGGGCGCAAGCCGAATTTGGAGTGGGGAGAACTTCCTGTATAAAAGACAGCACGCCTTGTATGGCATTCATTCCGGATTGCTCAGTGCGCGAAGTGTTCGGACGTCTCCACTGCTAGCTGCTCTACACATCTGATCGTAATTCGTGAGAATTGCTGAAAAGATTGTTCCCATCCTGTTGGTTGGCGGGGATCATTACCAGCTGCATTGCTGCCAGACTATAGGTCGCCCTCTCCGCAAACCCGTACCCGGTCCCGTTCAAGCGGAAGCCCCGGGGAAGGGAATGTGGTGTCAGGCCCTGCACCCATAGTCTCGCGTCGCACCGCGTACCCGCCGCCACTGCGCCCGCTCCAGCCACAATGGAGCCAAACCCCCGCGAAGAAGAGGGTACTTCAGCGCCGAGAGGCAAAAAAGTACCCACATTTTCTGAGGGAAAATTGAAAGCTCCGATGCCGGCCGGTAGTTCGTCCACAGGAGGGGGACAACTACCCGCATCGAGTTCGAAGACGCTCGCCCGCCCAGACGAGGTTGCCGCCGCGTCCCAGACGCCTGTCTCCAGCCGCCAGCCGCTTAAATGCGTCACGCACCTGCCGAAGACCCAGAGCGACGAGATTCTGTCCCCGCATGCGGCACACGATCGCGGTCTCCCACATGCTGGGGGCGGGAATTTTCACGCCGGGCCTGAAGCATTGGATCGCCACGTACCTCCGGCTGCAGCAGTGGAATTTCACTGGAAATCCACAAGTACTGCAGCCCGAGGACGAAAGGATACTCCAAATGTCGCAACAGTTGGAGTTATTCAACCCGCCGCTCCGCCCAATCAAACGCAAGGAAACCGTGAGTAGCCCGCCTGTCGCACCATCCCCAAAGAGGCCGTGCGACAAAGTGTCTCCGCCACCTGCGCAGCCGCCCGCCGCTTACGCGCGCGCGACCGCATCGCCTCCGCCGGCCAGGGCCCCCTCCGCCCCGCCCGTGAAGCCCGTGAAACCCGCCGCCCGCAAGCCGCAGGCCGCCCCTCCAGCCGCCACGCCAGCCGCACCCGCGGCTAGCAACACCGCCGCCGCACCTCCAGCCGCACCACGTCAACGCTACCCGCCCGTGGTCGTGGAGAAACTGCCCGACTGGCCCCGCCACTTAGCCGCCATCGCCGAAGAACTCGGCGACACTCCCAACGCACGCCCCTTCGGGACGGGGGTGCGCTTTACACCCGCCACGGGGGAGGAGTACCGCTGCGTGCAGCGCTATTTCACCAAGCTGCACGACCAGGATCCGTCAATCTCCTGGTTCAGCTACTCCCCCCCCGCTGAGAAGATGCTAAAGGTGGCCATCAGGGGCCTCCCCGTGGACAACGACGTCCAGGCCGCCCTACTTGAAGAGGGCTTCCAAGCCTCCTACGTGAAGAGCATCCGGGCGCGGAGCGGGCGCCCCGGATGCATTTACTTCGCGCAGCTGTGCGGGCCAGCAGCTGAGAACCTCGGGGTGTACGGCATCAAGGAGTTGCTGTACATGCCCGGGGTTAGAATAGAGGGCTGGCGGGGCAAGAAGGGCCCCGCCCAATGTCACCGCTGCCAGCAGTTTCGGCACTCGTCCGTCTGCTGCCACCGTCCCATTGCTTGCGTGCGCTGTGGCGAAGCGCACGCAGCGTGGGAGTGCCCGAGACCGCGCGAGGTCCCAGCGACCTGCGCAAACTGCGGGGGGCCACATCCGGCCAACCACACCGCCTGCCCCGTGTTCCGGAAGGAGGCCCGGAACAAGAGGGCGGGCACCGTCGCCCGCACCACCACCGCCGCCCGCCCTGGCCCAAGGAGCCGGTCAATCTGCCCTGCCACCACGGTGGAGGAGTCGGCGCCGTCATCACTGATGGCGCCGGCCAATGCCCCCCCGTCAAGGGGGCCCAGGGGAGAGGCAGCCGGCCCTAGCGAGCCAGCGAGGAGAAAGAAAAAGAAGCCCGCTGCTGCGAAGCCCGCAGCACCGCAATCCCGAGAGTCCGCCACGAGCCATTCCACACTCGAAGACCTGCGTGCACAAGTGCAGCAGTTGATAGAGAGCCAACAGAAGGTCCTCGCGTCTATCGTCCAACAGATAGGCGCGACATCACAAAGCCGCTGAAAGGTCGATGAATCCACCGCGCCGCAGAAAGGCAGCGTGGACCCAAACGCCATGATAGGCAAGAGGAACGCCATGATGGCAAATCCCAAGACCGGCCCGTTTTAACGGGCCGCGCTAGATACCGCCGTAAAGGGTATCGACCCTGTTAGGCTCCCCCACACCCCCCCGCTCCGCGGGGGGGCGTGTGCGATGACTCGATATACAAAAAATGGCATTCATTCCGTCACAGTTCACCGAACAGGCAACAGCTCAGACAGATACAGTCCACCAACATTCGAAACAGTGAAAAAGGAAAAGTTCTCCCCACTCTGCGCGCCTCCAGCCTCAACAGAAAAAGTAGTGTCATTTCACCACAAACCAGCCAACAGCCGCGCGGGTATAACCGTCCCGCACAATTTTTTGAATTCTTGTCTCTTATTGGCCAAAATGTCTAGAATATGATTGGCAGATCGATGCGCAATGAGCTCTATCCAATGACATTCAAATGTAAATATTCTATTTTACTTAAAATTCAAAAGAAAATATATTTAAGATCCTCACAATAAGCCCTTTCATTTGATATGTCACACGATATAGGTGGCATAACTTTTTTTTAAAATTTTCTAATTTACCTCACGCGTCCGTGTTGCGGTCACCAACTTACATATGAATACCAAATTTCAACTCAATCGGTCCAGTAGTTTCGGAGCAAATTGGCTGTGACAGACGGACAGAAAGACAGACAGACAGACAGACACACGAGTGATCCTATAAGGGTTTCTTTCTTTTGAGGTACGGAACCCTAAAAACCGCTAATTTTCGACTTGAGCGGTGTTGTTAGATAAGCAACGATATGTAATGATGTTACAGCCGACCGGTTTGGAACATCATGTTCGTGTGCAGCAGCGAACGCGCGCGCATGCTTTTGGACGATGTGTGTCCGCCCAGTTGTAAAAGCAACCCCATCGACTGCGGTCTCGCCGCGTTTACCAATAACGTGCAAACGCGCGTCAAAAAGTGAGTAGCGATTTCGTATATTAAATATAAAGACTATCTTTACATAAATCGATCTAGTCCCAGAGTCAGCTCTAAAGGCTTGTATTCTGGGTACTAGATGATGATATACATACTTATATATAGATAAATAAATAATAAGGTACTTTACTTGTCCATGGTTTGATGGTTTTCTACAACGATGGTGGGAGATTGCTCAGGATAGGCGTCTAAAGCCGCGTACAGATTATGCGCGGCAATCACTCGAACATTGGATCGCGCGGCGGCCGCGCGCAATGGAGACGGGGTTTCCGCGCGCGGCAGCTCGAACATTGCCGCGCTCGAACGTGCCGCGCGGCGATCCGCGCTGTCGGTGTTTGAGGCCGCATCAAAGGGGCTTCAGTCGCTGCCGCGCGCGCAGTTTGGACGTTTGTGGTGCGACTTGCGACGAACGTGCTTAAATTATGGATAACGATAAGTGTCGCGAGTTAATCCAATTTTATGGTAGTTATGATTTGCTGTGGAAATATTTTGGCTGTGCATTTACTTTTTCCAAATCGATTTCAATTTGAGTTACATGATGCTAAAATGAATTGTTGAACTACATATATTGTAATCATAATTATATAACGTTTGAAATAAATAAATAATGACACATAACCCACAATAATGTCTCTGCGACTCAAACTAGGATGCCCTGTATCTTGGGACCGCAAATAATGCACGTAGATACAAACGACAATTTGATGCGAATGGAACCAACCTCAAACTTCGGAGTAGCCAATCGGTTTGTTATCATATTATTTTGAATTTCAGTTACAAAAACACAACAACAACACCAACAACAAGACATACAACACAAACAACAACAAAAAAAAACAAACAACAAAACTGTTTTGTGGTTAACAAGAAGAGTTAACAATTGCTTATTACCATTTACAATAAAGAGAGTCTTAATGGAATAATTGGCGCGTGCGCCACGCGCTGATCGAGCTGGATCGCTTGCCTCGCGCAGCCGCCGCGGTCTCCCTAAATTCCATCGAACATTTGCCGCGCGAGCCAATGTTCACGCGAACACTGGCTCGCGCGGCTGCCGCGCATAATCTGTACACACCTTTAGGAGGGAGGAGGCCTTTGCTAATAATGATTACAATAGATTAACACAAACTTTTTATATAGCATACACGTCGCGCAGTCATGCGCATATCCGGACACAGTCAAGAACGGGCGAGTGTCGGTTAACGGAGCCATAGACCTGGAGAACATGAAAGCGTCTCACGGCTCCGACCTGCGCTTCTCCTGTGACAGCCGGTACGAGCTGAAAGGCAAATCGAAAGTGTTCTGTCAATTAGGACAGTGGTCCGATGAGTTCCCGACCTGTGTTCGTAAGTACCCTTTACCTTAATATTTGTTCACAGGCCCTAAAAAATCAAAACCTAGAGAATATTGTAGGTTTGCAACCAACCCCCTGTTTACAGGTCTGGCTGTGTTGTCGATAAAAAGCGTATCTATAACTCGAGTTAGTAGTAGTACTCGAGTAGAGAATACTTTAGAGGGCAGTTAACTTTTATTTATTTCTTTACCAAAATCATAATTAGCGGGTTCGTGAGTTTAAAGACTTGGATGTATTGAGTCACCTTTTAATGTATAACGTAATTTTCATAATAAAGCGGAGCGTGAACTCGCTAGGACGCCATAAAATGAGCAAGCATTAGTGTGATTAAGTTGATTAAACCTATTTGTACCTTTGTTGTAGTTAGGTACTTATAAATTGCTTTGACTTTAAAAATTCTTTTAAATTACATTATCGACCGAGCAAGCGAAGCGAGCGAAGCGTCTCCATTTCAGCTTGGGCAAAAATGTCCGGCGGATGTCCGTTGGCTGTCCGGCGTCTGTCCATTTGTTCTCGTCTACAGGTTACAGTTCTCAACCCATTCTCGTGAATTTTTTTTTTTCTTTAAACCCACTCGTGTGGGGTATTTATTCTTCAAAAATGATATTGAGGTTTCTAATATCATTTTGTTCTCAACTGAATAGTTTGCGCGAGAGGCACTTTCAAAGTGATAAAATGTGTGTCCCCCCCCCCCCTGTAACTTCTAAAACTAATGGCTCCGACAAAAAACTTCAAAAAACTGAATCTAAAACAAAAACCCTTTGAAAAAGTAAGAAATAATGATTGGCCTTGCGACAAACTTAACTTTGCCGTTGAAAAACTGATTTCTCCATAAATCGAATAAGATTACCAACACCGCCAGTAAGTTTCTAATTGCAAAAACCTCCATATCTCCGCTATTTTCAAATATTACGAAAAACTGAATCGACAAAAAAAACGTATACCTTTACTGAACCTCCTCACAAAATTTCACGAGAATCGGTTGAGAACTGCGAGCTGTAGACGAGAACAAATGGACATCCGCTGGACATTGGACAATGGACATACGAAAGCATGTTTGCCCAAGCTGAAACGGAGACGCGAATAAGAGAATGATAAAACAAAAAAAAAATATGTTGTACATTACCATGTAAACTTCCACCGAAAATTGGTTTGAACGAGATTTAGTAGGTAAGTAATTTTTTTTAATACGTCATAAATCACGGAACCGTTCATGGGCACGTCCGCCTCGCACTTGGCCGCTTTTTATTTTGTACACAACTCTCTCTGAGCATTTCTACGCTTTAAAAAACAGCCAATTGCTCTATTGGAGACATTAAATTGCCTGCTAACTGAACACAAATCCTGCTTTAAGGCAGCAAAACTATTGTTGAACCACAGTTAAATGTATAGCCTCTTTTGTTCTGCATATTCCTCTAAAATAATTAATTATTACAGAAATACAAAACCAATCCAGAATAAAACTGAAATAAAAAACAATGACTGAGTAACATGACCTACATAAATCTTTAGCTGTTATCTTTATTTAATTAGTAACAATGAAAGATTTAGAAAGGAAAAAACTTAATACTAAATACCTACTATCAAAAAATATCACCTATCACTTCTGCTGGGTAAGGTGCCCATAAGGCTGGCTGCATTCCCTCGTTGTATCGCTATGCCTATACGTTGGCCGAGGAATGAACCAGCCGAGGAGAGGCACGGAAAAGTTTTCTTTTTATTTCATAGAAAAACTTCCGCGCCTCCGGGCCCCACGGCCCAAGTGTTTCCACAGCAAACGCCGCAAATACGCAATCTTTAGCTTATAATAATAATAATAATTCATTCATTTATCAAACAACTTTCATTCATTACAATATAAGGAATACAATAAAAATAAAAATAAATAAAGTTAAAATTAGCAATATAAATAAAAATATCCTTATAATTAGTTAGTTTTAGTTAGCCTCTTTTAACTTCTATTAATTTATTATTGTTTATTCATATCCGATTATTAAAGTAAGCCTTTACTTTAATAATAAAACCTATTAACGACCCCATCAAAATCGGCACCCATTATCGTGTTGTTTTTAAATTCGTGTTTTATTAGAAAATGGCTTGACTGATTAAGAATCTTTTTTCACAAGACCAAAGCGTACTTAGTTGCCTATTGGATTTACTGGCGCGGGTCCGTATGTATCAAACGTAGAACTTGAAACAAGTCACTTCCGGCAACGGCGGCGCAGGAGCAGCCTATCCCATAGAAACGTTAGGCCACACGTAAGTGAACTCGCATCTTACTAAGCGATTTGCGTAATAATTGTTATAACTAATCTAAGGCTATGTTTTTTAAAAGATTTATTATAGGTTGCGACTTCGAAATATAATTTTTCTGATATTTTGTTTGGGAATACGTAAAAAATAGAAGATGAAATACCTCGGTATTGGGATCTATTTTTCAATGTGGCAAATTTATTGTCGTTTAAGTATATAAATGTTTTGTGTGCTTGAAATCTTCATCTATCTAAGCAGCTAAAGAAAATCCGAATCCCAGGTATGAAAAATATACAAGGAGGTCTTAAATTTGGACAAAAACGTGAGCATTATATTAGTGGTTTCTATGGACACCCTTAAATTAATAAGTCGTTTATATATTCAGATAAAATCAAATTTTTACTTCCTAATTTTATGAGTTTGGTTTTATAAGCAAATGAAAGTATATATTTTCGATTTGTTTTAAAATTTTCACTACTTCTTATTTTTTTTATAGGTCATAATTAGGATTACAGCACTGTTAATTAAACTTATTACCGATGGTATACACAGATAACCCTCGGTAATAGGATATATGGGAACCTAATACCGACTTATTCATGATTATTAAGAGTCGGAGATAGGTTCCTCTGATATTACCTATTACCAAGTGACAACGTAAATAAATAACTAATTTAGGGTACCTACCGTGGTTCTGATTTCTTTGAAATAATCATTATTTTTATTTTGGTAGTATTTTGCTTATCTATCGGAATCTGTTGCTCTTCTTTTATGCTTTTTGTATGAGTGGGACTTAGACTAGGTAGGTATATATATTTTTTGGGATCAAATATTACGGTAAAATCAATTTAAATTCTAGTGTAAAGTCAGTATGTTTTTGATTTGTTATTGATTATTATTAGTTACTTTGTAAGCAAACATGGCTTTTCGATTTAAAGGTTTGATTATTATTATTTTATTGATATAATTATAAAACTTTAAGTAAATTTTCATTTTTATTTCAATATTCTACTAAAAAAAAAAAGCAATTTGTCAAAAAATGTACGGAACCAAAACTATTATTAATTTCTTACCCTCGGTAATAGGAATCAAATTCGCGGTATTAGGGTCACAGCCTATCCAATACCACGGTAATAGGGGATTTCGACATTTTGGCTTTAATAAATATTTAACCATTAGTTACTACCTAGAATTAAACCAAAAACCTACAAAATAACAAGTTAAATCTATATACTTTCATTGAAAAAATCCTTACCCTCTTTACGCTGTCTTGTTACCTTTAATTTTACGCTCTTACTTGAAAACTTGCTTACCTACCACGGTAATAATACACCTTTTTGATAGTACTCTCTGCTTGGCCTGTTGGTTGACTGGTAGAGAATGCCATTGGGCATTAAGTCCACCATTTGTACCTTGTTTGTGCAATAAATCTTAAATAAATAAATAAATAAATAAATAATAGGTGCGTTTACCTTATATTATGATAACTGAGAAAAACAAAAAGGGCATATCCAATAGGGATGTTGCCTGTGTAAAAAAAACTAATTAGTTCGTCAGTTAGATTATCAAAAAAAAATGAAACGTATTTTTTGCTTTATCAAATCAATCAAAATTGACAAAGATGACGCGCTTCAAAGTTCGGGAGCTCATGAAGTCACTTAATGGTAAAAAGTGTGCAAAGTCGCGACGTCACGCGTAATTCCTAATTTTTTCGTAATTTTTTGTTTAATTGACAAAAGAAAAAATACGTGTTCACTATTTTTTTATAATGTAAATGACGGACTTATTAAAATTTTCGAGGAAACACGCCTATTGGCGAATACTATTAGTAGGAGTTAAGCCGCTTTCTTCCTCCAAGCCTCCAGGTATCTGTCTCTAAGCAATAAATCGAAGTTTTTGAAAGGTGCCCCCTTCTACACCTTTCGAAAACTTGGATTTCTTGCTTAGAGACAGAGATCATCCGTAACAAAAAAACAGAAAAATACCAGATTCCGCAATAAAAAATACCAGTGGACCTAATTATGTACGTTGGGTTCACAGTGGTGCGGGAAAACTCAAATGACTTCAACGAAATCCTTTACCCGACAGCCAAGTCATTGGCTTTCAATTTTTTCCAGGTTCCTCAAAAGAACGTTGTAGGGTGCCTGATCACCCAGACCACGGACAGTACATCTTACCCAACAGAACCGCGCGGCCCGGCGAGCACTTCGAGTATTTGGATTTGTACTTCTCCTGCGACGCTGGCTATCGTCTGTTGGGCAGGGAAACGGTCATGTGCCACCAGGGAAACTGGACTTCGGCGATCCCCACCTGCCAGCGTAAGCGGGACTTTGTCTAGTTTTCATCTTTTTTGTTGTTCACCCTTCACACTCAACGGCCTAACCCAACTAGCAAATAGTCGAATAAGGTACAGTTTATTCGGCTAAAAGTTGTATATTAGTTGTATAATAGTGGAACAAATACCACATTGTCGAGTAAAAGTCAATACTTGACTGATACGCATTTTTACCATTCAATCGTGTAGTGATGTTGGGTAAACATTTACACGATTTATTTATGGTACAGTTACTCGACTTGTAGTGTAATCGCATTTATTTTTCTATACTATTGCTTATTGGTCCTATATTAGCTCTATAAGCGCTGTCGATTTACCATTTAACTGCATTCATAAAGCTTTTATATGACTTAAATCCACATTGTCGAATAAAAGTGTCAGTCTCCACTTATTGCATTTTTGCTAATTAGTCGTGTAATTATATCGGGTAAAAGTTTATTCAATGTACCAAACTGTCAATTGTTGCCTAACATTCAGATATTTGTCAGCTCGGTATGTAATCTTGATGTTACAGAGCTCTGCAAGCTGAACCCACACGTCAGCGTAGACTACGCGTGTATGATCATCGAGAAAGGCGAAATCATCGGGTCTCGACCTTGCCTTCAGTTTGAGCCGGAGGGAACGGTCGTGCGGCCAGAGTGCCGCCGCCCCAACTACTACCACCCTGGCATGCTCCAACACATGCACTGCATCGATGGCAACTGGAACCATGTGGCTGTCTGCGACCCAGGTGACACACTAGGAGCTAGCGTAAACGCACACGTCGTAAATAGCAGCCGAAAATCTAAATTACACTAGGCAATCTGGATAATGATGGATCTGGGAGTGAAGTAATAGCATAGAATGCGCGCAGATGCTTATCATCCTGGCATGTCGTAAAAGTCGACTAAGGGACGGGTCCTCTCCAACATGGTGGACTATCTGTATGGGCGATGGGCTGATCACCTGTCACCGTACGGTTCATCATACCATCTTAGGACTAATTAATCGAACGTGGCCACAAGTAGTCTTGTGGCTCTGCCCACTCCATTAGGGATTTCGGGCGTAATGCTATGTATGTATGTATCTGGGTAATGGGCGGTATGCTCTACGTTTTCTTAACGTTATTTCTGCCACTTACGTTAACATTGATGATCAAACTCTTTATAGTTTATAATGATATCTACTTCCTTTCACTACTGATAAGATTAGCCACAGATTCTGGATATTTCTGGAGGTAGGACATGATTTGAATCACTATACGCAAATGCAAAACACGTAAATAACACCAAACACTCGCCGTCAATTTTTCCAATAGAAGAGTGCCGGTTTTAGCACTACCAGCACCCCATATTGAGAACGGCGCCCCCTATCTGCTATGTAAATTCTTTTATTTCTAAATGTATAAGCTTCGATAGCTTATAGTAGAAATCATATACTGTATAATGACGTCCATAACATCGAAGGACTCGTTTGAGACCCCTCACACTAGCGTCTTTCGAGCGTTGGCGTCTTGTCAGCGCCCGCGCGGCGTCGACGCGGCGTCTTTTGACCATTGGCGTCTTGCCTCGCGCGACAGTCAGTGCTCAAAGCATTCCCTTCGCCCTGCTGCCCACCACCGCGTCTCACCACCCTCAGTTACAACGTTAGCATTATAGACACACGTAATGTCCGGAATGCAGTCACCGCCTGGAGATGAGTTTGATACTGAAACTTTTATACAGAGAACAAAATCGTCCCGTAGGTATTGTGGATTTCCGATGGTTTTCGATACCGAGAATTGTATTTGTAAACTCATGGTAATGGTATAGATCCTTTGAAGGCATTCGTGCTGTGTGAGCGAGTTGCCTACAAAGCAAGATGCCTAACAAAGCAAGATGCCTCAAAAGCAAGATGGCCAAAAAGCAAGATGTCTCAGAAGCAAGATACCTCAGAAGCCAGATGGCTAAAAAGCAAGATGCCTAACAAGCTGGATGTCTAAAAAGCAAGATGTCTCAGAAGCAAAATAGCCAAATAGCAGGATGTCTAAAAAAACTGGACTAGGACTCGCGTGGAGAGGGTTTCGTAATTATATGAAATTTCCTGTTACTTTGCATACTACATGCAGGTTTTCCTGTAATCTATAGGTAAAAAACTATGTTCTGTATTTATTTCAAATTTTTAGGCCAAGTAGTTTCGGAGATAAGGGAGGGGAATGCCCAATTTTCGCCTATTTTCCTAAATGACTTCAAAATCATTTATTTCTAAATTAAAAAATACCCGGCAATTTGTCTTCAAGACATTCAACTACTTAGACATTTTGCTTGGTAGTCGTTTTAGCAAGTAGACTATTTGCCTAGACGGCATTCAACAACTTAGACATTTTGCTTTGTAGGCATTATACTTAGGCATCTTGCTTTGTTAGGCATCTTGCTTTGTAGGCAACTCGCTCATAACCGTGCCTACCTATGCCACTTTAAGTTCCGGAGAGACATTATAGGTTATGCTATTTTATGAACAGAATGCGGTAAGGTGACACCTGACGGAGCGGTGCTCGAACTGGGCGGGCGACCAGCCAAGCGGGGCGAGCTGCCGTGGCATGCTGGCATCTACAACAAATACAGCACTCCTTACATGCAGGTTTGCGGCGGGTCGCTGGTCAGCACAACTATGGTCATATCGGGTGAGAGACATTGATGAACCTTTTGACGTTAGAGCCTTGATAGGATGACACATATAAGTGTCACGAGCGCCACAGTCATATACCTAGGCGAAAAATGTAATAGCGAAATAAATAAATTAAAACTTAAAACATTTTCGAATAAAGAAGGGTCCTTTTTCTTAAGATGATGAATAATTATCCGTCTGTTTTTATCTCCCGTCTAAGAATTCATTAATATAAATTTTATCACACTTGTTCGGAAAGGGTGTTATTATACGCAGGCGTATAGAGCAGCAGGGCAGAATAAATACTACGGTTTCTTTGATAGAGAGTATAAAAGTGTACGAATAAAGTTATAACTGTACTACCAATGGGTTTTTTTGGGTAGCTTAACTTCTTCCCCACCAGATAATTTCCAGCGCTCACTGTCACCAGCGGTACTTAAGAGGACTGTGAACCAACGGCAAAAATCAGCATTTTGATACAAAAGGCGATAACGATTTCCACTCCTTAAATGTTAACCGATGTTGACCGATTTTTGATAGGTTGTCATTCAGAACAAAATTTTGGTCTCTACGTTTTGATTTTTTCACTATAATCAATAAATTCAGTTTTATTGCTGTTTTAGTATTCTCATACAAAACTATTTTCGGCGTTTATTTGACTTTGTTGATCTTTTTTCATTTTTTGATTTTGGTCTGACTGACAACCTATAAAAAATTGGTTAAAATCGGTTAACATTTAAGGGGTAGAAATCGTTCTCGCCTTTTGTATGAAAAGGCTGATTCTTGCCGTTGGTTCACAGTCCTCTTAAGTACCTAGCGCTGATGATAGAGAGCGCTGGGAAATTATCTGGTGGGGAAAAGGTTAAGCTACCCAAAAAAATCCATTGGTAGTACAAACTTATATTTGAACTTGTTGTTTCAACTTTTTTTATATTTTAACTTGTATTTTTTTCACTTTATTCGTATACTTTTATACTCTCTATCAAAGAAACCGTAGTATATTATTTATTCTGCTCTGCTGCTGTATACGCCTGCGTATAATTCTCTGCCCTTTCCGAGCAAGTGTGATGAAAATTATATTAATAAATTCTTAGACGGGAGATAAAAACAGACGGATAATTATTTTTATGCCTTGAGACACCGCTTACTGGTACAACTAAACAAGACTTGCAATAAATTATCTTGTTATAAACCTATGTTGGACAAATAATAAATGTTACATGCTTTATGTTTTATAATAATTTAACAAATAAAAAAAACGACTTCTAAACCCCTTTGAAAAGTAAGAAATAATTATTGGATTCCGTAAATCCGAAGTCCGAAGTCCGATTCCTAGAAACGTCAGATATATTATAGATTAAGTGATACATTAAATATATATAATATAATTATCTATGGTCTTCATCATCAGTTTCAGTTCACCAAATAATGCTTTTGAAACGCAACTGCTTGAGTTTTTACAGAAAATACCAAAATTGTTATATGCGTGCCTATAATATTTGAGGAGTTCCATCGATTCCTCATAGATCCTCTCATCAGATCTCACTTTTACTGCAATGGGACCAACTGTGAGGTATACTCTATCGATTAAAAAAAGAATCATCCAAATCGGTCCAGCCATCTCCAAGTAATCGGGGAACATACATTAAAAAAAGTTTCCGAAGAATTGAGAACCTCCTCCTTTTTTGAAGTCGGTTAAAATCAGAAGGAAATACTTTTCGTTTTCCCGCATGTTGGCGTAAAACAATGTTTATATCTGGGGGTACGGCAGTGCCCCCGCCAAGACGACGAAGCGAAACGCAAGGGCACTTACCTTTTCCCGAAGCGCTTCGTCGTATTTTTGAACCCTCATAACTTGGGTTTGGATTATACCAGATAAATAAAATTCTCGGGATATTATGTCAATAGTGAAATTATTAAAGATATAAAGTTTCAATTGCATAGCTCTTACACTTTTGATTTTATTGATATCTGAAAAACCCCGATTTCGTCACTGACTGTTGATCATCAAAATTCTTGGGGTACCTACTTCCTGAAGTCCTAGAAAGCTGAAATTTGGTATGTACGCTAGTATTAGTACACAAACAACAAAAAAAATTAAAACTTCGAACCTTTACCCCCCTTGCCCTTAAACTAGGAGTTGGAAGTTTGTATGAGACTTCGGCAAAATGAAAAGTCTCGAAGAAGAATCTTGAAAAGTCTAAAAAGTGATTTAGGGTTCCGCGCGTTCAAATTTGCTACGGAACCCTAAAACGCGTCAAATGACATTGTTATGTTCCAGCTGCCCACTGCTTCTGGGATGAAAATGCTGATGATTTGCACCGGGCCTCCAAGTTCGCCGTGGGGCTCGGCAAAATATATCGCCCGTGGAACGAACCCAACGACGCCAGCCGGCAACAGTTCGATGTATGTACTGCCAGTAGCACACTATAGTGGCCGTCAACCAAAGTGACACCGGGGGCAATAAGACATTTCTTTCTTTCCTGCACTATGCGAACCTGCAGATGTGAGTCACGCTCCGTAAGCCCATGCAAGTGCAAAAGAGATAGCATGACTGTTGGTTTTATGGCCTCAGTCGTCACTCTGGTTGACAGCCACTACAATGTTAAACGCGCATATAAAGATTTCATAGTATTTCAAGAAAATGTATGGGTACTACCCGTACCTGTACCCAACAAAGTTTCTGCTCGGCGCGTTAGGATTCAACTCTCTCGAGGTACGCAGACACAGCGAGCAGATGGTAGTAGCGTGTAAGGTACTCCGCAGCAAAATTAATTGCACGGACCTTCATAATGCCATAAACTGCATCATCGTGCCCCCGAATAAGTCGCGGCGAGGCGCGTGCCTCCAACTGTCAACCGGCGCAAGGGCGCGCGCCACCGCCGCGCGGCGCCATTCACCACTGTGCGCCATGCTCGCTGCACTCAACGGACTCCTACGCACCGATCCACAGGTGGATCTGTTTGCTGACCCCTGGCTGAAGCTCACGTCCAAGTGCCTCATCTTTTGCGAATGCGAATTAGGTCTTAACCTAATTCGCATTCGCAAAAGATGAGGCAAAGATGAGGAGTAATACAAATAAAATCAAATTAGAGCCTTAGCTCTAATTTGATTTTATTTGTATTACTTGATTCGATTTTGTTTTTTTTTTTTTTGTTTTGTTAATTTGTATTTTAAAATGTTTATATGTTAATTGTTAAGTGTATAAGTATAATATTATCACAAGTGTAATTGGTATACCGTTCTTGGTTGAATAAATAAAATAAAAAAAATAAAAAATAGTAGTCCGTCGTCCCAGAGGTAAAACACTGTAGGATATGAATTCGGATAAAGACCTAGGTATATAATATAGGGGTGTGGCCCCGGTCTAGTGCATCTTTGCACCGACGTCACCTCTATTCGGGAACGCTAAGTGATTCTGTAGTGACTCGTGAGCGAGATTTCTCATCCCACACTTCCGCACGACGCGTAATGCGAAAGAGTGGGATGAGAAATCTCGCTCACGAATCACTACAGCATCACTTAGCGTTCCCGAATAGAGGCGCTGATTAGTGTAAAAGTGACAGATGCAAAAGGTCGCAATAAAAATCTGTTCTGTCCATACCATACCATAATTAATACTTTGAGGACGCGGTTAGCCTATAGTTACGGAGCTGGGTGCCATTTTGGTATATGATTTGTTCGTCTTTCATATTGATAGGGATGAAAGTTTTTGTTTTGGACAAATCGATTTGGTCCAGGAAATGAAAATCGTAGTTAAGTCCCTGCGTTTTGAATTACAAATTTAAAAAATCGTACATAAAAAAATCAGCGACCTAGACGTCTGCCAACTTTTTTTTCTATTCTGGGACTCCCAATGAATTGAATGGACGTAACGAGATCGAGGAACAAATGATTTAGTATAGATTTTTTATTTACATTTTTGCAACTATGTCCCGTTATAAAACAGAGCCCTGCCTCTTCAATGTTCATCGTTTTGAGGATGATTCTGACCATCAGTCCAACAGGCAGATACGAACAAATGATTTAACACACCGTTTTTTAAAATATTTTGAAACGCTGTCAATTGAAAACGCAGCGCTACCATGGTGGCAGATTATTTTTCTGTGGTTCTTTACATTGTCATTAATCGAACAATTCAGGTCTGCCAAGCCAACAAATCATATAGAAGTTTTGGCACCCAGCTCCCTAGCTACTAGTTGGGAGTGACCCTGCCTCCAAAGCTAGCGTCCCGGGTCATACATACACTCAGACGAAAAATTCGTTTTAAGACTGTTTAACAAAAAAATATTCAAAATCCATACGTACTTATGTTTTTTATTCAGGCTATCAATTTATTCATGATGATACATTAATATAAATAATGAATATAAATATAAATAAATAAATCAGGGGACAATCTTTACACAAATCGATCTAGTCCCAAAGTAAGCTCTAAAGGCTTGTGTTATGGGTACTAGACGACGATATACATACTTATATTACTTATATAGAGAAATAAATACTTAAATACATAGGAAACATCCAAGACTCAGGAACAAACATTCGTGCTCATCACACAAATATTTTCCCGTACCGGGGATCGAACCCGGGACCGCTAGGTTCAGAGGCAGAGTGACTACCAACTAGGCTAACCGCGTCGTCAATTAACACAGGATACTTTTATTCCCATAAGTTCCTGAGGGAATAACTATAACCGAATTCCACGCGAACGAAGTCGCGGGAAATAGCTAGTACATAATAACTGTTTGTGTTTATCCACTAGGAACCCATATTGAAGTCCTAGTTTTATATGAAACTTGTCACAGATTGTACTTTGTTAAGTAATAATGTTCGGTATGAATGTAGAGAAGCTTTAATAATTCAAGATCGAAGGCACCTTTCGAGTTAAAGACCTTTTTCTTCCAACTACGCTTTAATTTCATCGTTATGGCCTTAAATACTCAGCACAAAGCAGCCCTTTTTGCTCTAGAGCAATAAAGTTGCAAACATAATTCATAATAATGAATGCCGTGCCGTGCCGTGCCGTGCAATAGCACGGTTTTGTATTATTTTTAATTTGCTTAGTTGATCAAGATGTTTACGCTCAAGAGTCAATGTAGAGTCAATATAGAGCCAATGTAGAGTCAATGTAGGGTCAATGTAGAGTCAGTGTAGAGTAAATGTAGAGTCAATGTAGAGCCAATGGAGAGCCAATGTAGAGCTAATGTAGAGCCAATGTAGAGCGGATGTAGAGCGAATGTAGAGTCAATGTAGGGTCAATATAGGGTTAATATACTTTTTACGTCGCTAGTTTTTAACTTTACTTTGACTTTTCTTTTACCAACTTTTTGCAGTAGTTGAAAGAAAAGCAGATTATGCACCTCGCATTCAGTGATTTATTAACAGTCGGCACAATAATGATTCACTTTCTGCTTGGTGCAACAATCTACTATTATGGAATGATCTATATCTGCATCGGTCCATAACGATCTGAATTTCAAAATCGAACACGAAAAAGAAATTGAAAGTTGCCAGTATTAAAGGGTATTTCCGAGTTGGTGATAACACCTCATTACATTTATATTTCCAGGTGCTAGACATCAAGGTCACGCCACGTTACCGCGGCTCGAGGACTTTGTTCCAGGAGGACATAGCGCTGGTGATGCTCAGCCGCCCGGCGGAATACAAGGCTAACGTGCGTCCAGTCTGCGTAGACTTCGACGCTAATTTCGACAGGATGCAGCTAGATGACGGGAAAATGGGAAAAGTAAGGACTTTAAATGTGTAGATGTTTAAAACTCAAAATCTCCTAGGCCAAAGATACGCCAGCCGTTAAACGCCCACGGCAAGACATAACACATACACAGCATCACGTCCGATATCCCTAATGGGGTGGGCAGAGCCACACGATCACTTGTGGCTACGTTCGATTAATTTAGTCCTAAGATGGTATGATGAACCGTATGGTGACAGGTGATCAGCCCATTGCCCATCGCCCATACAGATAGTCCACCATGTTGGAGAGGACCCGTCGCTTAGTCGAATTTTACGACATGCCAGGATGATAAGTATTTGCACGCATTCTATGCTATTTTTCACTCCCAGTGCAGCAGAGTAAGACATAAGCCTCATTTGCCATAGTTGCCATGCTTGCCAAGCGGGTTGGCGATCCCACTTGGTCATGATAGTACTCGAAAGACGCTGCTGACCATCCTTCGGTTGGTCTTTGTCGACTTTTACGGCACCCACGGGACGAGATCGGGTGATGTCTTTGCAAATATACGTAAAACATGGGAAATAAACCGGAATTCGAAAGTCTTCGTGCGGGCAATTTTAAAGAGCAGTTCAGAATTCGGGTTCTCGGCTATGAAGACTTGTTAATGATAGGTTATTGGCGAATAGAACAAAAGTTCGTATCGTAGCTCGGAAATAAGCCGATGCTGCTAAAACCCAGCTAAACTAGATGGCGCTACCACCGTAACCAGCGGGGTATTCAATCAAATACAACGAAATTAAAATGCATTTTTTTTGCACCACGGCCTTTGTTTACCTAAGCATCTAGAAACGGGCCACTGTGGTTACCTTAGGTTAGTTAGGTTAAGTTTGTTTAATACCTAACCAATGTGTAGAAAGACGCAAAGACTTAATACTTCAATATGTGGGCCAGGTGAATTACGACCCTGCTTTGAGGCCCCCTTTTCTAGTTTCCCCTCTCTGTAGGTTGCAGGTTGGGGACTGACGAGCAAAAACGGCCATCCAGCGCCAGTGCTCCAAGTGCTGGAGCTGCCGACCATTACCATCGCCAACTGCATCACCAAGACGCCCATCACCTTCCGCCAGTACATCACCAGCGATAAGTTCTGTGCTGGCTACTGGGACGGTATGTTCACTCTGTGCTATCGTTCATGAACTAGTCCAGGACTGAAAGGTACATTTCACCTGTGACTCGTTTGTCGCTTAGTGCGTCACTATCAAATCAGAGTAGTGCGTGAGGTACGCACTGTGTGACAATGAGTCGTCGACAAGTTGTGCTAGCTTCCCAGATAGTATGAGCGACTGGCTACCAGCAAATTACCACCACCAGGAAGATAGGTACAGTCGACCAGTTCACGCTATGCTGTCCTTCATGAACTCGTTCAAATAGCACGGTGTGACTGCCACCATCAGCAACATTATCTGTCTATCGAGTCTGTCTGACGATTTAGACATCTAAAGGGAGCGCAGGGCATTGGCTGTAAGAGGTAATATGCTAGCCCGTAGGTTTGCTCGGTGTAACAAGGAGGTCAAAGTAACCTTGTACAGAGCATTTTGTCAATCATTTTATTCGAGCAGCCTATGGGTTCGTTACACAAAGCGGGCGTTCGATGCCCTGCGCTTCGTGTATAATAACACTTTCAGGATGCTGTTAGGACTGCCCCGCCACTGCAGCGCCTCCAGGATGTTTGTGAGGATGGTTTTCACGCGGTAAATCGCAATATATATATATATATATATAGCACTCACAAACATCCCGGGGGCGCTGCAGTGGCGGGGCAGTCCTAACAGCATCCTGAATGTATACACGACGCGCAGGGCATCGAACGCTCGCTTTGTGTATATATCGTCTCTGCTGCGCACGCTATATAACTGGGCCTTGAACGTGAATTGTAAATTAAAAGCCTATGTACGAATATGTTTTCAGGTGGCAAAGCCCTTTGCAAAGGTGATAGCGGTGGTGGGCTCGCGTTTGCGGAGCGCGAACGGGAGTCCGTACGTTATTATCTCCGCGGCGTCGTCTCCACGGTGCCCGCGGCTGACAACGAGTGCAACGCGCAAGCCGTCACCACCTTCACTCAGATATCCAGACACGAGCACTTTATAAAACAGTATCTTCTACTTTAACTGTCTTTATAAAATAAACAGCATCTTTGTTTCGCCAAAAACTAAAAGTGCTCGTGCTAAAACCATAACAATGAAAATTTAATACATTTGTCTCGCAATAAAACTTTATATCAAAACTAAATACTGTTTTATTTAGTATTAGGTATGGTACCTAGGGTAGGGTAGGGGCCAACCGTACTATAATATTTAGTATTGTACTATATTTTGGCTCTGTGTACTATATACTGTTGAAGAAATATATAGTACACAAAAATACTATATTTCAGTCAGTCGTGACAAATGGGCTTTGATTTGGCCAGTCCAGTAGGTATTTCCGCAGTTCAGATAGCCAGAAGATTCGCAATCGCAATGTTAATATAACAAATGATGTGTATTTTATTTAATCTATCATATCATACACTTTTTTTAAAAGGTTTTTCTTTAAGTACTATATTTTCTTTCAGTGTACTGTTTTATTGATAACTTTGACTGGAAAATACTATATTTGCCCCAAGAATAGTTGGCAGCCCTAATGGTACCGACAAGAAAGTTACAAAGTTGCGAATAGTCACGTGAGTAGTCCTTTGTAACATCTGCGGCCTTAGCAAGGATGATACGGAGATACCTTAACACCATCTTATCTCTCTGACTATCTCTGTCCTTGGCACTAGTGTGAGAGAGACTCCTTAGAGACAAGACGGTGTTAACTTATCCTTATCCTTAACACTTAGATCTGCCTTGCAGTGTTGCCAGTTTTTGGCAGTAAAATTGTAACTTCCCTAGTAGCATTTTCCGTTGGCATCCATTGGCCAACAGCAGGGTTTTCTGTAGTGGTTAGGGTTGCCAGATTTAGGTTTTTCATTTCCGGGACATTTCTGATCAATCGATAAATAGATTAAAATTAACGTTTTCGTTAAAACATTAATAAAAAACCACGCGATTTGCAAGCGCCATCTATTGACAGTCTGTTTAACTACGGTGTGATGGCCACAGACTACTTAGAAGATACTACGTATGTGATGATGCTGACAAGTGTCAACAAATGGCGCTGCGCGTCGGGTAGGCTAGGTACTGGCCTACATTATTTGATATGATCTAATGACGATCAATATATTGTACAATCAGTGATTTTGCACGGTTGTATTTATTGGTCGTTAATGGATGATATCGGCCGTCGATATAGTCTACTCACGATCGCGCAAGCGCCATCTATGAGAAACAGTTTAACTAACTAATTATATTTTCCTTTTTAGGGTTCCGTACCTCAAAAGGAAAAAACGAAACCCTTATAGGATCACTCGTGTGTCTGTCTGTCTGTCTGTCTGTCCATCTGTCACAGCCAATTTGCTCCGAAACTACTGGACCGATTAAGTTGAAATTTGGTTTACATATGTAAGTCAGTGACCGCAACACGGACGCGTGACGTAAATATATGAATTTAAAACATGGGGGCCACTTTTGGGAGGTAAATTAGAAAATTAAAAAAAAAAGTTATGCTACCTATATTGACATATCAAATGAAAGGGCTTATTGTGAGGATCTTAAATATATTTTCTTTTGAATTTTAAGTAAAATAGTTTAGATGTTATTTAGGCAAATAGGCGAAAATTGACTATTCCCCCCCCCCCCCTTATTCCCGAAACCACTGCGGCTAAAATTTTGAAAAAAATACAGAAAACAGTTCTTTACCTATAAATTACAGGAAAACCTATAAGAAGTCTATTGTATTTAAAGTAACGTAGAAAATTTCAGATAATCATGTACGGAACGGAACCCTCTCCACGCGAGTTTAACTCGCACTTGTCCGGTTTTTTTTCAAGTTTTTTCTTTTGTGAGAAAAACTATCTTTATCCACGCATATTTTATTTCCAAAAAGCACGTTTTACCAAAAAATATGCCGAGCAAGGCTCAGTCATCTAGGTACTATTGTATAAATAGGCAATGTCTTAGTAGAATTATCTCTCAAAAATAAAATATCTTTTACTAATAATACTTGCATTTACTTATTCTTACTTTATTATATTGTTATTATTACTATCCGGTGTTTGATAACGTGCGAAAATTCACACGGGTCAGCTAGTTCTATATAATTATCGAACCTGCTCACAAAATTTCACGAGAATCGGTTGAAAACTGCGACCTGTAGACGAGAACAAATGGACAGACGGACAGCCGACGGACATCCGCTGGACATACGAAAGCATTTTTGCCCAAGCTGAAACGGAGACGCTTCGCTCGCTCGGCCGATAACGGTCAGCAAAAATTTAGGTAGAGGTTTCATATAATGGGTAAGCTGTTGGATTTATTTATTTATGACTTAATATGATCTAATGTACACAGTTATATGCAATAAATGAATCTTATCTTATCTTATCTTATACAAAAAGGTTTAAACATCTAATAAATTTGCAGGAGTAATTCTGTATGATAATTTTGATTTCCCGAATGAACATCAGAAAATCCTTCCTTAGACAAAGTCGCCGGCAAAATTTCTTTCGTTACTAATATTTGTATGTATCGCTCGTATAGCAAATCATACGCAGCTGGAATTATCTTTAGCTCTTCGGTTAAGTTTTGATAAGACGCTGCAAGTTATAACCGGTCTTACTGCCATGTAAATAAAAGTTCTATTTCCTCGGCGCTCAATACAATAATAATATTGAGTGACTCAGGCAGACACGGCGGCCACAAAAGCTTACTTGCAAATGGGATGGTTCATTTTGTATTGGAAACAAAACGTGGTCACTGGATTTTCGTGTTTTCTAATAGATTAAAAGTGTTTTGTTTTTGTGCGTGAATGTGTGGTGTTTTTCTGAAACGTCTTTGACGGAAATTACATACTTACGTAAGTTTTCCAAATGGTATTATCATACAAAGGAGTTATCTTGCATATGCGATTGTTTATAAAATAGTTTTGTTAATGTACAGAAATGTTTGCTTATACAACGTGTTCTGTTCGAATGACTTGATAATTTTAAATTACTAAAGTTAAAAAAAATAAGAACATTCTTCATTATACATATTTTACATAA
Organism: Tortricodes alternella; assembly: GCA_947859335.1. Classification (NCBI taxonomy): domain Eukaryota; kingdom Metazoa; phylum Arthropoda; class Insecta; order Lepidoptera; family Tortricidae; genus Tortricodes; species Tortricodes alternella. The sequence continues at coordinate 905,230 of OX401972.1, forward strand.
TAGTTTATGCCAGCGGTCAGCAAACGCGACGCTGCCTCGCCAGATATAGGCCTTTGTGATTCTCTTAAATGACATGACATTTCGTTCATGAACTCACCGGCGAGCCTAACTTGACCCGACCGTGGTCGTTTTCGATGCGAGCGGCCACGGTTGTAGGTCCGTAACTCATGCTGCTCGTCTAGCACGACCTGCCCGCGAGTCGTTTGTCGCTCAGTGCATCCCTTACATATTTGACTAGTTCGACAGAGACGCAATGAGCGACAAACGACTCGCGGGCATGTCGTGCTAGCCCCCCAGGTCAATTTATGATTGTCGCTAGAAAATGAGAGACGAAATTAGCGACGCGATTAGTTAGAGATAACATAGCTGGGCTTCTATTCGGGAACGTCCAAGCGATATTGTAGTGACGCGTTACCGAGATTCTAATGCGTAAAAGTGGGATGCGAATCTCGCTCGCGAGTCGCAACAATATCGCTTGGACGTTCCCGATTAGAGGCGCTGCTCGTACATACTGCTGCGGGAAAAACAGCGCGCCGTTCGAGTGCTAAGGAATTGTAGAACTGTGTCGGAGCAGAAAAGTTAGGTACAGCGGCTCTAGCAAGGTTGGCATGAGGATAAGTTAACTCCGTCTTGTCTCCAGGTGCGCCTTTCTCACACTAGTGCCGACTAAAGAGATAGTCAGACAGATAAGGAGTTAAGTTATCGCCTTGTTTTACTATTGAACACTAATTCTTGTTTAAATCTAGATTAATGTTTATTGCTAGTTTATGCATGCGGTTTACGTGTTAGTGATGGTTACACTTAGTTAAGACTATAGAAGTACTTATTATTATAATTAAACTAGCTGTGCCCGCGACTTCGTCCGCGTGGAATAGATAAAACATTCACATAAACCTATATACATTTTTCAATACAAACTTTCATCCCCTATTCCCTATTGTTATTTTACACCCTTGAGGGTATAACTTTTACAAACTTCGAATGTCATATTTATTTATATAGAATCAACAGTCTAGAAATAAGTTTCAAGCTTATAGCTCTAAAAATGACGATACGTCCGTACAAATTTTCATCCGCCACTTTCAACCCTTTACAGCCCTTTTTTCGCATTAAAAAGTAGCCTATGTCCTTTCCCATGCTCTAGACTATCTGTACACCAAATTTCATTTAAATCGGTTCAGTAGTTTTGGCTTGAAAGCGCGACAGACAGACAGACAGAGTTACTTTCGCATTTATAATATTAGTAAGATTCCGGTGTAAACAGTTGTTGGTAAACCAAATAAATAAATGAAAGATAAAAAGCAGCATCTCAACTAGGCCTTCTAACGACGTTTTTGAAATGCGCTCCATTAGAACATTAGGGATATCACTCTTAATGTTAGTATTCATTAATATGAGATACAGCAATAACTCGAGCATTCATGAGTTAACACCCCAGTTCACAATATTTTTACTTCTAATACGAGTCAATGCAATTAAATAATTTACCCAAAAGCATAACCTCAAATTTTATTTTCAATGTTCTCGATCCAGTTACAAAACTGTTCAAAATGGTGGCCACATTTGGTGATGCTGATAACGGATTCGTATTCAAAATCTACACGGACCCTCGTATATCGATTTTTAAATTAATCGGTCCAGTAAATAAAACTTTCAAAATGGCGGCCACTTTTTCTCATTATGATAACGGGTTCGTCCCGATTCAGAGATACGTAGATACGTACGTATCTTTAGTTGCAATATACTCGACGGGTAATTTTTGAAAGAAAAGATCGCAGACAGTGCGTTGCGCGGTGACCACTCGCCTGACGCAGCACTCGCGCGCGAGCGAGATTTGCTAGTTGTAACAAAGTACTGTGCTCTCGCCTGACTACATGGCGAAACTCGCTTAGAAGCGTCTTGTGTATAACCCCTTGCCGAAGGCCTATCCAGCCTTCGCGTTAAATCCTGGTGATGCTGGAGCAGCCATCTGAGACTACCAGCGTAGGTCAAACCAAGACGATAAAAAAGCGTCTTGAAGCGGCGCGTGTCGCGGACGTTTGTATGGATTTTTTTAACCGCTCTTGAGCCATATACAAAAGGTATAAATTGTACCACTGGTCAGGACGTTTTCTAGCACCCATAGTACCGGGAATCCTAGATACTTTTAATTATTCTGAGATCCCAGTTTGGGACTAGATCAAGATATTATTATTTGTTAGATACGAGTGTTGTTTGCGTTTGTCCAGTAGACAGTCCATGTACCGCCGTAGACTGGGAGACGATGAGGGGGTTATCCGAAGCAGATGTGGAAGTGGAGCTGCCCGGAGGAGGGACGGAGGGGATGCCGCTACTGCCACTTGCACCCGCGCCGCTGCCGAACCGTACTGCGTAAGTTTGTCATTATATTCTATGCTATATTCTGTTGGGCGGCCGTCACCCATACCTATAAAAACGCAGCTCCGAGCAGGCTGGCAAAGCGCTCGTTATGTCGTTTAAGCAAGGCGGTGGCTACACTTGAAAGGCATAATAACAATAATAATAAAGTTTATTTCATTAAAGCGTAGGTGGTAAATACAACGTGGTTGAGACCTCCTAGTAGGTATGCATACCTGGATGGATCAGGAGGTCTCGCTCCTCCAAAACTAAAACATTGTACCGCAAGCTTTTTTAGTAATTTCGTAACTTATTTATAAACTAGATATGCTAAATGTGTGTGTGTGTTTATGCGTGTGCGTGCGTGTGAGTGTGTGTGTGTGTGTGCGTGTGTGTGTGTCAAAACGTGCTAGTAAAATTATTAATGTATAATAAGATAAATAGGAAATTGAATTTTTATTCTTTAAATAGCCACGACTGTAAAAAAACTTTGATAAGTTGGATATGTGAACTCGACTGTAAAAAAACTTAAATACCTAATACTTAAGAGAGAAACTTAATCTAAACAATGTATACTTAGACATTGTTTAGATTACGTTTCCGACTTTTAAGTTCACGAGTGGCTATTTAAAGAATAAAAATTCAATTTCCTATTTATCTTATTATACATTAATAATTTTACAAACAGCAAAAGACGTATACGCCGTAATCATTTACCGACGTGCACGTTTACCTTTTGAACTTCACGGCTAAAAAGCCTGCCACGAGCGTTCGTCGACGGCTGTAGCCGACGCAAATGTATGGAACCGGCATATCGTGGCGGCAGGTGCACGATTAACTGCCGACGGCCACAGCCGACTATGGTGGTCAAAGGGTTATACGCGCCATCGCCATTGAAGTTCATACTATTATACCGACTCCTACACGCGGGGAGCGCGATACTGTTGGAAGGCGAAGCGGATCGCTTCTTTATGTAGTAATATTTACTAAGTATTCTATTTAATAAAATTTCAATAAAAATCACGAACAAAACTTACGATAAGTCCTCCACTTTATCGTATATTAATTACAAATTGAACGCTGGCTGCGTATTTCAATGCACGCAATGCATGTAATCGGAAGCGTTGTGAGGGGCCATTGACTCTTAAAGTCGGTCTTTTCTTTCGGATCTATGCCATAACTAGCTGAGATTTTGAAAATAAACCGTGACAATTGGTTCGACCAGACCTTCAGCGGAGACACCAGCTGCCATCGGGGAAGCAGCAGGGCCGAGCGGCTCTGGCGACTCACCGGCAATTCAGCGGAGTGTAAGGAATGATCCACCAGCGACTGGAGATCGAGGAAACGACATAGCAGCCGGTCAGGCTGATGGCAACACATCTGGCGACTGGAGAACAGACGGACTCCTGGCAACAGTAAACCCCTGGAGTAGGGATGAAATCAACAGGTGAGACCTTATGAGTACTAGGCACCGGCACACCTGGCACCAAAATGACAATGAAAATGAAAATATTTACTTTACTAGTGGCTCCGTGAGCTGCAGACCTCGCGACAAACTTAACTTTGCCGTTGGAAAACTGATATCCCGATACATCGACATAGATCGGGTCAGTTTATCAACACCGCAAATAAGTTTGTAATTTGCAAAATCCCCCATATCTCCACCATTTTGATAAAAACCGAATCGACAAAAAAATCTATATAATTACCGAACCTGCTCACAAAATTTCACGAGAATCGGTTGAGAACTGCGACCTGTGGACGAGAACAAATGGACAGACGCCGGACATCAGCTGGACTTACGAAAGCATTTTTGCCCAAGCTGAAACGGAGACGCTTCCCTGGCTTCGCTCGCTCGGTCGACAAGTAGGCTACACGGGCTCTTTCCCATGTCTGAATCTACCAAGTTCTGATGTAATTCGGAACTTTGAAATTCGTTATACGGATGTATATGCAGGGCGTCTAGAACTATCTCACACATTCTTCCCGCGGTGCTTTGTCACATTCCTCGGACGGGGACATTTTTATACATACCTCAACCACAGTTCCTCAACTTCTTTCCCAGAAAATTAAGAGTTGAGAAGCGTAGCGCGACCGCAACGTACCGCCATCTGTTGTCTTGTACTGGAAGTCCTAAACTAACAAAACAAGACAACAAATAGCGACATGCTGCCGTCGCATCGCGTTTCTGCTGCGCCCGCAATGTGACTAGGTCTTAACAGAATTCAATTTCAATTTGTTTGCGGCTTTCCTTGTACACCCATCTGTTGCTAATAAAATGAGCTATCGTCCAGACTGCGTGACCGGCTGGACACGCGCCTGCACCGAGCGGTAGAGGCGGAGGACCTGGCCGCCATCAGTCGCCTCGCAGACGCCGGCGCCCCTCTCGACGCGCTCGACCCCGCCGGGCGAACGCCGTTGCATCTTTGCATACACAAGAGACTTATCAAGCCCTTCGAAGTAAATAAATACATAATAAGTATTTTAGGGAGTTTCATGAAAAGGACGACAAGGCTCGGTCCCATGCGGACTCGACAGAAACGCAGCGTGACCAGCTTGGCTTGACGTAACTGCAGCGTGGCGTCAAATCTGTGACATCTGTTGCGACTGTTCAATAGCTACACCTACTTTCAAAATACATATATATTTTTATTTTTATTTTCATTAAAGCATTTGCTAGCGCATTTCCGACTGAGTGGAAGTACGTAAAACGCATATTTAACGTGTCCCTGGGTGTTGGACATTCTTTAAGAGGACTGTGAGCCAACGGCAAAAATCACCCTTTTCATACAAAAGGCGATAACGATTTCCACCCCTTAAATGTTAAACGATTTTGACAAATATTTGATAGGTTATCAGCGCTATCTATTCGGGAACGCTAAGTGGTTCTGTAGCGACTCGTAAGCCAGATTTCTCATCTCACTCTTCCACACGACGAGTAATGCGTAAGAGCGAGATGAGAAATCTGGCTAACCAGTCGCTCCAGAATCACTTAGCGTTCCCGAACAGAGGCGCAGTCTGAACAAAAACTAGGTCTACCTATACGTTTTTTGAATTTTGATTAAAGCTCAACAAAGTCAAATAATGGCCGAAATTAGTTTTGTATGAAAATACTAAAACAACTATATCATTTAATTTATTGATTATAGTAAGAAAAGCAAAACGTATAAACCTAGATTTTGTTCTGACTATCAAATGACAACCTATTAAAAATTGGTCAACATCAAGCTAAGCTTTAAGGGGGGAAATCGTTATCGCCTTTTGTATGAAAAACCGTAGGTTCACACTCCTCTTAACACAAAATACTCCGTAGTGCATAGGTATATGATCAATATGCATATTCAAAGTCAAACTATCTTTATTCAATTTAGGCTTTTACAAGCTCTTATGAAGGTCAAGGCATGAATCTACCACCGGTTCGGAAAAACTCTACTGAGAAGAGCCGGCAAGAAACTCGGTGAGGTATCATTTTTTCAAAAGAGTACACATATTAGTCAACAATGATGTCTACAGTTTTATACAAATCTAAGTATATACCACATTAGGTACACCCATCGTGACCCAGGGATCGCCGGTGCAGGTTAGGGTTGAAGCCAAACGTCCCTGTCCATGACGTAGTCTTTTACTGAGTAATATGCCCTAGAAATAAGAATTCGCTTTACAGTAGATTTGAACATTGTGTCTGTTTGACTATTATTAATACAATCACTAGTATTTATTAATACTATATTTAACAAAGTTGTGTCAAATATAAAAGTGCGAACTACTGAAACTATTTTTTCCCAGTAGTCCGCAGTGCGAACAGACGGGCAAATAAAGTCTCATTAGTCTACACCACTTGCCGCGGGTGCGAACTACCGGACAACTGGGAATAGCCATTTTTGTTCACTGGTGAATTGTGTGCATTAGGGCCTGGCCACGTCTTCACGGGACGACAACGTGAAAGTGAAACGGCGCGACGCTGCGTGGTTCCATGACGCCGCTACATAGACACGGTACGGCGTTGTGTCATGAAAAATTACGTTGGAAATCACCTTTATATCTATCAAAATAAGGGCGACGCGCAAACGGAATTCTTCACGGCATGACGCCGCGTCGTGCATTTTCACGGTCCGGCAACATGCCGTGCCACGCCGCCACGCCGTTTCACGTTCACGACGTCGTGTCGTGGTGTTGTGGCCAGGCTCTTAAACTTTTGACCGCCAAGCATATCTGAGAAGTAACACGAATTTCAACTTTACGTTAAGGTAATGAAGGACTTTCTTACCCTGTATGCGCTGACGGCTGCAGCCGACTGTGTCGGTCAAAAGGCTAATGTACATGCGACACCGGAATGCAGTACAAACAGGCTAGAGTGTCTGATCTCCTTATATTTAAAATTCTGTGGACATTGCCATCCTTTCAAGAATGGTTTTAGATTCGTACTGTATGTTGCAGTTGCTATTGCGCTACGAGGGCAGCGTCAACGTCAGGGACGCGAGCAACTTGCCACTGCTGCATGTAGCGATACTGCACGAGTGGCACGCGGGCGTGCGCGCCGCGCTCGCCGCCGGCGCTGACGTCACTGATCTCAGTACCAAGTCGCAGTGGTGGCCTAGCGATTTTATGAGATACCCGTTCGTCAGTGTATCAAATTCCAATTTTTTTCATGTACGTATCTTTAGTGTTTTATGGATCTTCTTATTTCTTAGTGTTTTTGAACTTATGTGCGGAATTCGATTTGATAATCGAGAACATCGGGAGGAAGCATACAATACATAAATGTTACGAGTGATATTGCTCGTCAGCGTTTGCTTCCTTCTATTTTGTTTACCTTGTTGTTTTGTTTGGGGGCGTCCATTAATTACGTAAGGCATTTTTTTTATTTGACCCCCCCTCCCCTCTAGGTGAGATGTTGTAAGATTTTTCTCGACTCCCTCCCCCTGCCCCAATCTCACGTGAGATTTTTCAAAATTTGTATTTTGAGTATAAAAGCCTTGAAATTATTTTAAAAAAAGCCATATTTTATTTAAGACATTTTTTTTACTTTCATTTAGCTTTAATTTTACTTAACTTTCACGCAGTTTCACACCATTTTCTGCTAGAAAAAAATTACGTGATATTTGCCGAGACCCCCCCTCTCCCCCAAGTGAGATTTAGTAAGATTCGTCTCAGTCCCCTCCCCCCCCCTAAGCACCTCACGTAATTAATGGACGCCCCCTTTACTGAGTTTTTTAGTCCTTAGTGCTTTATTTTTGTTTATTTGTCATAGCGTAGTTTGTAATATGTTTGTGTCACCTTCCGTGTTTTCACCGAGTGGTCCCAACGGAAGGCCAGCGTTGGCTTCACAGCGATTCCGGTCAACGGTCCCACGTTTCTCAACAATTTTTTTTTCTTTCTTGCTCTTTATATATGATATATGTGAAGTCCCCAATCCGCACTGTCCCTTTAACAATGAGAGGAGGCCGATGATGACAATGATGCTCTTCTATTTGAACATTTCTGAGTAAGTCTCGTGGTAAAATAAGTTGTACACTCCGCTCCTTAGCTCGCTATAATGTCCGTCCCCAATATTTAAGCCACGGATAAATATAAATTTAATGGTTAAAACGACATTTGTCGTAGGTATACAAAATATGCAAATTTTTAACTTTTAGTCGCAAATCCATCCAGGAATTCACGCGTGTAAGTGACCAGATTTAACTCCTCTGCTGCACTGGGAGTGAAGAAATAGCATAGAATGCGTGCAGATGCTTATCATCCTGGCATGTCGTAAAAGTCGACTAAGGAACGGGTCCTCTCCAACATGGTGGACTATCTGTATGGGCGATGGGCTGATCACCTGTCACCATACGGTTCATCATACCATCTTAGGACTAATTCATCGAACGTGGCCACAAGTAGTCTTGTGGCTCTGCCCACCCCATTAGGGATTTCAGGCGTGATGCTATGTATGTATGTAAGTGACCAGATTTCCGAACACAGCCAGGGGACTGTCAAAGTCCCATTTTGTAGCTCGATTTTGTACGTCATCTACCGGCGGCTTTCATAGCGGGGAAAAAACTGTTAGAAGAAGCCGATATAACAAATGACGTATGTAATAGCCCAATCCCCCAATTTGCTGAATTCATTATTTTATTTGATTAATATACCGCAGGTAATGGTTTTAGCGCCATCTAATTTAACTAGACAGCGCGTATAATACAAAAATCCGAGCTACGGTCATTATACGGTGATTAACATTAAAATTTATTGATTCTACTAACTTTTGCCCGTGACTTTGTCCGCGTAGATAACGTTCCAGATAGTTATAAATTAAAATTTATAATTTTACCCATAGTAACCAAATCTATCCGCGTTCTAAATATTGGGAACATGGATTAGGTGCTTACCCATGACTCTGCAGAATTTGTACAGAACAAAATTACATGTTTAATATGAAAAATAAGTGTAAACTATCTAATAAATATGGTATAGGTACCTAAACGCGTTTCGTACTCTTTTTCAGTTGCAGCATACGCCAATCGACTTAGCGGTGGAGACTGACGCCATAGAATTACTTGAGGAGATACTTACTGTCGCTGTGGACGTAGGTGGTGTGGACCATGTTAACGGGTATGGCGAGACTGCCCTCTACACGGCCATCTACCACGGCAACCTGGCGGCTGTCCAAGCACTCGTCAGAAGTGGAGCGTCTGTGCACCAGGTCTCAAACACAAAGCAAACAGCGCTGCATATAGCTGTAAAATACCCTAGTGTGCTGAAGTATTTACTGGATGAAACTGATCTGACAAGCTCTTTCGACAACGAAGGGCACGCACCGATACACTATGCTGTTATGTATGAGAAACCGGAATCAGTGAAATTACTTTTGGAAAAATTCAATAATGCAAAACTGAAAAACAGTGAGGGAAAGACAGCGCTGCACATTGCTGCAACATGTACAGATACTGAAATAGCTAAGGTTATACTTGAACACGATCTAAGCGCGATAGACGAGGAAGACGACGATGGTGATACCCTTCTGCATACTGCAGCTTATGATGGGAACACGGCCCTTATAGTGTTGTTACTTCACTGTGGCGCCGTTTTATCAGCGAAGGGAAAGAACCAAAAAACTGTTATAGAAGTAATAGCAACCAGATTTATTGATTCTACGAAGATTTTCAACCGTATTTTTGACGAATTTATCGAAAGCTCAAACAATGAAGTTCATGTTGATTTCACAGTGCTCACAAGGGGTGATATGACTCAAATTGATGTCATAGAGAAACTGATGAGATATGGCCATACTAATATACTTCAACACCCTTTTATTGAGAGCCTTTTGTACTTAAAGATGAAACATTTCCTGCCCGTGTTTTCTGTTATTCTTGCACTCTATGCGTCGTTTTTAGTTGCGTTTAACATGTTTGTGGTCAACGCATTTTGTAACGCAGATAAAAATAACACCAATACTTCAACGACTATCATGAATACTTCTTCGAAAAATAGTATAGAGGCGCGAGGGCCAGGAGTGTTTGAGCAGTACGACGGGTGGCAATGGTTGAGGATTATATGGATATACATTTCAATAATTGTACTGCTCGTACAGGTTAGTGATTTGTTTAAATTGATCCTATTATATAAGTATGTTTTTTAAAACAAAGATAACACTGAAAATATCTCGGTAAATAATTTTAATTTAAGGCCCGCAACTGGATTGTGTCATAATATAAGAGGACTGTGAACCAACGGCAAAAATAACTCTTTTCATACAAAAGGCCATAACAATTTCCACCCCTTAAATGTTCACCGACTTTGACCAATTTGCGTAAGTCCACTGTCACAAAAATTACCAAAATCAAGATAATAATAAAACTTACATTTTCAATATTATAACCTTTTGTTTCAGGAATGTCTTTGCACATATTATTATTATTTAAAAAGGTCAAGCGCCTTTATTACTTACTTGGAGTCATTTGTGAAGCTGTGTGTCCTGGTGCTGTGCTCCGCCGTGCCCGTGGCCGTGTCAGTGGCGGCGCCGGCGGACTGGCTGCGCCACCTCGCCTGCGCCGCGCTGCTGCTGGGCTGGTTACTGGCCACGTTCCTGCTGGCCCGGTTCCCGATCTGGGGACACTACATCCCTATGTTTTGGAGAGTTGCCGGCGACTTATTGAAGGTTTGTATGATGAGAGTAAGGTAACTACCTTGCTCTCATCAGAGTTGGGTTCTCTCAACTCAAGAGAGTATTTAATAAGGCTATCAGATAATACTCGGGACAAATCTCCGGACATTTCGCGCTCGGAATTTCGCTCACAAGTAGAAGTGTTCTGAAAGAACTATATCTGGACGAACAAAAGGTTGTTGTTTCATTGACATGTTAAATCTCGCTCACATTGCGGACGCGGCAGCAGCACGTGCGATCTATGCCACTCACACCAATGCAATGCAAGATAAGGGCGTCATACCGTGCATGCACCCTACGCGAATGAGATGCCCCTATTATGTTATATTGCATTGGCGTGAGCGGGATACGTAGATGGCGCCGCGTCACGCTGAGCTCGCAATGTGACTGGATATTTACTTCGCGACGTTGTGATAGACGGTTTGTTTTGATTTGTTTTTATAATGTTCGTTACAGGCAGACAGATTTATAACTGAGATGAAGTCACGTTAATGTTTAAATAAAAAGATTGCGCTACCGGCACGGTACTGAAGCGAAATTTCAGTGTCCACTTAAATTTAATGAGGGGTGGCCGAAGCGGAATGCAGCTCGCGTAATTCGGCGCGCGATGGTTCCAGTAGATGCGTCCCTAGCCAAACACGGGGAATTTTAGTAACACTTTTGACCGTCGTCGGGTCACATTACCTTAATTCGTAAATGCCCAGTTCACCAACAACTAAACAGACGTTTAAGCGTTAAACAATTATTGTTTACGGTTGTAAAATTATTTTTTATCTACACCCATATCATAAAACCTCCATTGGTTAATCAAAAACCGTATGAAATGACCACCATTTTGACAACCAATTAGGAAAAACCAGTGCTGTGATAAAGAAATAACATGACTTCTTTATCGTTTTTAGTAAAGAAATGAGATTAAATTTGGAACAAACTGTCAAAACTCAAGTGGGTCTCTATTCTAGTATCCATAGATATTAAAACAGTTATTGATACGAAACGTCAATTCAGTATGTTTTTTTAATATAAACTGCACAATATTTGATCTCGAGTGACGTGAGAATAGAGACTTCATCCGTTTGTCTATGATTTAAAAAAAAATGGTCTTGACGGAGGATCGAATCGGCGCCATGTTGGTGTTTTGCTGAACGAAAGTAGAATTAATTGAATAGAAAAAGTTGTTTGTAATTTACATTTTAGTTGAAAATATGAATAGTAAGTAGTCTTCTCGGAGTGTGTGTGATGTGAAAATGCGCCGGATATCGGAAATATGCAGCCACGATTGCAACAAATAACTTGTTGCCAGAAAATATTGTTTCTGAACCCATCATGGAGGATTTATAATATGTGTGTAGATAAAGTTATGTATGCAACTCTGCATAATTTGGCCTTAAAACACACGTGCGATCTTATTATGAAACTCGCCTATCGGCTCGTTTCAAGAAAACCGCACTAGTGTTTTAAGGCCTATCATTATGCAACCGTTGCATAAACTACTATTTTAGGTTTCCGTACCTACAAGGTACCAACTATCTGTTTTTCATAGGTAAGTACGGGACCCTCGGCGCGCCAGTCAGACTTGCACTTGACCGGCTTTTTTTCTTATGTTGTACCCACCTGTGTTAAAGAAATAAACGATTTATATTTTTATTTCTAGCGACGCGGCAGCTAAGCTATAATCGCGCCTTTTTTCAGGTTTTCGTGATGGTGGCAGTATTACTGATCATGACCTTCGCCTTCTGCTTCATGATCCAATATCAGTCAACATCACCATTCGATGGTCCGTTCTCTGCGATCGTCAAAACGCTTGTCATGATGTCCTCGGAGTTCGACTACGGGGACCTGTTCGGGGAAGATCATGGCGAGATTCAAGAAAGGAAAATTGTCGTCCACATAATTTTTGTGGTGTTTGTGATCTTCGGATCGCTAGTGCTGATGAATTTCATGATAGGTGTCGCTGTCAGTGACATCCACGAACTAACCGTGGCGGGCAACCTAAGGAGGCTGGAGAGGCAAGTGGAACTGCTGAGCACTTTGGAGTGCTTAGTATACGACGGACTCTATGGAGTACTCGCCAAAAAATTCCAATTTCTAAGTGATGGAAGGTTTCACCATAAAATGGAGATTCAGGACGATCTTAAAGTGATATCGATTATTAAAAAAAACTGCATGAAAGAGTTCATAAAGTATGATACAAAATCTTTCTTCCAGTTCCTTCCTTTTAGCTATTTCATTGAAATTTATAAGGCGTTATTAGATATAGCTAGTAGAAATGAGGAAGCAGAGCAAAATGAAAGCAAAATCACTCATAGAGATAAAATCGATGCGTTGTATGACACATTAGTAAGCAGGCCAGACGACACTACTACAGAAGAAGAGGAAAGTCACAAGAAAGTTAAAGGTTCAAATTGGTTACGTGAGATGTTATCGGAACAAAGTCAGCAAATGAAATCATTGGCTGACGATCTGCTGCAAGTGACACTCGTCAATGACGAACTGAAGCGCTTAAATGAGGACTTGAGTTCAAAGATAAACCAGGTGACATCAGACATAGCGAGTATTAAAGAGATAATAGCGACTAAGTTGTAGCCGGAAACCGAAATGTAAACACGCTATTTTGCACGTCATATTTATGCTGGTTTGTTTTTAACCCAGTGGTTATTGTCTACCACACACATTATAATTCAAACCTTCGTTACTAGACAGAATGATAAAAATTAAATTGTAGGTGTTTACGTGAAAAATAATTCGTTTTTTTTTTAATGCAAGTGATTAATATTCCTCGTTTCTGCGGCCCTCACATGCATGGTACTAAGATAAATTAGAACCGTTTATCTCTAAGTGCGTCTCTCTCACACTAGTGCCGACGAAAGAGATAGTCATTGAGATAAACGGTTCTAATTTATCTTTGTAGCATGCATGTTAGGGCCGCTGAACGCCGTACTAGCAAAACGTACGGTCCTTTCCAGTACTTTTGTAAAAAAATGTCACAACTGTAAACAATTTTTATCTTTAACCTTTTGACCGCCAAGCATGTCTTAGAAGAAACACGAATTTTAACTTTAAGTCAAGTTAATGAAGGACTTTTTTACCCTGTATACGCTGACGGCTGCAGCCGACTGTGGCGGTCAAAAGGTTAACAAATAAACACTTTGAGTTTAAAATCGAATTTTGCCAGTTTCGAACGCCATTTTTAATCGCTCAAAACTTTAGATTCGCTGCCATACCATTTTCGACATTTTCTACATGATATAAAAACAAATTTATATAACTTTGTTTCCCTACATCGGGCCATTTTCGACCCCCTATAACTTTAAAATTTAAATCTAAGTGACCGAGTCACTTGCAATTTTGCATCGGCATCCTGACGATGATTGCAAGCAATGATTGTCCCATAGTGGTGTGCTTGATCAAACTTGTTAAATCCAATATAGAGTTTAAATTTTAATGATAGAATTATTATTATTGTTATTAAGTAATTATTAATATAATTATTACTAATAAGGTATTATATTTTGTGATAATTATTATTTTGTGTGTAGGTACCTACTAACATTAAATCATACATAATTATTGCACTAACCAGCTATGGATCTTGTAGTCCGAAATAAACATTTTTGAATTTGAATTATTATGTATTATACTGGTGAATTATAATGAGTAGTCCAATATGACATCCTATTTATATTATTATTTCTTCAACTGTTAACAATTTTATTATTTTGAATGCTTATATTTACTTGTTTGATGATCTCAATGTAATTGCTTTTAATTTGACATGACATGTAATTTAAACTGTATAATTAATTATATTGAGTAATAAATAAACTAAACTAAACGAGTTAACTTTGAAGACACTAAACCTATACTTTTAATAACCACGCCACAGTCCGCGAATCACAACAGCATTGTTTTGTGCTGCAGTCGCCACGATATACCTTTTCCATACATTTTGCGTCGGCTAATGACGTCGTGGCGTCCGCGGCACGCATTTTCGCATTTGGCCTTGGCATTCAAAGGGCTAAGAAATAACATTGAATGTTTTAAATCTATATATTTTTTATTCAGAAAATCACATGTTCACAAAATCACACAATCATGTCCAATTAAGCTTATACGATTTAATTTGACACATACACACTCGTCATTATATAAAATTAATAAATAATACTTCATAATCGCAATTTATGACAACCCTAACCACGCCATTGGCAAAACAAAATGGCGGCGCCTCGCGCGTAATGGCCAGTGTCGCCACTATGCGCAATACTACTGTTACACTTTAAGTCCTTCTCACTCTAAAAGCTGATGCGTGATCACGTCGTCTATCTCGTTCTGTTTTGACAGCAAATGTCAAGTGTCGAAACTTCGCGGCATGTATCTGTAAAAATAAATAAAAGTTAAAGAACGAACTTGTCAAAGGAACATTATGTTACAGGGCTCGAACAAATCATGCGGATGACGTCAAACCACTCATAGGATGATTTCAAATATTATTTTCATAAACAATTATCATTTATCATTAACCAACCTCTTTAAATACCTAAACGATATAGTCACTTGAAATGAGTCGAGTTATGACAATGTCGGTCAATAAATTGAGGAAGAAAAATTTATTAAGGCATATTTTAAGTCTGTGACAACAATAATAGACTTGTTAGAGAAATAGTCTAGTGTAGTGTAGTGTATAGTGTTAAATAAATATTTACTTTTATTACAAATAATCGTACTTAGGATAGCAAATTTCGTAACATGTATTTTATTTAGGATATTTTAATTAGTAGGAAGTAGGATTGTTGAAGAGTATGTGTTTAAGTAGATATCAGCATGGAATCAGTTCTTCCCATTCCGATACAAACTTTCAATACATCAAGGCATCTTATTCCAGGGGGAGGTTAAGTTTATTTCTTGAACAGTTAGCAAATTGTTTGTTTTTTGGTACATTTATACAAAGTTCAATACCCTATAAGGCATCTAATTGTTCGGTTTGAACTACATTTATACTAAGTTTCAAGTTGATAAACATATATGAAGTTGGTTCTTCCGATACAAACATTAACATCCCATGGCACCCCATTTTAGAGGTAGTTTATTTTTTACGCAATGCACAATTAATCCAATACAATTGGTTTTTTATACCTAATTATTAGTTTTGAACACTACCAAACGTTTTGAATCGCGTCAGATCCCCAATCATGAAATAGTAGCCATACAATTTACAAGACCGTCAGCGCTCTTTATACGTGACGCGAACTATAAAGAATCGCGATATTTATATACATTAACCCTGGCCTAAACGTATCACATACCGGACGCTGTAGTCGTGTATCCGGAACACTGCGTAGTGCTCGTTCCGGAACACCGGGTAGAAGTGTTCCGCCGGCTCCGTGAGGAGCGCGTGGCACGCGCGCGGCTGCTCGCGACGCTCGGGGGCCTCGATGTCCCAGATGTCCTCGAAGGAGCAGCCCTTACTGTCGCAGAACATGTTCATTAACCTTTTGACCGCCAAGCATGTCTGAGAAGTAACACGAATTTCAACTTTAAGTCAAGGTAATGAAGGACTTTTTACCCTGTATCCGCTGACGGCTGCAGCGGACTGGGGCGGTCAAAAGGTTAAGTGAACCTTTTCAACGTGTTACGTCAAATGCAAATGTGTCACTCACACGCCAAGTGCGTTTCACAAGCTATTCAAAAATCAACTTAATTCCTACGAAAGATGGTCTCTTTTGCGTTATACCTCCGACAACTATAAGAGTCGGTGGCGTGGTAAGCACGAAAGCTCATGACCCTTTAAAGCGTCCTTGGCGTTGAAAGGGTTGAAAGGAGTGTAAAGGTACAGTTACATATGCTAGTTAGTAGCACGAAAGCATGCTACTTTTGAGCAATTGCTACTTAGTGGTACGTGTGTCGAAACATTGCTAATAATGAGCATGCTAGTTTCGAGTTTGCTCAAAAATCGACGGTCGTGCGACTACTAAACTAGCATGCTTATATCTAGCAAATGTAGACAAGTGCAGAGCATGCTCGAAACAAGTATGCTAATGAGCATACTAAAAAGCATGCTACTAACTAGCATGTGTAACTGTACCATTAACCTACGGATTTTCATACAAAAGGAAATAACGATTCGCATCCCTTCTGTGCAAGACGGTGATTCTTGCCGCGCTGTGCTGGACTTGTCGCCGAGTACAATAAAACAACCCTTTTTCTAAAATCCTG
Source organism: Tortricodes alternella (assembly GCA_947859335.1). NCBI lineage: Eukaryota > Metazoa > Arthropoda > Insecta > Lepidoptera > Tortricidae > Tortricodes > Tortricodes alternella. Next base: position 921,947 of record OX401972.1, read on the forward strand.
TTCAGAATTCTTGTGGAGAGGGCTTCCTTGCTGTGTATTCCTGTTTTCTTCCTGTTTTCTTCTTGTTTTCTTCTTAGGAATTTTTCGTCGTGCTTTCGCAGGCGATCTGCGCTGCTTTTATACCCATAGGTATCCCCACTATTACCGAACTTTCTGGAAGCCATCCCCACTCCTTCCCTTAGCAGGTATCTGTTTTATTTAATTTCTCAAAAACTGTATGTACAATCATTTTGCAATCTATTTACAATTATGCGTTATTACTAAACGAATATTATATAATGAAATTATTAATTAATCTTAATTAGTTTAGGCGTGACGCGGCTCGAAACGGTCGGACTATAAATACGGATTTGGCCCCGCCTACCGTGAACAAAACCCGGCGCGCCGCGCGGCTGCGCTCAGTTCGGGCGCGGCCGTCGATGCGAGCGCGTGCTCTCTATACAATGACGCCATACCTATGACTATCTATTTACATACCTATCTATTTCTCTATATAATATCAAACTGTACTATTCAATAAACTGTACTATTCTAAATCTACGTAACTATAAAACAATATTAAACTATATCGTCTGTCCTGTACACCTTCCATGTTAACCGATTTTGACCAATTTTGGACAGGTTGTCAGTCAGAACAAAATCTAGGTGTATACGTTTTGGTTTTTTCTCTCTCATATTCTCATACAAAACTAATTTCGGCGATTATTTGGTTTTGTTGATCTTTAATCAATATTCAAAAACATATAGACCTAGATGTTGTTCTAACTGCCAACCTGTCAAAAGTTGGACAAAATCGGTTAACATACATTTAAGGGGTGGAAATCGTTATCGCCTTTTGTATGAAAAGGGTAATTATTGCCGTTGGTTCACAGTCCTCTGAAGACGATCGACCACCAAACACTTTCCATAGAAAAAGAGAAAAACATCACCAGTTCGATCTTTTTTAGGGTTCCAAACATCCGATGAAAAAAACGGAACTCATAGCAGGTTTTCTGAATCTGTGGTCAATAGACCCCTTAGGGGTCCTTGTCATGTGTGCCGGGGTCCATAGTAATACGATTAACACATATATAACAGAAATATAAAGTGCAACAGACAAACCTAACAGTCACAAATTATTTATAACTACATACCTGCTCCTTCCGTAGCAGTATTTCTTCTCCACGATGAGGTACATCGCCTTCAGACCAGTCAGTTCCCGGTACAGTTCCTCAGTCGAGAACTTTCCATACACTTTGTACACAGAGTATGCCCGATCTCTGCATAAACCGGAAACAGAGTGGCTCGTAAGCAAAGACCAAAGAAGGATATGACCATAGAGTAATAATACTGAGAATAGAGATAGTGACTTTAAGACGCTGACAAGAGCCAGTGACCTTGCGTGATCGGTCACTGTCTGTTTGCACCGGAGTGAACGAGAAGCACTGTGCGGTATTTTGTAAGGGGAAAATAAAAAACGGATGAATTATATAAGTAAACACACTACACGTAAAATATAAATTAGTATTTTTTTTTAATATGGGCGTGATGTAAGAGTGTTATTAATTATAGACCCATAAGTTAAAAAAATTAAGACTTAGAACTGGTTAAAGAGAATTTCAGACATAACTTCACGATTTTTTTTTATCGTATCGATTTCATCAAATCTTGTTTTGGAAATAGTAATTTTTTCAATAATATAATGAATATGAATATACAAATTCTTTCGCTTAGCCAAATGAAATAGTTTTTGTTGAAAAACTGTTTAAGTAAAGCAGATTTAGGTCTTGTCAGCGCCTTAAGTACACTGTCGCTATCTAACACTTTAGTGTTAACCAGTGGGGAATGCAGTTAAGTGCTTTAGCACTTAACTGCATTCCCCACTGGTTAACCATATACCCCACTGGCTTTCACCAGTGAATGAATAATATCCACCCATCGGTTTCAATGTGATCCTGATAATAAAATTATGATAATCCTTCCATTATCCTTATTGGAGTTTACTCCTTAAGAATCGATTTTCATATATAAGCCCGGGGTATAAAAAATTATGGGGAGTAAAATCAAACTACGATGTCACACTGTCACACGACGGAGTCACACCATGTTAGCCGAAGATGTGTCGGTCGCTTCGCATTGCATACAGATATAGTGAATAATATGTTTCCATCGTTAAAACTCGGATCTCAATCGGAAGACGACGGGACCCCAAGTGCCAATTAATTATTGTATTCAATGAGTGACCCGTTTATATTCATTAATATGAAACTTTATTATTTACCGTCAAATGTCAAAATGAAAAATGACAGCATGGTATGATTGGTACTGGTTTATTTTATAATCGTTCGTAAGGAGTAAACTCCTGTCGTGCGTCGGAGCTGACACACACACACACACTTTTTTATCAGTATCACACGAAAACCGATAATATAAGGACTAGTAACAATAAAGTCAACGGCCTATACTAGGATCTCCAACAGTCCGCTATTTAAGTTTTTACCTTGCCTCTTTATTCTCATAGTGTGGGTGAGCGATGATGGGTCTCCTCGTGACCAGCATGACCGTGGCTAGGATGGGCATCGAACCCGCGAACGCTGCGCCCGCGCCGGTCTCTCGACTGATCCACTCTAACAATTGCTCTTGAGGAAAATCGCTGAATTCACCTGAAAAAAATACAGCATATTGGGCATATCGTAGATAGACATCTTAGGGGTTTACAGAAGGAAGAAAACTAAAACCGGCGTGAAAGTAGTATTTGCTATTTTCACTCGTAGTATGACGCACCCTTAGAATTCTTGTGTAGCCTATGACACTCGCATGTTCTCCACAAATCATTTGATACCCTATTTTATTAAAATCGGTTCAGTAGTTCAGGAACAGTGGAACATTCCATTCTTACTCACATACATACATATTTATAGACTGTTAAACTCAATAGTTTGGTATCAATGTATCTACTGACAATACATAATATGTAAAATTAGGTCTGGAATGTAAAGTTATTAAGTATAATTATCTCATACCTTTAAACGAGCAATTCTTGTATATGTATATACATATACTTTTTTTTCAAGTTCCTTCTTTTGTGAGAAAAACTATTATTGGGACCCCTTTATCAACGCATAAAATACGTATCTAAATATGATTACCAAAAAAACAAACGATTTACCAAAAAAAGAAATCATCCAGGTACTTTATTAATTAAACGAAAGTGTTCGTTAAGAGAAATTCAATATGTTTTCTATAATTTAGAAATGCATGTTATTAAACGTAATTCAAGAAAATATATGAAACTTGAGTCTAATAAATATAGAGTCACTCATAGGTTACAGAAAAACTCATAAAATATAAGTTTATCTCTTCAATATTTTCCGTTTTCCGTGGTAATTAGAAGATGCGTTAATGGCCAAAACAAATGTGCATACGAACCGATGTGCGACATCTCAGCCGCGATGTTCTCGTTGAGCCAGTACAGCAGCGAGGCGACGCATGCGCACTGCAAGAGGCGCGCGTACTTCATCATCCGTTTGGGAATACTGCGGGATTATAATAATAATAATAATAAAATAAAATAAAATTGTCTTAAGGGCCTCTACGTGTTGGCTTCGGCCCCATGTACGCCTTCCAAAGGTCCGGGACTCTCATAGTCCCGTGATGGAAAAGGACATACATAATAATAATAATAATCATCATCATTTATTTCGGAAATTCATCCATAGTACATTTACATAATATAGCTGGGTGCGATTTTTACCGACTTCAAAAAAAAAGGAGGAGGTTCTCAATTCGTTTTTTTTTTTTTATGTTTGTTACTTCAGAACTCCGTCATTTATAAACCAATTTTGAAAATTATTTTTTTAATCGGAAGGGTATACCTCCAGTTTGGTCCCGTTGTCGTCAAAGTCGAGTTATGATCAGAGGATCTATGAGGAATCGATGGAAGTCTTCAAATATTATAGGCAAGCATAGAGCAATTTTATTATTTTCTGTAATAACTCAAGCAGTTACGTTCCAAAAGCATTATTTGGTGAAGTGGAATTGTTGATGAAGACCATAGATGATCACCGGAACTCCTAAATGTTGAGTATTTCACGGTTGGCGATTAAATTGCTGTATACAGTTCTGAAGCAACTTGTGTCCATGAAAATTCATGTAGTAAAATTGAAGAACCGGGAGAACTCCTCAACGATTGACATCTTTGCACCGTGGGTAGCAACAGTTTGTAAATGGTGATGAGCAATAGGCATTATGCTATTGTTACTTAGGTGGTAAATGTGTGTCGTTAAATCACATTGATAATAAATAAAATGTGAACAAAAAACTTAGGTACTTTTCAAAGGGTATTTGAAGTCGGTTTTTATATTTTATAAATTATAGATTATGGTATATGATTTGTTCGTCTTTCATATTGATAGGGATGAAAGTTTATGTCAATACAAATCGATTTGGACCAGTAAATGAAACTCGTAAGTCCCTGCGTTTTTCAGTTACAACTTTAAAAAATCGTACATAAAAAATCAGCGACCTAGACGTCTGCCAATTTTTTTTTCTATTCCGGGAGTCCTAATGAATCTAATGGACGCAACGAGAACGACGAACAAATGATTTAGTATAGCTTTTTTTATTTACATTTTTGATACTATGTCCCGTTATAAAACAGAGCCTTGCACGTCTGCCTCTTCGATGTTCATCATTTTGAGGATGATTCTGACCATCAGTCCAAGGGGCAGACACGAACAAATGATTTCGCACACCGTATTTATTTAAATTTTTGGAACGCTGTCAATTGAAAACCCATGGTTGCAGACTATTTTTCTGTGGTTCTTTTCATTGTCATTAATCGAACAATGCAGGTTTGCCAAGCAAACAAATCATATAGAAATTTTGGCACCCAGCTCCCTAGCTAATACAATTAATGACATTAAATACTTATATCTATATTATATATTACTACTAATAAATATTATATAAATATATATATATATATATATATATATTAGTAGGTAGGTAAATATAAAGAAAATCAAATTTAAACAAGGCTAGGCATGACATGTCGGGTATTATAATTAACCGACTCGTACGGATTCGAGGGCGCGGTGGCGGTGCAATCAGTGGCAGCGTACTACGGTAGATTGGCATCCCGGGCGGTTTTGTATTAACCCCTACTTAAAATAAAACACCTCTACAATTGATACACACTCTTTCAATAAAAAATGAAAATATAGTTCGTACACGGACACGTCAAATTGAAAAATCTACTAAAAATATACAAAATAAAAAAGTCTAGTCTAAAAGTAAAGTCTAATTTACTCGACATAATATTTAAGTATTAGTGACCGCCTCAAAGATCTCAAAAGAGTAGGTAGTTATTTATTGATATGGGTTTAAAGACGGAGATTTTGAGCGTCTTTGGATGTACGGGTGAGTTGTCGTTGTCACCCCTTGGTGCTTGGCACCCGGGGCGGACCGCCTCCCCGCCCCCTTACGCCGCCACTGGGTGCAACTGGCTGTACCAGAGCTCGTGTCCTCCCGCTAGGAGCAAACATTCTGATGGGGAAGACACGGCCGTAACTAGGACGCGGCATTGTGGCGCAATGCCCTACCTTAAAAAATACCATCAACTAACATAATATCACTACATAGTATAAAACAAAGTCGCTATCGCTGTCTGTCTGTACCTATGTATGCTTAAATCTTTAAAACTACGCAACGGATTTTGAATAGATAGAGTGATTCAAGAGGAAGGTTTATGCATATAATATATGCATAATATTGTAGAGAAACACTGATAAATTTAGAGGTTTCTAATGTGATGTCGTAAATAAACTATTCTTTTTCGCTTACATTGCAAACGCTGGCTGTACCCCACCAGATAAATTAAAATAATGTACTACAGTATTGTACACCTTAAAAAGATCAACAAAAAAGTCCGCGATGGTGTATGTCTATCTCTTAAGGATAACCCACAATAACCATTTTTTATCCTTAACATTTTACGGGAAAAAATGGCTTATTTACGAAGTGATTTTACGCAATACAGCATTAATCCTTATCCAATTAAGTACCTTAAATACATTGTCCTATTAATATAGATCAATATGGCCCTTACAGCATGTAATTTAAATGAATATTTCCGAAGATATTACAGATTTAAAATGCAGGAGCACTTTATGATTAACAGCGATCGGACGCGCGTTTATCGGAGCTCTCTGGAACATAAGCTGTAAACGTTGTTTATAAGGACATTCTGTAGTAGGTAGGTATATTTAGTATCAGCATTGCACCCGTGCGAAGCCGGGGCGGGTCGCTTGTAGATAATATGCTAAGGATACTGTTTGATCGTAGTATTTAGGGTTCCGTACCTCAAAAGGAAAAAAACGGAACCCTTAAAGGATCACTTGTGTCTGTCTGTAATGTCACAGCCACTTTGCTCCGAAACTACTGGACCGATTGTGTTGAAATTTGATACACATATGTAAGTCGGCGACCGCAACACGGACGCGTAACGTTAATAAATGAATTTTAAACTTGAGGGCTTTTGGGGGGTAAATAAGAAAAATAAAAAGTTTTGAAAACTGTGGCGTGTGACATAAAATCGAAGGGCTAGTTGTGGGGATCTTATTTTTTTCAAAATTAAGATTCCCACATAGGAGTCTATGGTATTTAAAGTAACAGGAAATTTCATAGTTTAACTCGCACTTGTCCGGTTTTTTTGATTATAGGAAGTTTTTTCTAGAAGTTAGGTAAAATCACACAGACAACGCATAGCCTCAACCAGTGAGTCTAGAAGCAAGAAATTTTGCAAGAGTTCCTTATATAACGTAGGTGAGCTGACCACACAGAAAGGATTTTTAGAAGGAGCACACAGAAAATTGTCATGCAACAAAAATTTGTACGACTTTTTCTAGTATTATTAGTAAACTTATGCAATAGGCCCCAGGACAGGTGAAAGTAAATAAAACTTAAAAAAGATATACTTACACATGGCTCTTGGCCTCCATGTATAGAGAAGATACGATGCACATCTGCGTTCCAAAAAGCAGCTTTAACCTCATGACAAGAGCTGCCATAATCGCAAAAACAACCAACTGGGCTATATTATAGAACGCCGCCGGTTCAATCTTCAAATTCCTCAAAAAACGCAACACACCATCTTTGGTCTCCTCAAACTCTTCATTCACCTGCTTGTCTATGGCATCCAAGTTCTGAGGTTTTCTGCTATCTGTGTTATTCTCTATTCCGCTATCGCTGTCTTCTTCTTGTGGTATATCCTTCTTTGTTTCACGCGATTTCGTTTCTTCAACGGCGTTCGTTACCCAAGTATAACAGCAGTTCAAAATATTGATCCCGACTATTGGTATGAGGCAGGTTTTCGTCATATTTTTTATAGAACTCAAGGGCAAGAAGTCAAAGACCTCCGAACAAGTGTAAATTAGGGTGTGGAAATTTTTGAATCCAGTTAATTTCGATAGCAAGATAGCCCAAATGTGAGTATCATCCTGTACTTCGAGAAATTCGCTTATCAAATACTTCAAATAGAACGAAGCTGCGGTGACTATTAGGATTCTGAGCACCACCAGCCAAGCTTCAACGAACAAGTCGAAGCGATTCTGGACATTAATTCTGAAGGAACTAAACAATAGACAGTATGCCGATACTACGAGAAAAAATGAAGTGTATAATGACGTTTTTAGCATATCATTCCCCTGTAATAGCAATACAGCCATGTGCAGCCCGCAGAAGTGGGAGTGGAGGAAGATACAGAGAGCCTTAAGGTCGATTATTCTGAGCTGCTCCATGAGGAAGAATATAGCCGTTTGCGTGAGGAATATGAACTGTGAGAACTGCCAAAATAACAGGCAGAGGCAGTTCAGTATGAAGATTGAGACCTGAAACAAAATAAATGAAATCAACAAACTAATCCTACAAACTACTATTACATTTAAACTAAATTACCTGAATCCGGAGCCCAACGTAGTGTAATGTTTTTTAAAAATCATTTATTTTTGACAGAATTCATAGGTAATTTTGAATTTATTAAATGAAAATGAAAATGAAAATATTTATTTTGCAAGTAGGCCACCTGGGCTCTTTTACATGTCTGAATCTACCAGCGCTTCGAAAGGTGACATCGGCTGAGAAGAAACGCCGCAAGAAACTCAGCAGTAAGTCTTTTTTCAACTTTGGCAGTACAGTTTTATCTAAAAACTAACACAAACTGTGCAACATAAAAACCTAATGGGTACAAATTAATTCTAATAAATAACTAATAAGGGAGATGTATAGTCTCCGCGTCTGGAAAAGTTAAGTGACTTAGAGATGTATAAAGTCTCTAAGGGTCATAATAATAAAATAAAAATTGAAGCAAAGAAACATCTAAATAGATTAATCTAGGTTAAATGGGGGTGTAGACAGTCTCCACGGTCAAGTATAAAGATGGAGATGTAAGGTCTCCAAATATCAAAAGAAACAATTTGAAATATAAAATTTCATGTCCTAACAATACAAATATACGAATAAGAAAACCTATCAAATATAGTATAGAGAACACTATGAAGTCTCTCTAGTCAGGTTCCGATATCGCACATAACTAATAAATTAAACACTAACCAATTTAAATGGTCCTTGCGAGCATGAACCGTCCGGACCCCACAGACAGCACCCGTTCACGAGTATGACGCGTATCTCAGCCATTGTCTCCCTCAACCATGTTTTAGGGAATTAATGAAACGAGCCTAACCAATTCATCAGAGATTGAACTGATGAATCCAAAAATGGCATCTAAATAAGTAAGTGCCTTCATCCTGCAGTGGGGCAGTCATAACTAAATTAGATATTTTGAACCTAGTTTGTTTTCTGTAACACGGGCCTTAGCGGTTTCTCAGCATGAATAATTTGAGATTTTTGGGTTGGCAAATTTCGGAGATGTGGGGGAAGGGTATTTTTTCCAAATGTTTGACAATAAATAACAAAACTATGCCAATAAAATAAAATAAAAAACGTGTTTTGAAATGCTTGAAGGAAGACCTTTTATATGACACCTTTTTTGACCCTATTGCATGACTTTCAAAATTCGATTCAATCCTTGGGTAAAATTTTAAAATATATTTAAACATTTTGTTCCTGCGATATACTTTATGGGGGGGACACGCAAGTTCTACAAGTATACCAAATTTCAAGTTCATAACATTAGTAGTTGCTGAGATAAACGGATGTGATATACAGACAGATAGATAGATAGAGACAGACAATGAAGTCTCACCATAAGTGTTCCCTTTTAAGGTTAAGGTTTCATGTGGTAATTTCATCCTACTTTCTTTGTGTATTGGATGCATTTGGAATCCCTAGTATATAATAAATAATTATTAATTATAATTTAATGACATATTTTTTATTTTTAATACTAGTTGTGCCCGGCATGCACTGCAATGCCCGTTTTTAGGGTTCCGTACCCAAAGGGTAAAAACTAAGTCCGTCCGTCTGTCCGTCTGTCTCCAAGCTGTATCTCATAAACTGTGAAAGTTAGAAAGTTGAAATTTTCACAGATGATGTATTTCTGTTGCCGCTTTAACAACAAATACTAAAAAACAGAATAGAATAAATATTTAAGGGGGCTCCCATACAACAAACGTGATTTTTTTGCTCATTTTTGCTCGATATTGATAACGGCAACAGGTAGACGCTTGCAATATTCACAGAATATTTAGCTATATATTTACTTAATTTTTTTTAAATTAAAATAAAATAAATATTTTGCCGTTTTTATACATAATGGTACGGAACCCTTCGTGTGCGAGTCCGACTCGCACTTGGGCGGTTTTTATTTTTATTTCAAACCTATCCAGTTGTGCGCACAAAAACTCACTAAAGTTTCATCGTAATCGGCTGAACGGTATGGGAATGCATAGGTCACAAACAAAACAATATTTTTTATCAATACATATAAAACAGTACCGTGACTCACTTATAAACAACGCACAGCCTAAGCGGGTGGTCCTCGAGGTTTGAAATTTGGAGGAGACATTTCTCGAGCACCCTAGAGGTGCAATAAGGAGGGATTTTTTTAAACTCCAATCCCTAAAGGGGTGATAAGGTTTATATGGAAAATACTGCGGGAGAGGCTATGGCGGGTCTACTAGTATAGTATAGAGTTATAAATAAATAAATCAGGGGACAATCTTTACACAAATCAACCTAGCCCCAAAGTAAGCTCTAAAGACTTGTGTTATGGGTACTAGACGACGATATACATACTTATATAGAGAAATAAATACTTAAATACATAGGAAACATCCAAGACTCAGGAACAAACATTCGTACTTATCACACAAATATTAGCCCTTACCGGGGTGGAACCCAGGACGCTAGCTTCGCACACGCAGTAAGGCTGTATTTCATAATGCTATATTAAATGGTCGTAGTATCTTTTCATGAAATATTACTTCAAATCTTGTCAGTTTTAATTTTAATAATTTCTTCTTGGTTCATATTTCTAGTTTCAAACGTGACTGTAAGACAGTATGGATTAAAATATCAAAAAACATCAAAACTTGTCGTACCATAATTTACGTAAATAAATTCATGGGAACATCTCACACTAACCACGTTCGTACCCAGCCAACCGCGGCGCACTCGTACTGCACGCACTGTTGTGTACCGAAGTTTACCGAGATTTGGAAGCGCGTCGTTTCTGCCGTTTGTGTGAAGATTGAATACTGTATACTTGATTATACTGTGGTTACGGGGTGTACCTGCAGGCGGCAGGCGGCGGCGCGGCGCGCGCGCAGCTGCGCCGACAGCAGCGCCATCTGCAGCAGCAGCAGCGGCGCCGCCAGGTTCTCGCGCTCGTTGGGCGCCCACTGCACCCGCGTGCACTCCGCGTGGTTCGCGAAGTACTGCGCCACGGCCAGGGTGCCGCCCAGCACGCTATTGCTGAACAAAAGCAATAGTTAGGGAGCCATTTAAGTACATGATTTGTTCGTCTTTCATATTTTTAATCAAAAATGGGTTTGCGGTGGGCTTCAAGTTGGCGTACCCGTGGAAGATATCCAGGATCTGATGATTCCAAAAAAATAGTGCCTAAATAGTATCGAATTAGTACCGAGTTCAAAAAAATAGTACCTTTGTAATTTTGGAGATATGAGCCCTGTTTAACGGGTACGCTAACTTGACGTCAAGCTGGCGTACCAAGTTTGGATCTCGAGAATGGTGCTGCTCCCAAAAATGCTGTATATCTCAATAAATAGTGCCCAAATAGTACCCCTCGCTCCCGAAGTCTCAACTTCGTAGCTCTTATAGAAACTGAGATATTTCATACCAAACACGGGTAAAATATTTTGTACCGTCAAGCTGGCGTACCCGACCGAGATCACACAGAAAGCCATTGAATTTCTAAGCCAGCTATATACCAAAAAATAGCTATGAAATTATTAGATAAGACATTACAATAAAAGACGAATTCCAGAAAGGAACGAAAACAATTACTGTGTAATAAAGGAGTATAATGGAAAATGAAGCATAATTATTATGTTACACATCAATTAATTGACTTAAGGCCGGGGCAAACCAAACGCGGTTGCGGCGCGTTTGCGGCGCGAATGCGCCGCAACCGCGTTTGGTGTGCCCGGGCCTTTAGGGAGCGTTCAAGTATTAGGTAACGAATTTGGGGGGAGGGGGGGGGGGTCTTGTAAAACGTTACGATGCGTTACAGGGGCGGGAGGGGGGTTTGAACTACGCGTTACGTAACAATTTTTTTAGAGAAATTCTCTCACGCATTTTTTAAAACGCTTTTTTGCTCAAAATTTCAAAGGGAACGACCACTTGAAAAATTTTTTTTAGGTAAAAATGGTCACTTGTTGGTTACGTTTTACTATGGGTGAGGGGGGGGGGGGTAAAGAAAAACGTTACGGTGCGTTACATGGGGCGGCGGGGGGGTCAAAAATCTCCAATAATTGCGTTACGTAATACTTGAACGCTCCCTTATATGTACTTTTAATAATTCAGCAGCATAAGGCTAATAAATAAAATAAATAAACAGTACATGACACAGTGTGCTGAAAGGTGGGTGAAGGGTTACATTGTGGTGAAATAAATAAATGTACCTGACACTGAGCTATGACTTCAGCTATTTAAAAACATTTTCTCAAAAATTATACGTAAAATCACCATAACATCTTTAAAAAGTCACCAAAATCTTAAGAATACCAGACAATGATCAAGTGTCCGGTTAGTAGAGAGGTTTTGAATTCGGAATGAAAAGTATGCAGTAACTACGATACAAATCACATAACATGCACTGCACGGGTGCGCCAGGTGGCGGGCGCGCGGCGCTGGCTCCCGCGGTGATCGCGACATACAGTTTATTCTACCCACCTGATGGTACTTCACCGTGTACAATGGGAATAAAATAAATAATTTAAAAAATTGAAATTAGATTTTTGAGAAAAGCGCTATAATAATAATAATAATAAAACCATTTATTTCAGGCACCATTGGCCCATATATAAATACCTTACAGACTAACATACATATTAAAATAACTTAAAAGTAATTAAAATACAAGCAAGCAAGCCATACAAGCTTCGACCAATAAGTGACATACTGGACTCGTACATAGAAATCCTCGCCTACGGCTCGTCCAGTATGGCTTACTTACTGGTCTCTTCAGTAATGTACTATTTCTCACCTCAAACTATACGCTGACATGAATATAACTGCTACAAGCAACCCGGCGAGCCACCATATCGCCTCCAGGTAGAACATGATCGGCTGTCCGAGACCGACACAGCTGTGCACTGGCTCCATATCCTCCCCACGGTATACCATGTGGCACTCACGGTGGCTAGACGTGTTCAACCATGGCTCAAAATAGCGGTACACAGCACCAATGATGACCTGAAATTTATTTAAAGAACAAAATCAAATAGGCATGTTTCCTGGATAAAAAAAGAAAAATCTAATTAGTCCGTCAGTTAGATTATCAAAAAAAAATTAACACGTATTTTTTGCTTTATCAAATCAATTAAAATTGATAAAGGTAACGCGCATCGTAGTTTGGGAGTGGGGGCTCACACGTCACTAAGTGGTAAAACGTGTGCAAAGTCGTGACGTCACGCGGAACTGCAACGCACTATATCTTCGTCATTTTTTGTTTAATTGACAAATATGTGTTCAATATTTTTCTATAATGTAAATAACGGACTAATTAGAATTTTTCAGGAAACACGCCTATTTTACAAATGACTTACTAATTATTACAGAAAATTGTTTTAGGTAGTTTACACTTAATACGTATTGTTTAGATTGGATCAATTATTATTTAACACTTTAATTCTGCCCTGCTAAGGCGAAAAGCGGTATCTCAATCAGAGAATGTTTGGGGAAATCTACCTTTTCTAAATTGTCGTAAAGTCGATTACTCAAAACTTACTCTGATTGAGATACCGCTTTTTGGCTTAGCAGGGCAGAATTGCCAGAGATTAAATCAATTAGTATCCCAGGTACCACAGAACTGTCTATAATACTCGCTAGATGAGTTCATAAACTCATATAATGAGCGACCCAACGCTACACGCCAAAGCACCCGCTGGGTGGGTTTTCCTAAGTGTAATGCTGGTCCCTCGCTATCAAAGGCACCCGCTAGGCGAGTTCTTCAGTAAAGAATGTAGTGGTCTATAGCTACTATGCTGATAGCCCAGCAAGTGGGCTATTCAGCTTGTAAGAAAATTCTCGGAATGCCCACTAGGCAGGTTCTTGGCGATGAAAGTGTTAACTCAATATTTTTCAAATCAAAATAACAAGTGTTTCTTACCTCAGGTGCAATATTGAACCTGTTGAAACTGTTAACATCCTTTGGATACTCGACCAATCGGTCGTACATCAGTTTTGATATCCCAGCAATAAATGGCCGCTCCTCAACAACAGTTTTGTAATAGGAGTAGTAGAAACCCATTTCTGTGCGGAACGACATCTCCCGCTCAATGTCAGAGAGGTATGAGAAGTTGCGGTCATTCTCAAAAAGACTGGCAACGTAGGTGTAGTGGAGGTAGCCGAGAAAAAGAGCTGCAAAGGTTTTGAAAGCAAAAAAATTAATAAATAATTCTAATACATTCAAAATATTCTGTTTATTGAGCTTAGATACCTTGGACTTGGATTAATCAAAATGCACTTTATTAATATATTATATTTATATTATTATCCCAGGAGTTCCATTTTTTTTTTTAACTAATGGGATATTCATTTTAAAGGAAATATCCCAGTAGTACCATATGGAACTGCTGCTATATATTCATATGCAATGTCTACTCTGTACTACTAAGTACGACTTTTACATGTATATACTACATCATTGACCAGTATGCATCAATTAAATACTTCAGTTGACATTGTCTATTGTCATCCTTCAGATGTTATATTTGGGATCATGTTTGTAACATTTGGTAACAGATGTATTTTAAAATAATTAAACATGGACGGGGTAAGCACGGCCACTTACCCAATATTCATTAACTTTAAGCTTTATAGAACTCGCGTTTTTTGTCAAAATAATAGTTTCAAGGCAAAATCTGGTGTAAAACTTAGTATGTAGTTCCATATCTATTCGTCATATCCTTCTATTGGGATCATTAATTTGACATTAACATATGTACTGATTGTTCCATATGGAACTAGAATTATGGAACTCCTGGGATATACCAATTAATATGCATTATGAAATATTATTACTATTATTTTTATAAGAGGTTAATAAAATCGGAAGATGATAGTACCTACAGATGTTAACAGACTAAAATGTTCAGACTCTATTATAGAAAAGTGACAATTTCTATCGCAAATGCTTGCTGTCTATAATCCAGATAGTTTTTACAAGTTCAGTGTATACTTCTATTTTAAGGCTCACTTTAGAATATTATCTCACGAATTCAGAGTTGATATTTTTTTACATTGTAGTACTTGTCGTACCAAACTATTTTTTTTACGATGCACACCATTTAAGAGAAGAAAATATGTTACAGTTTCTAATAAATAACCTGAGAAAGTTAGTCTTGGTGTATAAACGTCACTTGAGCGGGTTTCCTTACAAAAGTTGATTTGATAAATTTTGGCGTTTTAATGGCTACTTCAGTCAGTATTTAGTTAATTTCATTTAAATTATTTAATATTGTGTTTGTAAATATTTGAGAATAATTAACTGCGTCTTGTGTTTGTTGATTTTATTTAGCAAATAAATTATTAATAACGATAGGTACTACTTAAAACGAGTTCTTCACTAACTCATTTACTAACCTTATGCAATTATACCAATTTAAAATCACTGATTGATTATCAACATCATATCACTACAAAATATGAGATGTTAAAACATCACCTACTTCAAAAGGACGTTTAGACATCGGAACTTAACGTTATAAGGTTATTTATTTTCTCCGCAAGGGTCCGTCCAAAAAAACCTTTTGGTTGTTGGTCGGTACCTACCAGGAAGTACTATCTGTCAAACAAAAAACAGGAACTTCGTGGTATAATATTCTAAAGTCCTTCCCATGTTTAAACATTGAAATAGCCGTGGTATCGTAAACAGTACAGTATGTTAAACTTACCGAATGTACCAATGATTGAGGTTTGGAGAATTTTTTTCACCGAATACCTTTTCGGTTTCGATTCGATTTTGGGCCTTTTTGAACCCCCCTCCATTTTCACAGGGTATTAATTAAAACATTTATAGAAACTCATAAATTTAATTAAGAAACGTCAGTCAGGTGATGTTTATACTCATCTGCAGTGTTGCCAGCTCTTAAATTAAAAATTAGCTTGATGTACGCCTAGAAGTTGCCAAAAAGTAGCTAAATTTAATATTTTATAGCTGCACTTAACGCTCGTACGAGGCGCTCGGGCGAGGCGCTCGGCGAGTGGTGTCGAGGCGAGTGGCACTCAATTCATGCGCGCATAGCTCAGTTGCCGCTGAATCGTAGAAGACGATGGACGTGCCGCGATAGCTTTGTCCGCGTTTGCTCATTATGCTTTTTTACGTACATATTGTACAAAAAGATTCGAAAACCTTGCAGGATAAAGAGATGGTGGATGCTTAGCTTACTATACACAAAAATAGAAGTGTTAGAACATAGGTTAGAATTTCATAGGGTAGATACCCTATGAAATTTATATTTTTATATAAATACGTATCAATAAAGTAAAGATGCTTTATTAAGTACCTAATGGAGGTACGTGCGTGAACATGCTTTTTTGATTATTCTTTTCTTAGATGTTAGCAGTGCCTAAATAATAAAAGAACAGAGTTTCATTAAATTAATATTACCTACATCTTAAACTACCATTTTCCTGCGACATTGTCCTAGTGGAATTAAGTTATAGTTATTCCCTCGGGAACTTTGGATTTTTCCGGGATAAAAAGGACCCTATGTCTTATTCCGAAGAGGGTTATTTCATTTTAATTTTATTTTATTTTACTAAAAGAAAACCGTACGTGAAGTATTTTATAACCTGTGGCACACTAATGTACGCGCGCGTGAGGTCGGGCCGCTCGCAATTTCACTCGTCACTTTGTGATCTTGCACGAAAAACCGACAACTATAGCGAGCGGGGACGAGGCGAGGCGAGCGCACACGAGTCAAGCCGAGCGAGCCTACTTCACGCTAGCACCTTAGAATAATGCTAGCACTCACCTGCACTCGCCTCCACTCGGCGCGCATGAAGTGCAGGTATTAGAACGTTGCTAAAAAAGGTGCTAAAAATTTAAGGATGTGTACCACGTCAAATCCGCAGTACATCTATTTGATCTTTCGAGTTTTGTTTCATTTGCACCAAATAACGGCAATGAGTAATTTTGTACGAATAATGATTTAAAATATACAAATTGTGTGATTATTAATAATTATTTAGAATGGGAAATAAAATTAGAACCTGATTTGACGACTCGAGTGACAACAGCGCTAGCGGCGTTTCCCTACCGTTTGACATTACGGTCCGGACACATGGAAATTCAATCAAGAATATTTCCGTGGGATCAAGGGCAACGAAATTTTTTTTTTCGTCAAAAATTCGAGGACAGTACAAAGTTATAGAAAATACATTTTCTGATTATAAAAGTACTATGGGACCGAAACATTTTTTGCTTTTTCTTGTAATTTAATCAACTTCCGGTACAAATAATCATGCACATGTAATCTTAAATGTCATTATCTCAAATTAAAACTTTCGTGAGACATTATTAACACTATTAATACAAACGGCTTTACTCACGAATTATTGTCAGAAATAATAAATAATAATAATTCGTGAGTAAAGCCGTTTGTATTAATAATGTCATTTGTCTCCTTTAAAAAAACGTTAAAGTGGTTTTATTTTTTATTACACTTATTCGAAACGACTAATATTATCATACTATGCAATTTCAGCGAAAAATATACAAATCGATATATACATCACACACGATACATACATATGTATACCCATATACATCCTTAAATGAAAAGATGCTAAATTTAGCTTTGGTAACACTGCAGTCGTCTGACTCGACTCGCTGCTTGCTATTTTGATATTACACCCAAGTGATTACAGCGACATCTACTGTTTGAGCACCGTGTAGTCTACATTTGCTTGCAGAAGTAACTCAACTAGTGGAGTTTAACTGACTTCCTTATCATTATTATAAAGGTGTGACAGTGTATTTTTCAACTATGGACAAAATAATACTGAGAACGGTCATCAATGAAGTGACAGTAAGGAATAGCAGTGTTTGTTACTTTGTTGTCAGGCACAACGTTAAGATGGCGCTATGCTCTCATAAGTTCAGATAGATTATACTTATCTGAGTCATTGTTATTCTTTATCTGTACCAAATATAATTTACGAAGATAGCTACGAACTTTTTGTATATATAAGTTCTAGCGTTAATAAAACTATAAACACTATAATAAGATAATTAAAAGATCTATTGGATTTATATTAACAGAATTCATTAGTTTCTGGTATGAGCTGTGTTTTTATTGAACAAAGCATTATATATGTATAAGTATCTAAAACAGTTTCATGATTTGATGTTTTGATGTTAAATTATTATTTAAAAACCTGACTAGTTCAACCAATTACGCATTGTGCTGGGTCCACACCCACGACTATACTGCCTTCTTGTATGACCGCTCATACAAGAAGGCTGCCTTTTAAAAAATCACGGCAGGATAACGTTGATCGGCAGAAATTCATGCATTGGTCGATTCACGCGTGAAAATAAATCAGGGAAGGAAGGAGGCAATCGGGTGGTGATTTAATTATCAGGATAAAATTCCAAAGCGTTAAATATAACTCCTTATTGTAATATTTTATAGTTTTGAACTAATTCGAAATAATTTTCTAGGAAAGATGGAATAAGAAAAAACATGATCTTTGTTTTATACAAGATAGTTTATTTTATACACCGACGTGACACTTGAAGAAAGAGCATCATACGTGCAAACAATAAGTCGATAACTATTTCCGTAGGTCAGTTTCTTGAAGGGACCATGCTCCGGTAAAAACTGAAAATGAAATTTTGTTTATCAGAAAATCTAAAGTCTGTGCAAAAAACGGGAGTAATTTTCAACTTAAAAAAAAGTGGAATCATTGAAGTATTATTTAGTAACGTACTAGAACTGACGAATGGTCAAATTTCGCCTATTTTCCTAAATAACTTCCAAACTGTTTATCTTTAAATTGTAAAAAAAAAATAAGATTCTCACAACGAGCCCTTTCATTTGATGTCACATGATATAGTTTGTAAAACATGTTTTTTTATTTTTTTTCTACTTTACCCCCCAAAAGCCCTCAAGTTTAAAATTAATTTATTTACGTTACACGTCCGTGTTGTGGTCACCGACTTACAAAGTGTACCTACCAAATTTTTACTCAATCTGTCAGTAGTTTCGGAGCAAATTGGCTGTGACAGATGGACAGGCAGACAGACAGACACACGATTGACCCTATAAGGGTTCCGTTTTTTCTTTGTAGGTACGGGACCCTAAAAATCGTGAAGTTACGTCTGAAATCCTCTTTAAACAGTTCTAAATCTTGATTTTTTTGACTTATGGGTCTATAGTTAATAACACCATAAATTACATCACGCCCATACTAAAAACTTGACAAAAATATATTTATCATAAATGACCACCATTATGACAACCTGTACTGTAATATTATTACAGTTTCGATTTTAGTATCGTAATGGTCCTAACGAGATATGAGCTACAGGCCGGCGCGCCGCCGTAGCCGCAGCCGGCGGGGCCCCATCGTCGCCGTGTCGCCGTTTATAATATGGGTGTAGATAAAGTTATGTATGCAACTCTGCATAATTTCGCCTTAAAACATACGTGTGATCTTATTATGAAACTCGCAAAGCTCGTTTCATAAAACCGCACTTGTGTTTTAAGGCCTATCATTATGCAACCGTTGCATAAACTACTATTTACGTGTAGTGTTTAGGTAATTATATAATTCCCTTCCAGAGCAGAATCCCAGGATCGCAAAATATCAGACTCTCAGGATACCAGAGTCGCAAAATGCCAGACTCTCAGGATACCAGAGTCGTAAAATGCCAGACTCGCATGACACCAGAATCGCAAAATACCAGAATCTCAAAATAGCTTGGTCGCAAAATCCCAGATAAGGCAAAATAGCAAGGTTGCAAAATCCCAGATAAGCAGAATACTACAATCTCAACTAATCTGATTCGCCGAATAACATTTGTACAGTTTATTTCAAATATTTTATTCCATAAAAACAAACATTACAAAAGTGCTTACTGTAACATAATTAAAATTGATATAATAAATCCTATTCCTATAGTCAAACTTTTAACTATATTAATACACAGGTATCTTAAACTGTCTTCGATGGAAATTCTGTTTGCAATGCAATCACAGTATATTAAATCCTATTGTTATAGTCAAACTTTTAACGAGGTATATTAAAACACAGCAGAGGCGAAGCGTGAGGATAAGCCGGTGTATCATTTCTCGTTCTAACCATTATATTATTACTCATAAAATTTTGCATTTACATAAAAAATATGTAATATGCAATTTTTATGTTAATATAAGAAGTAATTAATAATAATAATAATGTTTGAGTTAAGAAATTATGCACCGGCTTACCCTCACGCTTCGCCTCTGAAACACAGGCATTTTAAACAGTCTTCGATGGAAATTTGGTTTGTAATGCAATGACAGATGTTTTTCTGAGATTTTTCATGTTTAAATAAAGTATAAAATAAAATTGTAATATTTTCTTGCAAACATCTTTTATAAATTTTGCCAACCTACGTGCACGATTAAGAGTAATTTATTGAAAGATGAGTCGTCACTTGATCGTCACATGTTTGTTTTTATGGAATAAAATATTTGAATTAAACTGTACAAATGTTATTCGGGGAATCAGGTGAGTTGCGATTATAGGATTCTGCTTATCTGAGATTTTGTGACTCGGTTATTTTGAGATTCTGGTATTTCGCGACTCTGGTGTCGTGCGAGTCTAGCATTTTACGACTCTGGTATGCTGAGAGTCTGGCATTTTGCGACTTTGGGATCGTGCTAATCTCGTATTTTGCGATTCTGGTATCCTGAGAGTCTCATATTTTGCGACTCTGGTATACTGCTCTGGAAGGCTGGTGCCTCGCTGAAAATGGCCTAAGGCTAGCCACTGACCTACAATATAACTGTGCAATATCACTGGTTGCACAATTCGGTTCTTGACTGCTTTTCAAACAATATTTCAACCTGCTTGTTAACTGTATTTGAACGTGAAAAAAATATTTTCGTCTTTAAATTTCCTCATTTTCAAGGAAAAAATGCTAATCATATTTTGCATTTTTAAATATGCCGCCAAAACGCTATCCACTGTCATCTCAAAAATAGAAACACAAAAATACCCAGGCTGTCATAAATGTAAAGAAGCGGGAGCCAATAATGTACGAACAGGGAATGCACGACCCGATATATCGGTACGAGCGCCATCGCCAGCGCGATCTGGCGCTATGGGCGCGATTCGGAACGCACCCGATTGCTATGAGTTTACGCGTCGTGATTAGTGTTTTAAGTCAAGTGACTTAGAAGTAAAAAATTATGGTTTTAAATTATTAAAATATAAATAATTTTGATTTATTGTTACATGACTCCTGTTCTATATGTATTGTTGAGGGTTAAGCTATCATTCCACAGAAATATTTTAATATTTGTTACTATAGTCAACTACCCAATTATATTGAACTTCAGTAGTCGATATTGACCGTCAATATCATCTATTGAAGATCAATATAATTGTGCAACCTGTGATATTGCACAGTTATATTGTAGGGAGTGGCTAGCCTAATATAAGATCTTACGTCTGCAAAAAGGATGTGCATCGAGCCACCTTCCGCCCTCACAGCGGGGATAGTTCGCTCCTTCTAGGTCGTAATCCTCGTTGCACGTGTAGTACAGTTTAAAAGTGTCGGATTCCAGGCGATCCTCGATGCGGTAGGTACCATTCACGGGGAATGGAGGCAGTTTGCATGTGCGACTAGAATGATAAATAATCATTTAGTGCTCAATAGGAATAAGGAAGTTTCCTGAAAAATTCTAATTAGTCCGTCAGTTAGATTATCAAAAAGTATTGAACACGTATTTTTTTGATTTATCAAATCAATCAAAATTGACCAAGATAACGCGCATCAAAGTTCGGGTGTGGGGAGTTATGAACTCATAAGTCCCCACTTATTGGTACAAAGTGTGATAAGTCGTGAGGTCACGCTAAAATTCAACGCACTATATCTTCGTAATTTTTTGTTTAATTGACAAAAGAAAAAATATATGTTCAAAGTTTTTTTACATGAAGGCTTAGGTATTGATTTTGAAAGCAATCGGTTGAGTTACTAAAAAGTTCAAAATGGCGGCCACTTTTTCCGATTCTGAAAACGGATTCATAATTTTCAATTCTGTTAAATTTATCATTTACTAGCTTTTGCCCGCGACTTCGTTCGCGCGGAATTCATGTTTCATTATTCCTTCAGGAACCGTGATTTTTTCCAGGAAGCAGGATAAGTAGAATTGGATAGGGTTGGTATGAAATACACTCAGACAAAACTTCATTTTACGGCCGTTTTTTAACAAAAAATAATTAAAAATACATGCGTCCTAAGTTCTTTTATTCAGGCTACCAATTTATTCATCATAATACATTAATTACTATTTTTAATAATTAATTAAATTGACACCCAGTTTTTTTTTCAACATGTTCATGACCGCAAGTTGCACGTTATTTTTTCGCCCATACAAAAAAAAATGATTAAAGCACTAAACGTTTTTTAATGAAAAATAGACCTTATGTTTGTTATATTGTGTGAATCTAAACAGATTCTATTTTGAATGATTGTGTGAAATTATTTTTAAAAAATCGAATTAGTATTAAAGAGTAATAGAACCTTAATTGATAGTTGATTGTTCAAATTAAAATTAAAAACATTAAATACCTACATAGGTTTAATTTTATTTTATTCCACTTCGAATACCTAATCACTCACAACCATGATGGTTAATAAATAAAAAAGCGGCCAAGTGCGAGTCGGACTCGCCCATGAAGGGTTCCGTGATTTATGATGTATTAAAAAAAAACTACTTATTAGATCTCGTTTAAACCAATTTTCGGTGGAAGTATACATGGTAATGTGCATCATATTTATTTTTTAGTTTTATCATTCTCCTATTTTAGAAGTTACAGGGGGGGGGGACACATTTTACCACTTTGGAAGTGTCTCTCGCGCAAACTATTCAGTTAAGAAAAAAAAATGATATTAGAAACCTTAATATCATTTTTGAAGACCTATCTATAGATACTCCACACGTATGGGTTTGATGAAAAAAAAAATGTTGAGCTTCATTTCTAAGTATGGGGACCCCAAACATGTATTGTTTTTTTTTTCTATTTTTGTGTGAATATCTTAATGCGGTTCACAGAATACATCTACTTACCAAGTTTCAACAGCATAGTTCTTATAGTTTCGGAAAAAAGTGGCTGTGACATACGGACGGACAGACAGACGGACAGACAGACAGACAGACACGACGGCTACGGAATTTGGCTACGGAACCCTAAAAATACGACGGTTGTTCACGTCGTATTTTCTTATAAATCCGTGAGTCACAGACGGTGCTGGCTGAAAATCAGCGCTGCAGGTGTCTTACACCTCAGCATTATGCTGAGCCAGTGTCCCATTCACTGCCGCGAGGACACACACACCACCATTTTGTTTTGTATTGTTTTTAATTTATATTTATGTTACTCTGTGTGTCTTCTATGTTAGTGAATAAATGTTTTTCTTCTTCTTCTTCTTCATAAATTTATTAATAAGTACATATCCCGCAAGTTGTACTTTTTACTAAACACAGTCAGCGATACATATATAACAGTATCGTGACTCACTTATAGACAACGCACAGCCTAAACGGGTGGTCCTAGAGGTTTGAAATTTGGAGGAGACATTCCTCGAGTACCCTAGAGGTGCGCTAAGGAGGGTTTTTTTGAAATTCCATCCCTAAAGCGGTGATCAAATTTGTATGGAAAATACCGCGGGCAAAGCTGCGGCGGGTCCACTAGTATATTATACTCACGGCGCGCCAGTCTCCGCAAGTAGTGCGTACGAGCAAAGCCCGGGTATGTGCGCACAGACAGACGGACATACATCCGGGTACAGGTCGCGCATCCATTCCACGGAGCAGTGGAATATGATCGGCCATAATGGTCTCCTGAAAACCCGTAACACTTAAATAAAAATTTGTAACATAAATGATCTTTTAAGGCAAGCTCGTGCAGCATGTAACTTAGGCATATTCTTGATTTTTCTTCGCCTGCCTCCCCTTATCAGAATTCTGGCTACGCCCTTGAACCAAGGTCTGTGCGGCGAGAGATGATAAAAAAAGTAAAAAGTCAGAGCTTCTTAACTCATTACAAATAGCGGCCCGCTAATTATTTTTACCGATGATAATAAAAAATTAAAGAGAAAAAATATATTTTTTTTCATAGAATATTATGATTGAATAGCCTAACTGTAGAAAAAGAAAGCAACACGCGAACAGAACACCCCAACGCCACACTCGAAGCCAATGACATTATTATATGTAGAAAGACACTAGACACGTCATATCCATACTCAACGCGTTTTAAACATGTGTCATAGATATTTTTTTTCTTTTTCGTTTCTTTGGCCGAAGCCAGTGCAGATTATTGAATTTATATGACATTTGACGCGGTCATATAAGTCATTGATTTGCAATATGGCGATTGTGTATATGAACAAAACAAATATATTTCTTTCGCCGCCGTCCGCCCGGCGCGAAACTGCAGTTGATAACATCTACGTCCCTCGTACCACGAAACTCAGTATGCGCGGCGATAAGCGACGCCCGTCATACAGTTTGCGATAGTTAAGCGACAGTCGCTATTTCGAAACAATATCATAATATTTATCAACTGTCGGCGAACAGACCTTAGGTGTTACAAGTCAAAATTAACTTGCAAGATTTGAACTAATTTCCCCCCTTTAGACCAAAAGAGTGAGCGACCTGCCTACCAAGTACGTTGTTAGTTTTATATCACGCACACACACAAAATATATATAGTGATACTTTGTTGAGTGTATTTTTATTCGGTTTCTTATTTTAGATACTAAGGCCTTACCCAAGGGCGAGGGTGCGCCTGGCCCATCCTAAAATTTAAACGGATGACTTGATTAAAACTAGTTACCTACATTTACTATTATATATCGACTTTTTTGACAATTTTCATATATTAAGGGCTTTTATTTCAGAGATTATGCGAATTTATCAATTAATAACTCTTTTTATGATGAACTAGCTGTGCCCGCGACTTCGTCCGCGTGGAATAGTGTGTGCGCTCATTGTATGCGGCGCGGTGTTGGCAAGTTTCTTACTCGCGTTAACTTCAGTTTCACATTTTGTAATGACTCCGTAAATGTTACATCAGCATAGCTCTAATATTTTGTCTCTTGTCGCAAAATTATAAAACATTCACATAAATCTTACATATTTCCATACAAACTTTCATCCCCTATTCCCTACTGTTATTTTACACCCTTGAGGGTAAAACTTTTACAAACTTTGAATGTTATGTTCATTTATATCGAATTAACAGCCTAATAAATAAGTTTAAAGCTTCTAGCTCTAAAAATAACGATACTTCCATACAAATTTTCATCCCCCCCTTTCAACCCCTTACAACCCTTTTTCGCATTAAAAAGTAGCCTATGTCCTTTCTTAGGCTCTAGACTATCTGTGTACTAAATTTCATTTAAATCGATTCCGTAGTTTTGGCGTGAAAGCGCAACAGACAGACAGACAGACAGACAGTTACTTTCGCATTTATAATATTAATAAGGATTGTTTTTGGGAGCCTCGTACGTTCTAAAAAGAGCGCTGGCGGCCGTATAAAAAGTATCGCCGTCAGCGCTCTTTTTACAAAGGGCGAGGTATACCATCATAATTTTGGTACTTAACCATTCATTTTTGATCCCGACTTGATGGGGTTTAATTTGTTTCAAATGACCTCTAGTGTGACCCCTTTCAAGGAATAGGTCGAATTTGCCGGTTATCCTGTATATGCGTACTGACGCGTGAGCGCCGTGCAGAGCGGTGCGGCGCCATTACGTTACATTGGTGTGGGCGGGATAGATCGCGCCGTTGTTGTTACGCGCCGGCAATGTGGCCGAGCCTTTAATGTCAGCTGTATAGATTATACATCTCGCATGAGTCTCCATCCATTGACGTCTTCCTATCTGTTCTTTAAATTAATATCTGTGATCTCACATAGAACGCTCGCATCGTGCTAGTTGCTCATCGCTGCCGTCGGTGCAGTCAAACTGCCCATCGCATTCCTGCGCAGTGCTAATGCAGTCGCCGTTGACACACGACACGCCATTTTCTCTGAAATATTCAAGAATACGTAAATCAGAAGTGGGATACATTAACTTATTCTTACATATTAAAAAACAAAGGTACCCGCCGCGTCTGTCTGTCTGTCTGTCTGTTACCGCTAAACTCAAAAACCACTGAACGGATTTTCATATGGTTTTCACCAATAGATAGAGTGATTCATCCGGAAGGTTTAGGTATATTTACTATACCCATTCTATCTTCTAAAAAAATGGTCACTTACAATGCGGTAATTGGAAAGCTATTTAGACAGACTAAGTTTTAATACGTTAGTTCATTTCATGCACATTATTATAAACTTTTACACCACATAATTTAAAGGAATATCTTAGGAGTTATCGCAAAAATATGACGCATGCGAAATAGTAGTTTATGCAACGGTTGCATAATGATAGGCCAAATTATGCAGAGTTGCATACATAACTTTATCTACACACATATTATAAATCCTCCATGATGGGTTCAAAAACAATATTTTCTGGCAACAAGTTATTTGTTGCAATCGTGGCTGCATATTTCCGATATCCGGCGCATTTTCCCATCACACACACTGCGAGAAGACTACTTACTATTCATATTTTCAACTAAAATGTAAATTACAAACAACTTTTTCTATTCAATTCCACAACAATTCTACTTTCGTTCAGCAAAACACCAACATGGCGGCGTCCTCCGTCAAGACCATTTTTTTTTAAATCATAGACAAACGGATGAAGTCTCTATTCTCACGTCACTCGAGATCAAATATTGTGCGGTTTATATTAAAAAAACATACTGAATTGACGTTTCTTATCAATAACTGTTTTAATATTTATGGATACTAGAATAGAGACCCACTTGAGTTTTGACAGCTGTTCCAAATTTAATCTCATTTCTTTACTAAAAACGATAAAGAAGTCATGTTATTTCTTTATCGCAGCACTGGTTTTTCTTAATTGGTTGTCAAAATGGTGGTCATTTCCTAAGGTTTTTGATTAACCAATGGAGGTTTTATGATATGGGTGTAGATAAATAATATTTTTGTGCGCGTAGATGATAGGAAGCTTAATCTGGACAACACAACACGTACGAATATTAAAGATATAGAAGATAAACGAACTCAGAATTACTAGTCGTGTATTAACTAATAAGCATAACATTGACAGTCAACAAAAACATATAGTTGCTAAGAGACCGTAACTACTTTTGCTTTTGACAAAGGAGTTTCATTAACAAATAAATTCAACCATCTTGAGACTCGCTTGATGCGATCAAGTTAGTACCTATTAGTCATTCAAAATAACAATGAAAAAATGCTATGGGGGGCTTCAGAATGAGCAACAGAACAAATTCCAATGGTTTTTGTATTTCATGTCTGTTAGCCTGATTTTATGGGTAATTTTTTGGGGTTCCCCATACTTAAAACTGAAACTCATTTTTTTTTTTTCATCAAACCCATACGTGTGGTTTATCTAAAGTAAAGTAAAGTAAAGTAAATATTTATTTGTGATACACAGGTAAATTACATGAAGTTCTTACAGTGTTAAGTGAGCTCTGTGATCCACCAACAGGCGTACAAAAAAAAGAAATTTGTCTTAAAACTAAAATTTAAATAATGTTACACAAATTTAAATTTAAATAGAAAAGTCATTACATTGAATTTGATAAATAAAATAACAACATATAAATAGTCAGCTAACCTAAAACTAAATTTTATTTTCAAAAAATTCCTCAATGTTATAGTATGCTCCTTTAACAAGTTCGTCCTTTAACTTTTTTTTGAAGTTATTTATGTCCAGGTCTTTAAGGCTATCTGGTAAATAATGGATAGGTCTTCAGAAATAATATTGAGGTATCTAATATTTTTTTTTCTAAAATGAATAGTGTGCGCGAGAGGCACTTCCAAAGTGGTAAAATGTGTGTCCCCCCCCCTGTAACTTCTAAAATAAGAGAATGATAAAACTAAAAAATATATATGATGTACATTAAAATGACGAACTAATTAGATTTTTTCAGGAAACTAGCCTTTTCCCTCCCCCGATTTCGCCCGATACAGTAGCGATGCTGGATCGACACAACGCGACTGTAGCGCTACTGCATCGCTTCTGTCGCGCGTTCCAAATGCGACAAGCAGCAAGCACATATCCTGGTGCAGCCTGCATTCATCCAACGCACGACTATATCGCTACAAAAAGTCGCCGTAGACGAGCGCCCTGCCACCCTCAATTATCGCGTTAATCGCCCCTAAAATGTACCAAGTTTTCTTGCGTTAATTTACCCTGTTAGATAGCCCGGTAATTAGGATAATCAAATAATATGCAATATTGCTAAGTATATTGAATTTAAATTATTTATTGCAGACCTGAAATTCATATGTGTTAATAAGACAATATTACTTAAGAACTAAGGTTAGAAACATAGATAATGTTCAACTATACTTAAAACTGAACAGGGTTTAAAATGCCAGATCCAGACTACCCCACCCCTACAGTTGCACCCAGTGCCTCTGCGGCCCTAACATGCATGGCACCAAGATAAATTAGAACCGTCTATCTCTAAGTGCGTCTCTCTCACACTAGTGCCGACGAAAGAGATAGTCATAGAGATAAACGGTTCTAATTTATCTTTTTGGCATGCATGTTAGGGCCGCTGGTATGCGCAGTCTAACCTACTGGCAACAACGGACGGAATGCTATTAGGGCTACCACGTACACGAATCAAGTAGGCAGCCCTTTTGGGAATAATAGCATGATAGCGATCTGTGTGCACCTCCGCAGACATGCCAGGTGCACTACAGTGCAGTGTCGCGGCAGCCCCATCAGTACCATTACTTACCATGAGTTGCGCAAAACGTTCTCGCTAGCGTAAACTGTCGGAAATACTCGTACTGCTTGTTGCCGATACAAGTGAAAGGGACCGAGCGATAGTTTACGCTAGCGAGAGCGGTTTGCGCAACTCGTGGTAATGGTACTGCATCCTAAACGCGTTGTCATACTGCACCCTCAAAACATTCAGGGTTCTCTGCGTATTCTTCACCCACACCGAGTGTTATTATAAGGGTGGTTTACAAGGAATAAAGTGAACAGATTTAATAAAGGTATACTTGTATCCGTGTTTTGTTCCTGTCTTACATACATACAAGCAATAGAAAACATTTGAATGAGTATTCCCTAAAATCATCTCATAAAGCCAAAAGGAGAAAATAGCGGAATACCTACTGAGAATGTTCTCCAAATGTAGCTAACTTACCCACAAGGCGTGTTTCTAAATACGGCTGAAGCGATGCTAATGAAAAATATCACTGCAAAAAATGATGTACAGACATTATTATTAACCCTTTCACCGTCTAAATGTTGATAGGGTGACACGGCAGCGTTAGAAGTGCCACGACGCCACAACAATCATCTTAATCTGAAGGCGCCTGCGTGCATGACTCAAGGTAGACCGTCTTATCTCTAAGTGCGTCTCTGTCACACTAGGGCCGGCGAAAGAGATAGTCATAGAGATAAACGGGTTTCATTTATCTTTGTGGCATGCATGTTAGGGCCGCTGACAAAGATGAGACCAACGGGAAATGTTCACAAGGGGGATGATAAACAATATCAATTCGTTTTCAGGGTTCCGTATCTAACATGTAAAAAAGCGACCCTCATAGTGAGACTTCATTGTCTGTCTGTCTATATACATATATACAATACAATACATACTATTTATTGAACACCACATAAAATATACTAGAGAAAGACAAAGAAATATTAACATGCTAGACAATAGGCCATCTTATCGCTAAGTAGCAATCCCTTCCAGATAACTTCCGAAAGAAAAGATAGCATTAAGAGAGACTTACAAAGGCAGGTGCAAACTATAGTAAACATTTTTGTATATTATATGTATGTCGCACCCGTTTATCTCGGCAACTACTAATGTTATAAAAATGAAATTTAGAACAGTTATACAAGTTGCAATATATTTATTTTTGTACTGAAAAAGAGGGCCAAAGAAGTGGGTCGAATTGTGAAAGTCAATTAATCAAAACTAGTTTCTTTTACTTTGTTATCAGCATCTTTTTATTATTTATTAACAAAAATGTGCAAAAAATTACTATTCCCCCTTTTATCTCCGAAATTTGCCAATCCAAAAACCTCAAAATGATTCGTGCTCAGAAGAAGTTAGGTATATTTTATAGGAAAAATGGAATGAAGTGCCAAATATTTTTGCTTTTCGAGAAAACAAAATAAAACGGAATAACATATGCAAGGTCATCACACTTGAGATAGGAGTTTGCGAAAGCCATTTCTTCAGAAGTAGGTTTAAAATGGTTACCCGGTTACTAATTGCATTTGCAAGTACGGAACCCTCGGAGCGCGAGTCATAATCGCACTTGACGATTTTGGTTTAGAATTGATCGAAACTGCAAAAGCAACACCACGCCCGCGGAGGCAGTGTGAAGGCTATCAGGAGGTAATTATAATTATCCATAATTTTCCTGTTGAATCTACAAAAACGATGAATTAATTAATTTGGAAACTTACAGACTTACCTATCTACTTTGGAATTCACATATTGATGGCGGTACTCAGAGTCAGATATTTTTCACGGTAGCTCCCATACATCTAAAGCGAACGTGAA